>JAJJWW010016712.1:0-318818 GCA_023531295.1 Papaver armeniacum
ATGCCTTCATTGGTCCGCATAATCATCCTCTAATGAATACAAACTTTCTGGGGATCAATGTCGCCACAAGAACTTTGACTCTCTTCGTGGAAAGGCTGCATGTTTCTAATTTACGAGTATGTGGAGAGGGGCAGTCTAGCAAATGCCTTGAGGGGGAGAAAGAGGAATAGAGGATGTTAGCAAATATCTTCTGCACTCAATAATCTCTTTTACACCAACTATTGTATAAATAGCCACCTCTTACTTGCATCTGGTTTATAATTTTCTCGGGTGTAACTACTCAATTAAGTTTTGTCATACCACAAGAAAGGTGACTAGATCCTCTTTAAATTTTGTCATGAAATGCAGCACAAACTTATCAAATCATACTTATCCCTTATCAAATCATAATAAAGGCAATCCGTAGTGTTCAAACAAATGACTAGCAATGAAAACATGAACAATCTCCACAAATAAACATCAGACGAGCAGCACATCAAACAAAATATGCCTAATTAATCTTTCAGCTGTTATTTGATTGCTCCAGAAATTAATTTCAAAAAAAAAAAATTAAAAGAATTTGGGTCATTCTTCACAACATTTTCACAACAATACAGTACACAAATTGGAAAACATAAATTCTACTGATTAACTTTGAGATGGATTAATAATATCGCTACAACAGAAATCTTTAGTATAAATTCTATTTTTAATTTCATAACTTCGGATTTATGATGTAGATCGAAAAATTGTCCTACCGAAATTAAAATCTAAGAACTTATCAGCAGCATGAAACCCATTTCTTCCCGCAACTCTTTTGTTACTTTTTTCTCCCTCAGATCCCTGAATTTTTAACAAAGGAGAAGTGATCATGTTGGGAGGAGGAGAGGGAGAGAGCTCTGGAGACATAGCGAGAGGCTATGCCAGTGTTTTATCCAATATGAACGAACTGAGAGGAGTTATCATCATGCCGGTGTTTTACTATTGGTGTTGATCTTCACATCACTAGGCATGAATTTTGATCTGTTGTTGTTTTGGAGACTAATGATTAGAAAAGCAAGCAAAACAATGAACCCTAACAAAGTTAACACGGTGCTTATATACTGATCTTGCCCTAGCGTAAATATAAAGAGAGATGAGTGAACGGGCCTTACGGCTTTGTTTAGAACCGTTTTTTTTTTTTTTTTTTTTGGGGACCATGGTTCTATTTTTAGTAAGACATTTAGAAGTAAATCTAGGTCACCCCTTATCTAGATATTTTATTAATACCTAAATTACCCTCCTGATTAATTTTGGGTAATGATTAGTTAGTGTTAATAATAGTTAGTGTAGTGATTAAGTGAAAGATAATTAGTGAGATTAAAAATCAGATGGGTTTTTTTAAAAAAGAAGTAGAATTATTGAGAGAGTAAAGTTAGAGAAGATGAAGAAGTAAAACATGGATTTTACCAACCACAACCGGAAAGAGTATTTGGGTACCCAGGTATGCTTCAAACTTAGATAATGTTGGTTGAATTGATCCAAAATTTCAAAAAAATGTATATCTTTTAAGTAGATTTGGGTTTGTTCGGTTACCTTATATGAAGAACAGGTAACCGGACACATCGGAAAGTGTAGTTCGGTTACTTTTTCCAAACATGCAGGTGTTTATGGGTAAAAATCGTTTCTGCCGATTTCGGTAAATTCGGTAGGTGAGTGAGAAACTGGTTCAAAGCCTAAACAAATGTGCCGCACGTGAGAACTTTATAGATTCGAGAGATCAACTCGAACAAGTCCCGGCCTAAACCAAGAAATGGCGTTCCGGACTTGCTTTGGTCACAAAGTGGAGGAGAAGGGTTGATTTGGGGAGGGAAGCAAAGAAAGGTGTTGAGGAGAGTAGTATCTCGACTTGTATCGTAAAGTGAAAGCTTAGGAAGCTTGCAAGAGATGAAAGCTTTTTGGGAGAGCTTGCAAAGTTGCCTTTTCGAGAGTGTAGTATTTTCTCTGGACCGAGACTTGTGTCCGGTGGAAATAGGTAAGACCTATTTATACAAGTCGAGATTGAAACGTACTTACCTCGGCCTCATGAAGGAAGAGAGTAAAGGGTGAAATAATGGGAGGAGGTGGTAACCGCATGGTTTAATGGGTGAAAACGTTTTCACCATTATTTCCTCTTTTATTTGACCGCTTTATTCCTTTTCACGCTTTCTTAATGTGAGCGTAGTGTGCACGCCGCATGTCAGACCGCCAAACCAAAACCCTAAAGAAGCATCCCCCGGTTGCGTCGATGTCTCGAGTTTTGGTTGCATCTTGAGTGCAAGTGGCGGCGCTAGTGGCGCGTGTGGCATGTGCCAATGGCATGTGCGGAATGCCTTGGTGGTAGTTTGCACGGTTTGCAAGTTAGGTTACCGGTGTATGTTTGGCATGTGCGGAATGCCTTGGTGGTAGGTTGCACGGTTTGCAAGTTAGGTTACCAGCGTGTGTGTTTGGCATGTGCGGAATGCCTTGGTGGTAGGTTGCACGGTTTGCAAGTTAGGTTACCAGCGTGTGTGTTTGGCATGTGCCAATAGCTCGCGCGGCCATGTTGACCTAGTTGCAAGTCTTGCAAGCCTAGGGCGCTATGTTTGGCGTGGGCCAAAGGCATGGCGGCTTGGAAATATGGCTTGCGACACGTGTTGACATGTGCCAATGGCACGTGCGGCCATGTTGACCTAGTTGCAAGTCTTGCAAGCCTAGGGCGCTATATTTGGCGTGGGCCAAAGGCATAGCCGCTTGGAAATATGGCTTGCGACACGTGTTGGCATGTGCCAATGGCACGTGCGGCCATGTTGACCTAGTTGCAAGTCTTGCAAGCCTTGGGCGATATATTTGGCGTGGGCCAAAGGCATAGCGGCTTGGAAATATGGCTTGCGACACGTGTTGGCATGTGCAAATGGCACGTGCGTCCATGTTGACCTAGTTGCAAGTCTTGCAAGCCTAGGGCGCTATATTTGGCGTGGGCCAAAGGCATAGCCGCTTGGAAATATGGCTTGCGACACGTGTTGGCATGTGCCAATGGCACGTGAAGCCATGTTGACCTAGTTGCAAGTCTTGCAAGCCTAGGGCGCTATATTTTGCGTGGGCCAAAGGCATAGCGGCTTGGAAATATGGCTTGCGAGACGTGTTGGCATGTGCCAATGGCACGTGCGGCCATGATTACCTAGTTGCAAGTCTTGCAAGCCTAGGGCGCTATATTTAGCGTTGGCCAAAGGCATAGCGGCTTGGAAATATGGCTTGCGACACGTGTTGGCATGTGCCAATGGCACGTGCGGCCATGTTGACCTAGTTGCAAGTCTTGCAAACCTAGGGCGCTATATTTGGCGTGGGCCAAAGGCATAGCGGCTTGGAAATATGGCTTGCGACACGTGTTGGCATGTGCCAATGGTGCGGCCATGTTGACCTAGTTGCAAGTCTTGCAAGCCTAGGGCGCTATATTTGGCGTGGGCCAAAGGCATAGCGGCTTGGAAATATGGCTTGCGACACGTGTTGGCATGTGCCAATGGCACGTGCAGCCATGTTGACCTAGTTGCAAGTCTTGCAAACCTAGGGCGCTATATTTGGCGTGGGCCAAACGCATAACGGCTTGGAATTTCGCATTGTTGCCATGGTGCGCGGGGGTGCGGCTTGGTTTGGCATTGTTGCCATGGTGCGCAGGGTGCGCTTGATTTGGCCTTGTTGCCATGGTGCGCAGGGTGCGGCTTGATTTGGCATTGTTGCCATGGTGCGCATATGCGGCTTGGTTTGGCATTGTTGCCATGGTGCTTGACGGCATTGCGGCATGGTAGATGCGGCTTGGTTTGGCATTGTTGCCATGGTGCGCAGATATGCGGGTTGGTTTGGCATTGTTGCCATGGTGCGCAAAGATGCGGCTTGGTTTGGCATTGTTGCCATGGTGCGCAGAGCGCTTGGTTTGGCATCGCTACGGTGCGCAGAGATGGGTTTGGTTTGGCATCGTTGCCATGGAGTGCGCAGAGATGCGGCTTGGTTTGGCATTGTCTTTGCCATGGTGCTTGTGGTGCGGCTTGGTTTGGCCTTGTTGCCATGGTGCGCGGGTGCGGCTTGATTTGGCATTGTTGCCATGGTGCGCAGAGATGCGGCTTGGTTTGGCATTGCTGCCATGGTGCTAATATGCGGCTTGGTTTGGCATTGCTGCCATGGTGCGCGCAGGGTGCGGCTTGGTTTTGGAATTAAGGTTACGCGGTTGAAAACCCTAATCCGGTATTTTGAAAAATACCCTATTAATTATTTACACCTCCGAGTTAAATGCTCTTAGTTAATGTGTTGTGGGTAACACTAGGTCTTGGGGTTTTATGATTTTACCCCTTTTCTAAAAACCACCATCAACATTAAGTCCCCTGCTTAGCTCGGAACATGGGCTTTGTTGCGAGGTAAGCATAAGATGGTGACAAACTATTAACAACAAAAAAGAAAATTGAAGGAGGCTTGTCCGACCTTTTATAAATAGGGATTTGGAATCCTTGCCTGGTAGTTTTGCACAAGTCGAGGCTGGCACAATTGGTGGGCCCGATGCAGCCTTAGGCGACGTTGGGAAGTTGGCGTGAGTTGGGAAACCTGAGTGGGCTAGTTGGGGGACCTATGCAAAGTGTAGAAGCCGTGCGTGCAGATTGGCGCAATTGGTGGGGCCGGTGCGTGCAGCCTGGGCGACAGTTGGTGTTGGCATGAGTTGGGAAGCTGAGTGTGCTAGCGGGTGGGACCGGCGCAAAGTGTAGAAGCCGTGCGTCCCTGCAGGTTGGCGCAATGGTGGGGCGGTGCATCCCGGGAAGCCGTGCTTGCGGGCGTGACTTATGTAAATAAAGAGGAGTAGACGTTTCTTCAGACAAAAGTTTCCTTATTTTGCTTTCCTTCACGTGCGGCTTCCATTAGATCATCGTTCATGCCAAAAACTGGGAGCGTTATGTCCCTCATTGCTTCCCTTTCCTTTTTAAAGGTTACGTATTCAAACCCAACGCAACCGCATCATCTCCCTCGTTTGAGAAAGGTTCTTCTTGTTGAATTCTCTCTTTGTCATGTCACACAGATTGAATCATCTTCTAACCATCAGTTTTCCGGATGAAGCGCGAGGTCGACTCTTGCATGAGCATCCCAACAAAGGTTATTCGGGTTAAGAAAATCATATCGGTATGTTTTCTTCTTCTTTGGCGGACCGTCGTACACTTTACCGCCGCTTGTTGTATAAATGGAAAATTTCCCTTTTGTGCGAGAGATATCCTGTTAGAGCATGCGTCGGTGTTATCGACGAGGATGACCTAGTCGTTCCCCTTCCTTCGAATCCGTCCTTGTTGACTGCGCAGACTTGGAGGACGCTCGATTTAGGGATCTATCTTACGAAATGGGATGCAGCGAGAAGTCCCTAGGTCATACTTTGGTTTGATATGATGGAATGTATGAACACGTGAATGTAACCTTCGGCGTGCTTTTGGAGTTTTAGGTGCACATCTACGGATTCATGTTGAGAAATTCCGTGGCTCGTAAAACCTCGATAGTGATGATGTTGAAATCCGTAATAACTGGTTGAGGGGAGTGAAAGCATCTTATCTTTGGTAGTCTCCATGCATGACCTACTTTCATTATATCGCCTTGAATCCCCCTCCACGGATTTGATATAAGCCTATCGTACTCTTCTGGATGTGACACTAGGATGCTCAGAAATTACATGATGACATATTCTGGATAGTGCAGGCTCGGGATCCTCCGCAGCCTCGTAAAGTGTTGAAGGCGTCGTGATGATGTTCTTGCGCTGCACCCTTGAAGAGTAGAGGACCTTGTTGTGGGTACGGATTTTTGGTGGACTGTTCTTTGTAGCTTTGACAGTGAAGGGATCCCATGTATATCTTAGTCCTCAAGTATGGTTTACGTGTTTTCATCCTTGTAGTAATTGCTACTGCGGTGGAGCTCGGGCCGGTGAGTGTGGCGGCATGACCCTTTGCGGGAAGGAGTGGCGTTGAAGCGAACGTTGATGCGGCCGCTGCCGGAGAACGTTGATGTGTAGCTACCTCGGGAGAACGTTGATGTGTAGCTACTTCTGGAGAGAACGTTAAAACAACGTCTTGCAACTCTCAGAGCCTTGACGGTTACCATTTTGAAGTCGGAGACCGCGTCACGTTCTGTCAAACTCGACATCCCTTAAGAGAGAAGAGGTTAGGAGTCCCCAGTTCCATCTACCGATCGTGCTTCCTATGAGAGGTTGGGGTTTGGGAACGGCTTCCCTGGATGGGAACGCCTGCTTTCCTGATGTAGTGCAGTTGAGGGGTGCAAATATGTCTTGACGCTAAGCCTTGGAGAAACATAGAATCTCACACAACTGTTTCATCATAGACTGTACTACTTTGTGGGAGAAGTTCCCGTCGTGCGGGTCCTGACGGAAGAAGGGTCTCCGTGAACTCAGGAGAGATGTTGATTTCCTTTGCTTTCGATTTTGGAGAAGTCTTTCCTGATCTTTACGTGTGACGAAATTGGATTGCTTATCCCCTTCTACTGGGCGTTTAAGAGCAACACGAGCCTCTTCATCTATAAACGCACGTCCTGCGGGAAGTATCTTTTGTATTTTCATCAAATCAATGGTGCAAAAAGGAGGTCGGCTTCTTCCTTAGGATCTTCCAAGTATCTTGCCCCGATGGTGGAGTAGCGTCTCTCAGTGACGGTTGGAGCTTCCATGCTTGAAGAACCGTTGGGGTGGCGGGCGGCTCTGGGTTCTAGTGATCGTAAGTGTATCGTGCGGATATGACACGGTTTTGATCACGAAGTTCTGGAGTCATGGCGCTGTTTCGAAGGGAGAGGATGGTCTTTGGAAAGGCGCAAGATGTTAGCGCGGAAGGATGCAAACCGTTAACACGAGAGTGTGTATGCTGCGGCTAACATAGCATGCGCGTGCGCATGTGTGCCCGCATGTGCGTCACGGTAAGCGTGTCCGGTAAGCGCGTCCGGCAAGCACGTCCGCAAGCGCTTCGGCATGCGCGTCTCGGTAGGAGCTTCGGCATGCGCGTCTCGGTAGGCGCCGGATCATCTTAGAATGGGCGCCGGCTTGGACTTTTTCTTGCGGGCCCGCTTGCCTCTTCCCATACGTAGATCAAACAGGAAATCCTTTCCTTATTCAAATTCCAAAAAGTGTTATGCTCATGAAATGGGTTGGCTCCCCTTTTTTACCTCGTATGTTTGTTATCACGTCATGGTCTTAGCGGTAGCGCGGTAGTGATAAAGGGGGCGAGCATATTCCATTTATGTACTCCGGTGTTTTCTCTTTCAATTTGTTTTATTGTTTTCTTGTCTTTGGTGCAAACCATAGCCATAGGTATGCCTTTCATAAACTTGTGGAAATACTTCATCATAAATAATTCTTCGAATGTCACTTAGTAGTAACATCTTCCAATAGTGATGGTAATTATTTTTGTGCAAAGTAGGCACGTACGGGTAGGTGGCTTTTTTTTTTTTGAAAGGCAAACAAAGCGCCTGGTTTATGGTTTTTGTCTTCCTCGGATTTCTTGGGTTGATAGGTAAATGTTAGATTTGAGGATATTGGATTATTTCTAGGATGAATGGTTTTGATAAAATGACTCGATTATGTTTTGGGAAAGGAATATTGCTTTTATGAAAGTGTGCGCTAGCAATAGGCACAATACTCGGTAGTATGACGGTTTTACTAAGAGCCTAAAAACATATCGTATGTCTTGCGTGATCCTAAATTTACTCACTTCATAGGTTTTTTGTGAACACGCCCCTCTCCATGTAAAAGGCGGCTTTGTTGGTAGCATCGTCAGCAAGTCCCCAATCGTTGATAGCATCTTCGGCGAGTCCCCATTTTTCTCGTGTAGTTTTTGCAACTGGTAACCGGGTCGTTTGGTAGTTGAGTCGGATCGAGTGGTAGCATCTTCGGCAAGTCCCCAGTTTCTTGTGTAGTTTTTATAACTAGTAACAGGGTCGTCTGGTAGTTGAGTTTGACCGAGTCGCAAGTCCCCAATCGCTGGTGGCACTTCAACGAGTCCCAGCTTTTCTCGTGTAGTTTTTGTAATCTGCTAACCGGGTCGCCTGGTAGTTTAGTCGGATCGAGTCGCCTTCCCCTACCATCTTGACATCTAGGTCGAAGAACGAGATCGACAGATCGGGACATTGTGAGCCGATAGATCAATCCTCCCGCGTGGTCGCCAATTGTTTATGGGTAAAAATCGTTTCGCCGATTTCGGTAAATTCGGTGAGGTGAGTGAGAAATCTGGTTCAAACCCTAAACAAATGTGCTGCACGTGAGCACTTTATAGATTCGAGATCAATCCGTACAAGTCCGGCCTAAACCAAGAAATGGCCGTTCTGATTTGCTTCGGTCACAAAGTGGAGGAGAAGGGTTGATTTGGGGAGGGAAGCAAAGAAAGGTGTTGAGGAGAGTAGTATCTCGACTTGTATCAGAAAGTGAAAGCTTAGGAAGCTTGCAAGAGATGAAAGCTTTTTGGGAGAACTTGAAAAGTTGCCTTTCTGAGAGTGTAGTATTTTTCTCCTGACCGAGACTTGTGTCCCGGGGTGGAAATAGGTAAGACCTATTTATACAAGTCGAGATTGAAACGTACCTCGGCCTCATGAAGGAAGAGAGTAAAGGGTGAAATAATGGGAGGAGGTGGTAACCGCATGGTTTAATGGGTGAAAACGTTTTTCACCATTATTTCCTCTTTTATTTGACCGCTTTATTCCTTTCACGCTTTCTTAATGTGAGCGTAGTGTACGCTGCATGCTGTGACCGCCAAACCAAAACCCTAAAGAAGCATCCCCCAGTTTGCTTCGATATCTCGAGTGTTGGTTGCATCTTGAGTGCAAGTGGCGCCTTAGCTAGTGGCGCGTGTGGCATGCCAATGGCATGTGCGAATGCCTTGGTGGTAGTTTGCACGGTTTGCAAGTTAGAGGTTACCGGCGTGTGTGTTTGGCATGTGCCAATGGCATGTGCGGAATGCCTTGGTGGTAGGTTGCACGGTTTGCAAGTTAGGTTACCGGCGTGTGTGTTTGGCATGTGCCAATGGCATGTGCGGAATGCCTTGGTGGTAGGTTGCACGGTTTGCAAGTTAGGTTACCAACGTGTGTGTTTGGCATGTGCCAATGGCATGTGCGGAATGCCTTGGTGGTAGGTTGCACGGTTTGCAAGTTAGGTTACCAACGTGTGTGTTTGGCATGTGCCAATGGCTCGCGCGGCCATGTTGACCTAGTTGCAAGTCTTGCAAGCCTAGGGAGCTATGTTTGGCGTGGGCCAAAGGCATAGCGGCTTGGAAATATGGCTTGCGACACGTGTTGGCATGTGCCAATGGCACGTGCGGCCATGTTGACCTAGTTGCAAGTATTGCAAGCCTAGGGCGCTATATTTGGCGTGGGCCAAAGGCATAGCCGCTTGGAAATATGGCTTGCGACACGTGTTGGCATGTGCCAATGGCACGTGCGGCCATGTTGACCTAGTTGCAAGTCTTGCAAGCCTAGGGCGCTATATTTGGCGTGGGCCAAAGGCATAGCGACTTGGAAATATGGCTTGCGACACGTGTTGGCATGTGCCAATGGCACGTGCGGCCATGTTGACCTAGTTGCAAGTCTTGCAAGCCTAGGGCGCTATATTTGGCGTGGGCCAAAGGCATAGCCGCTTGGAAATATGGCTTGCGACATCGGCGACACGTGCTGGCATGTGCCAATGGCACGTGTGGCCATGTTGACCTAGTTGCAAGTCTTGCAAGCCTAGGGCGCTATATTTGGCGTGGGCCAAAGGCATAGCGGCTTGGAAATATGGCTTGCGACACGTGTTGGCATGTGCCAATGGCACGTGCGGCCATGTTGACCTAGTTGCCAAGTCTTGCAAGCCTAGGGCGCTATATTTGGCGTGGGCCAAAGGCGTAGCGGCTTGGAAATATGGCTTGCGACACGTGTTGGCATGTGCCAATGGCACATGTGGCCATGTTGACCTAGTTGCAAGTCTTGCAAACCTAGGGCGCTATATTTGGCGTGGGCCAAAGGCATAGCGTCTTGGAAATATGGCTTGCGACACGTGTTGGCATGTGCCAATGGCACGTGCAGCCATGTTGAATTAGTTGCAAGTCTTGCAAGCCTAGGGCGCTATATTTGGCGTGGGCCAAAGGCATAGCGGCTTGGAAATATGGCTTGCGACACGTGTTGGCATGTGCCAATGGCACGTGCAGCCATGTTGACCTAGTTGCAAGTCGTGGGCCAAGCCTAGTGTTGGCGCTATATTTGGCGTGGGCCAAAGGCATAGCGGCTTGGAAATATGGCTTGCGACACGTGTTGGCATGTGTCAATGGCACGTGCGGCCATGTTGACCTATTTGCAAGTCTTGCAAACCTAGGGCGCTATATTTGGCGTGGCCAAAGGCATAGCGGCTTGGAAATACTTGGAAATATGGCTTGCGACAAACGTGTTGGCATGTGCCAATGGCACAATGCACGTGCAGCCATGTTGACCTAGTTGCAAGTCTTGCAAGCCTAGGGCGCTATATTTGGCGTGGGCCAAAGGCATAGCGGCTTGGAAATATGGCTTGCGACACGTGTTGGCATGTGCCAATGGCACGTGCGGCCATGTTGACCTAGTTGCAATTCTTGCAAACCTAGGGCGCTATATTTGGCGTGGGCCAAAGGCATAGCGGCTTGGAATTTGGCGTTGTTGCCATGGTGCGCAGGGTGCGGCTTGGTTTGGCATTGTTGCCATGGTGCGCAGGGTGCGGCTTGATTTGGCCTTGTTGCCATGGTGCGCGAGGTGAGGCTTGATTTGGCATTGTTGCCATGGTGCTTGATGATGCGGCTTGGTTTGGCATTGTTGCCATGGTGCGCAGGGTGCGGCTTGATTTGGCATTGTTGCCATGGTGCGCAGTATGCGGCTTGGTTTGGCATTGTTGCCATGGTGCGCAGGGTGCGGCTTGGTTTGGCATTGTTGCCATGGTGCGCAGGGTGCGGCTTGGTTTGGCCTTGTTGCCTTGGTGCGCGAGGGTGCGGCTTGATTTGGCATTTTTGCCATGGTGCGCGATATGCGGCTTGGTTTGGCATTCTTGCCATGGTGTGATATGCGGCTTGGTTTGGCATTTGCCGCCATGGTGCGTAGAGTGCGGCTTGGTTTTGGAATTAGGGTTCGTGGTTGAAAACCCTAACGGTATTTTGAAAAAATACCCCTATTAATTATTTACACCTGAGTTAAATGCTCTTAGTTAATGTGTTGCGGGTAACACTAGGTCATGGGGTTTTACGATTTTACCCCTTGTCTAAAAACCACCATCAACAGCAGGTTACCAAACTCGCTCTTAATGGAGGTTTTTAGTCGTTCGGTTAACACGCAGGTTACCGAACTTTGTTTATAGGATTACAGAGTAATGTTCGGTTTGTCCGCAATGTTGCCGAACTTTAGGGTCTGGAAGTTCGGTTGGTTCACAACCTATATGTAACCGAACTTCACGTTGTTAAGATTTTACCAAGTGTACAAAGTTCGGTTTTTTCGCAAACTTCATATCAACCAATATCTAAACGAACTACACACAATTAGTGAAGAGTTCGGTTTGTCAAGGTTTTTTGCGAACAAACCGAACATAGTGGGACAAGTTCGGTTAAATTGAAACTCAACATAGTGGGCAAAATAGCACAGTTCGGTTACATTGGAATTTTTTATTTTGTTTTTAATATTGGTAAAGTTCGGTTAGAAAATAGTTTTAGCCTTCTTTGCGAACCAACCGAACATAGTGGGCAAAGTTCGGTTAAATCAAAAATCAACATAGTGGGAAAAATAGCACAGTTCGGTTACATTTGATTGTTTTTTTATTTTATTTTTTTGTAATATTGGTAAAGTTCGGTTAGAAAATAGTTTTAGCCTTCTTTGCGAACCAACCGAACTCTAAGTTCGGTTAAGAAAAAATTAATTCGTGATAACCGAAGTGTTCTTCGTTTTCTTGGTTTCAGAATGTTCGGTTAGCAAACTTGTTTTTTTTTAAACTATTCCTAACCGAACATGCTACTGTAACTTCCATCTAAACCATATTTTGATGACTACTGCTCAAAATTTCAATCAAAAAAGAATTAGAAGTAATGGGTTTGTGGGAAAATACTTATGGATAGGTTTGTTTATAAAAGATTGATTAATCGACGATGAAAATTCAATGAATCGACCAGGCTAAAAATTTGATGATTTTGATTAGATTTGTATATGATCGGGGTTAGATGATCATAAATTGATGAAGAAAGAAAGAAGAAGAAAAATTATAGAATAGAGGAAGAAGAAGTTGTAGATTAGTTATAATTTTAATTAGGTAAAAGAGTAAATATGTTAATGATTTAAATTAAGTTATATATATAGAGGTGGTGGTGGTTGGTGGTGGTGGTAGTCGGAGGTGGTGGTGGTTGGCGGCGGTGGTGGGAGGTGGTGGTGGTGGTTATTAGGTTAGTTTTAAATTAAATTAGGTTAAGGGTAGGTTAGTCATTTCCACACTTTAGGACACCCCTTATAACTATAGGGAAGTTGGCCTAATAAGACCATGGTCCCCTCAAAAAAACCCATGGTCTCCAAAAAATGGTTCTTTGTTTACATGGCTTACGTTGGGCCACAAAGGCGACTTTATGGGGTGAATTGTGCGGATTCAAAGACTCCAAAAAATTACAAATTTAAAAAAAAAATCACAATGTCAAGTCGGCAAACTTGCCGATTTCCAATTTCTAAGTTTAGAGTAACGATTTTCTTTACACGGAAAGCAAATTTGGGATTAGAGTAGTAGTTTCCGAGTTACATTGGCAAATATTATTTTTTTTCTTTTGCTATGCGCCGCTGAATTCTTATCTCTTTGTTGAAAACTATCTTCAACTATGCAATTTTCTTCGGTTGAGCTCTGACATAATGCCACACCCTTTGAACTTGATATCATAGTCTCTAGCAACAACATCCCAGGCTCCTTTGAAGTTTTTGAAAGCAACATCCATATTAGGCTTTGTCCAATATATTTTACAAATCATTCGCTTTTACATGTCCAAGTCATCATGTGATTCCTCTACAGATTCCATCTAAAAAAACAAATTAAAATTAGCCAGATTACCTCTATACTCGAACATTTACTAATTAAAAGCACAACCACAAGAGGTCCCTTCAAATAGTACGAAAAGGGGACGTGCCTTTTCGTAATTAAAATTTACTAATTAAAATTAGCCAGATTGCCTCTATACTCGAACATTTACTAATTAAAATTTCAGCAAGATGGATGTGCCTCGTTTTTTTACAGTTTTTGGTTACTTTATGTACCTAGAAGGCACACTTAACTAAGGGAATATCTTGATAACTTGAAAGCATCCAACGCTAGAAGGTTGTTGGCATGTTTCAATGAAACAAGATCATATCCGCTTATCAGATGGAATGTAGGTCACCCACTAAGATCAGTCAAGAAGAATATGCTACAACCGTCAGATCATATAATAGACTTGATTACAAGAGAACCCTAAATTAAAGGGGCCGATCTCCATCTCTTATCCCTTATAAGTAGCATAAGTTTTTACCTAATGGATCCCAACTGCGCCTCCCTCTTCTATATACCAAGAGCCAAATAAAGAAAATCCCCACCCCTAAATTATAGATCTATCACCCAACAAAACCATGAGAGAACGATCGTAACCCACAAGCAAAGATCACCAATAACAAAGATCACCCACAACAGCCAACAAGCATTATGATATCTCCTCTCAAAATGATAATTTATTTAGCATTGGATATGGGATTCTCATTTCCCTTATCCTTGGAGAAGGTTTCTGGTGTCTCCACCGCTTACAATCACTTGAGATTGTTGAGCTGGTTTAGGATCAAAATCAGCATCGTCTATATCACGGTCTCAGGAGCACAACAACTGATCTGCTATTTTAATCATTTCTACTCCCACAGTTTGTTCATCTTATGTATGTGTACCCATTTCCCAAATAAATAAACAAAAATTATTACAAGTTTTGTGAATTCCAGATTTTTTGTTTGTTCTCTTTTAATTTTATGATATAATCTGTATGTATTCTCTTGTTAAGACTCAAAATTTTGTGACTACCTAACCCATCTTAGCTAGTCTAGTCTCAATTTGTTGTGGGATTCAGTGGATGACCATGAGTGCATGAAGTTGCATCTGGAAGTCTTGTTTCAGTTTGTGGGTTTATGTTTCCAACTAGGCCATGTGAAAAATTGTTTCCACTATCCACTAATGTCAATTTCACCAAACCTAATCTTACTATGTTGGGTTCACTGCCATGAGTCTTGACCTTCTTTGCAAAATTATTATGGTTTCTCCTCTCAAAAGTAGGTCATATTTTCATTAATTTTTGTCTCTCAAAAGTATGATTTCTCCTTTCAAATAGATTCCTGTAAATTGAATGTTTATTGATATATAGGTTTGTTCTATTTTCAACAGGTGATTGACAAGATAAAAAGAATTAATGATGTTATTAAATGTTGATCCAAAGCAACTAATATGGTATGAAAAGACCTGCATTTTCATTTTTTGTGGTAACATAGCCTAGCATGTCCAGAATGGGATGTGATAAATGGAGGTCAGAGCTAGTTTGGATATCACTTCACTACTACTCCGATACCCTATGTTTCCTCCAGAAACTATAAAGCTACTAGTATTGTCACATACAGTAAAGACAATTGAATGCTGAAACTAAATGAGAAGCACATGTCTAATTTTTCTCTGTAACTACCATTGTGATTTTTCCTCTCAAAAATTATGTCTAATTTTTTATTTTTCTGTAAAGCCTTTAACACACCGTCGTTGAGTTAGCAGCACATGGAATTGCATTATCTGAATCGAATCACTTCATTTCTGTTTGATTATGTACAAATTTGATTCCACTTGCAAGCACTTGAAAGCATATGCCGTTGCACATGCCAACCAACCAGCTAGTTTTTTTTTTTTTTTTCTTTCGCATTACCAGTAATGATCTAGTCATCTCTTGTATAAGTAAACATGAATTATTGGCAATTTCAATAAACAACAAGGAGGGAAAGCTGGACCAAGAGCAACTCCAAATAAATTCTTACAAAGGATTCCGCAGCATTCTGCAACCTTAAAATCATCTAACCCTGGGAGGCACTTAACTGAGTGAACATCTTGACTTGACACCTTAAAACCCTAGACATGTATCAATCACACGTATCATATAGCTTCCTATCAACACAAATATCAAATATAGGTCACCGAAGTAAAAGAAGACGCTACAGGCACCGTCAGATAACATAACAAGTGAACCCTAAATTAAAGGGTTGGATCTCCATCTCTTATCCCTTATAAGCAACATAAGATTTTTACCTCGTGGATCCCAATTTTGCCTCCTTCTTCTATCTGGGAAGAGCCAGAGAAAGCAAATCCAAACCCTAAATTATAAATCTACTATCAGCTGCAACAAAACCATGGGAGAAACAATCAGAGGTGGCAGCAGCATCACCAACAACCAAGTGCAGAAGATAGATATCCGCGACCAGATAGATATCCGTAGTTTTTCGGGGGTATGCAAAAGAAATAAAACTGATGGGTAGAAAGATTACCTCAGAGGGTAAGTAGATAAAGGGGTACCACTAGTGTTTTTAGTGGGTACATAAAGGAGCACCCAATGATAATTTATGGAGAAAATGGGTCATTTGTCCAAAAAATTTAAACACGGTTCAAATGGACGAGTAAAAAAAAGTATGGGTGAAATAGCCAAAAAAATAGCAAGGATGAAACTGGATTCATCCCGGCTTATACTTAAAAATAGCAAGGATGAAACTAGATGCATCCCGTGTAAAATAAAATAAGAAAAAATATTTGAAAATAGACAGATGAAACTGGTTACATCCTCGCCTATTTTTAAATTTTTGTCCATTTAAACAAAAGATCTTTTTAATTTTTAGCTATTTAAAAAAGATCAAAACCTAAGTGTCTTTTTCACCCAGAATTGTTGATTTTGGTCTTTTGACCAATTTTGTGTAATTTATGTGGCACATGATATGGGATTTCTATTTTTGGTATTCCTCTTATGACCAGCTTCCCGTTTTTCACCACTTGACATATTGACATATTCGATCTTAGAAGATTTAGGATCAGAATCGTCTGTATCAGGTTAGGTCTCGGGAGCACAAGAACCCATCTGCTAGTTTAATTCTACCCCCTAAGTATTTTATTTTCCCATTAAATAAACACAAAATTGGTTAAAAAGACCAAAATCAATAATTCCTGGGTGAAAAAGACATTTAGATTTTGATACTGTTTAAATGGACAAAAATATAAAAATAGCCAGGATGTAACCAGTTTCATCCTACCCATTTTCAAATTATTTTTTATTTTTAATTTACATCAGGATGCGTCCAGTTTCATCCTCGCTAAGCCCGGATGAATCCAGTTTCATCTTTGCTATTTTTTTTGTTTCCATTTCACCCATAATAATTTTTACTCGTCCATTTGAACCATGTTTTAATTTTTTTTGGACAAATGACCCATTTCCATTAAATAAATGAAAATTATGAGAAGTTTTGTCCCTTAGTTTGTTTTCTTTTCATTTACGTATTCTCTTTAGTTTTCAAATTATTGAGATTACCTAATCCATCTTTAACTAGTTTCAACATGTTTGTTGTGAGAGTCGGTGGATGACCATGAATGTGCGAAGTTGCATGGAGTCTTGTTTCAGTTTGTATGTGTCTGCTCTTTCTAGTCGGTATTAAGCAACATGGTTGGTTGGATATTGAGTTCCCCTAGCTAGGTAACATCATGGCTCCCTTGTGATTAACGTTGTAAACTAGGACCCATGACTAAGAATTGACAATACTGTCACTAGATAACGTATGAACATGCGGCCTCAGAAAACCGATGTCAATGCACTAGCCAATGCTTGAAATCCCAAAGTCCCTAAGATTGACATTCATATATACTACAAATGTTGTGTTCCCGTCCGACGATTGAAGGCAAACTTCTTCTTATTGCACACCAAGATATATATCAGTATGCGGCACACATTCAAATAAAAAGTTGCTCATCATAGTGAGCTTAACTTGTAAGATTTGTATTCAAATCAAATGAAGAGTTGCACACCAAGCAAGATATCAGGTCAGGAAGCGTGCTTATTATCAAAATAAATGAGCTCATAAGTGCACACATTAGACATTAGCTTAGATTATCAAAAAAAAAAAAAAATATGAGCTCATAAGTGCACACAAAATTAGCTTAGTGAGCTTAGTTCTTATTCTTACTCTTAGAGAATTCTAGAGTCGGAACAACAAACATTTTTAGTTTTGCAATATGAAATGGAATTATGGCCCTATAAGACCTTAAACTTGTACACGCCCGCTAAGTGCCATCTCCAAATTAATACAACCTCCTCGTGGTATCTACAAATATGTCCACCTATAAACTCAAAATTAGGTTACAAAATACTGTTAGTCAAAGAATAATATGTAGCCGTTAGATTATTATTGAACCCTAAATCAAAGGGATCTCTACCCCTTATAAGAAGCATAAGTTTTTCCTCCCTAATGGATCCAAACTGTGCCTCCCTCTTCTATCTCTTACCCCTAAATACAAATCCATCAGCTGCAACAAAATCATGAGAGAAACATACAATCAGAGGCGGTTCAATATATCAGCAACTAGCATTACCACCAACAACAAGCATTATGATTTCTCCTCTCCGAATAATAATTTTCTATAATATGATAATGTGATTTTCTTGTTCATTAGCTCTCTCTCGTGCTTTTAGGATCAGTCTTCTATATAAGGTCTCATAAACACAAGATATGATCGGCTAGTTTAATCAATTTCTGCATCTCTTTATTATGTATGTGTACCAATTTTCCCATTAAATAAAAATTATGATGGCCAGGTTTATTTTTGTTTGTTGTATTTTCAATTATGAAAGTACCCCATTTATGATTTAATCTGGATGTATTGTCTTCTAAGACTGAAATTTCTTGAGATTACCTAATCCATCTTAACTGATCTCAATTTGTTGTGGGAGTCAAGTGGATGACCATGAATTGTGCCAAGTTGCATCAGGACTAGTCTTGTTTCAGTTTGTATGTTTCTAATCTAATTAGTTGGGCAGGAATTGGTGCAAGAGGAGAAACTACTATGTTGGGTGGCCTCGAATTTAGCAATTTTGAGCGTGCGGATAATGAGTTCCAAATAATTTCAAGCATTTGCTAGTGCAGATAATGAGTTCCAAATAATACAAATGTTGTGTTCCCATCCGAGGATTCAAGCAAAAATCTTCTTCCAATTGGAAAGTATCCCATTTTATTGCACACAAGATATCACTATGCTGCACAATGACACCAAAGTTAAACGGAAGAACAATAAAGAGTTGTTCTTCATATTGAGCTTAACTCTAAAGTTTTTTGTTCAAATGAAGAGTTGCACACCAAAATATCAGGTCAGGAAGCGTGCTTATTAAAAAAATGAACTTATAATTGCATTCAATTAATGGCTTCTTCAACAAGCAGCAACATGATTTATCCTCTCAATATCTCAATTTTACATTTTTGTTTTTTGGTACTTCTTTTCTGTCAATTTGATCTTCTCATATGGTTGGAGATTTTCCTGTATTCCTTTTTTGTAGTGTTAATGAGTGACAGAATCTACTAGTATAATCATTTGTATTCCTTTTGTTTCTTCATGTCCATAGTTTAGTTTAATGTATTTCAAAATTCAACTCAGTAAGTAGAATTGTAATGTGGTGGAGAAGTTTTGTCATTAATTACCAGTTGTTCTTCTTTGTCATTAATTACCAACTCATCAATAGCATAGGTAAATCCAATTTCAGTATTTTACCTATGTTATTGAGTTGGATGCCGAAAATAGATGCAAATATAATTCAATACGCACCACCAGAATTTTCCTCCGGTATCGCTTGCCGGAAACATCCATTGACACCAAAGCAATGTGTGAAAAATTTAGTCGGATGTGGCAGCTTTCATCTCATCGTGGTTTAAAAAGGGTATTTGATTTAGATCTTTGTTGGAAAACAATTAATAAAAAGGATTTTTAAGGTTTTAATAAAATTATAAGTTATTGTTTTCTTTTGTGAATGAAAAAAACGTATTAGTCCCACATTGTGGAGTTTCCACCTTTTAGTTGTTTTAAGAGACTATATAAGCTTTTAGTCCCACATTGGGGAGTTCTTCTTCTTAAGTTGTTTTGTTCCATTATATAAACAAATTTACTACTTTTGTAAAAATTATGGGAAAGGGGTTGCTCCTTATTGTAGAGGGATCCCTAAGGGAAAATATTTTATAGCCGTTTCTTAAGCGTTCGCGATTTTTCTTAACGGTTTTTTCGGAGTTGCCAAGCTCAAGTTGAGCATCTACTACATATGCTAGTAGTAGGTGTAGTAGGGTGTTTTATCCTGGAGATATCCGTCCTGTGAGGGCTATAGCATCACTCTTGAGTGTAGCCGGGCGCTAATGTCTTAAAGGCAACGTGTTGAACACGTGACTCACTCTGTTTTTCCAAAGTTTTGCCTTGTTACTGTTATGAGATTTGGGGAGCTCGTCCGTTTCATCGATCGATCACTTCCACTATAAAGGAGCTAAGTATCAATAACTTTTGCTTATTTGATTTAATCCTTGTTTTTGATTATTGCACCCAACAATCTTAAGACATTAGAATTTGTAATAATCAAGAATGGTTGATTGGTTTGTGAATCATGGATGTTAATTATCGGGTGAAAAACAGAAAACGAATTTTTGGTCAGCTGTAGAGTTTCGAATTTATCTCTCAACCTAGAAGGAATTTCGGTGAACCCTTTTGACACAACGTAGTGGACATCCTGATAGTTACCCACGTAAAATTTCAGAATTTTTGGAGTTGTAAAAGTATTTTTTTGATATTTTACAAAACAGAGAAACGTTCCTGAAAAATTCTGACGGGCAGAAATTTGTTGTTAACTAAAGTAGTTTTTATGGGGTAACCATGAGTTTTTTGAAATGGTGATTCAAACGAAGTTTGTATATCTATATGTTATCTTCAAAACTCATATTTTATTTTCCGATTCGGAACTAAGGTTTGTGAGATGTGGTGTATTAAGTGATTGGGAAATTACCGTGTCCGTGGTCAGAGTATAAACGAGGATTGTGACATGAAATTGAGAAGGAACATGGCTACCAGGCGCATGTGGAAGAACACAAGTCTTCCAAAGCTGACAAAGGCGATAACATCAAACACAAATCTAAGCGTAGTCTTCATAAGAAAGGTATGTTTCGTAAAATCGAATCCAGAGCATTACTTTAATTAAGGGTGATTGTTATGTTTGTAAAATCCTAGCCATAGGGGCAGTAAATTGTAGGAAACATAAAAACCTTAATTAGTAGATAGTTAATGCTAATTTAGTTGAAACAAACTAGTACGAGTTCAATGGCATGATGTCGGAAGTTATTTTAATAACCAATGTGAGAGACCAAAGAGGTGGACTCGGAGCCACCAAGCATGTTTGTTGAAACAGAGACTGTTCACCTCCTATCGAGGATAGGAGATGTCGAGATACTCTATATGAGTAACTCACTTGCGACAGAGGTTGCATAAAAGGGAAAGGTCGAGCGTAAGCTCATATCCGTAATATTCTCACATGAATGAAGTTTTCATGTTCCGGCATATGCAAGAATCTTGTATGTTGTTCTGTTGTAGATGGTAAAAGACTTAAGATATTAATTGAATATGGAAAACTTATCATACCTAAGGGCATGTGATTTTTGAAGGAAACGTTATAAGACTTAAGGTCAATATAAGCTTAACAAAAAATTGATGAAGTAGTTGATTCTTGTGTTTTCTTTTGTGTGATTGAATGTTTTGCATGGTGTACATGGAACCGTAAACTTATATAAGTCAATGCATAAACTGGGAAGCGTAGGCTGCATACCCAAATTTAGTTTGGATATTGAACACAAAAGTTAAATATTCGTAGAATCAAAATATGCTATAAAACCTTTTAGCAAAATTGCTCGTAGTAATTCTAAGCCCTTAGAATTAATTCAGATTAGACCTAGTTGACATGAAATCAACCCAAACTAAGGTGGTAAAAGGTGTTTTTATAACTTTCATAGATGATTGTACGAGGTACTATCTTGTATACTTACTTAGGGGTAAGGATGATGCCTTAGAAGCCTTAAGAGTATAAACTTGAAATTGAAAGCAAAGTATATGTTACCACTAAAAGGGTTAGGTCTCGAACATGATGGCAAGTATGAAATTCATATAGGAGAACTTACTTGTTAAATGGTATTATTGATGAGATCACACCTCCTTATTCACCGTAGTCTAATGGTATAGTTGATCGTAAGAATTAACCATTAAGGAGATGATTTATGCCACGTTGATTAAAGGATTAACCGCCAACTTGTGGGGGGGAGGTCGTCCTCTGATTTTGTTATATCCTGAATAGAGTAACCTTTAAGGGATTAGATAAAACTCCATATGTTTATGAAAGATAGACAACCTTCTTATGCATACATCAAAGTGTGGGGGTGTTTGTGAGTTCTGCTTTTTCTGACTTTGGTGTGAATACTATTATGGAATCTAGGGATGCTGAGTTCTTTGAACATGTTTATTCTTAATCATGTACCTCATTAGAGATGTGATGTTGATCCCCTAGATTTATTTTCAAATAGTCATAACTTATCTTTAAGGAAGATGAATTAGAGTTGATCCTAGGAGAAGTAAAAGATTAGAACTGAGACTTCTTATAGACCTGACTTCTTAATAAGCTTAGCTTAATCTGAGCTCCAGACTCGTAAAGAATCCATAACATCTATTGAAACCCCATTTTGGTAAGAAGCTTCATTTAGTGAAATGGACTCAAAGTCATTTGGAACCAGCACTTGGGAGCTTGCTAGTTTACCTCTAGGGAGTAAGACCATGTGATGTAAATGAGTCGAGACGTTAGATATATGGAACTGTGGAAAAGTATTAGGCTAAGTTGGTAGCTAAAGGATATAAATTAAAAAGAATGTGTAAATTTCCTTGATTCTTATTCACTTGTGACGAGAATTACTTCTGTTGAGATGCTAATTGATATTGCTGCCATAAACAACTTGGAGATACATCAGATGGATGTTAAGACAGCTTTCCTAAAACCGTGAATTAGATAAAGAAATTTACATAGACCAACCCGAGGACTTTGTAGTGAAAGGTTATGAAGACAAAGTTTGTAAGTTGAACAAATATTTGTATGGTTTTCAAATAAGCACGTAAACAAAGGACATGGAAAATTTGATCATGAGATAATGTGTAGTGGATTTAAGTTAATGAATCGACAAGTATATTTATAAGTAACTTGTTAAGGATGCGTGTGATTGTATGCTTGTATGTTGATGATATGTTTATACTTGATACAAACATAGATGTGATTAATTCCACTAAAACCATGCACTAAATGAGAACGTTGACTTGAAAGACTAAGGCTTTTTGATGTAATCTTAGGGATGAGGATTAAAAGATAATTAAACATTTATAGTCTTAGTCATTCTCATTATGTTGAATTGTGCTAAAGAGATACAATCAGTCCGATTGTAAGCCTCCGCTTGTACTTCATACGATTCTTCTTGTAGACTCAAGAAAAATAAGGAAAATGGAGTATCTTAACTTGAATACTCAAGAGTTATAGGATGTTTGATGAATTTAATGAACTGTAAGAGTCCATACATTGCCTATATTGTGAGTAAGTTAAGTAGATATACTTTTAGTCCAGAGCAAGAGCATTGGGATGCACTTAGTAGAGTATTATGGTACCTAAAATACTCTATTACCTTTTATTTGATTTATGAAAGGTATCTTGTTGTCCTTGAGGGACTTTATGATGCAAATCGGATAGTTGACTCGTGAGGAGTCTAAGTCTACGAGTGGATATGTTTTCACTCTAGCATGAGGGTTTGTTTTTGGAAGATTTCCAAACAAACATATATTGCTCAATTAATTATGGAATCTAAGAGTATTGTGTTAGATAAAGCACGAGAGGGGCCGAGTGCCTAAGATGCTTTTTAGAAGACATTCCTCTCTCGGCATAGGCCTGTGCCACCTATATCTATACATTGTGTTAGCTAAGCTATAATAGCTAAAGCTAAAAATAACTAATCTCAATCGGCGTTATTTCCATTGATTGGATAAAGTCCAAGGAGAATATCGCGCAACCTTTGACGAAAGGTTTATCCAAAGAGATAGTTAGAAATGCATCGAGGGGATGGGGCTTAAGCTCATAAATTAAACTTGCCATGAAGGATACTCAACCTTGTCTGACTCGGAGATCCCATGATCAAGGTTTCGAATGAGACAACTAATTTGTGGTGGGTAAAGGTAAACACTATCGAGAATTTCATTCTGGTCCCTTCCCTATGGTGTAGACGTGATAGTGTGACTGCATGTGAAGGATGACTTTTAAGAAGTCTTAATGAGTTCTATAGTTTCAATTTAAGATTGAAGTGGGGTGTAGCAAGAACACTCTTTATGGAAACTCACCTATCCGAATGAGGAAGTGGGGCCGCTTCTATGAGAATATGAGCTTTGATTCTCTAGAGCATTCTGAGAAACAGGATATGTCCAGGGCCAAATTGGACAAAACGGCACGAGCTTGGCAGCACCCTTAGAGATATCATCCGTGGTTGTTATCGCGAATTACATCAAACGCTAGCAGTTCAAGACATAGTTCACTGTCTCTAGCAAGTAATTCCGTAATATCTCACTAAGCAAAGGTTCAAGACCTCATGGACACCTCTGCCTAAAATGGTATTTCCGGCGCTTTTTATGTGGTTTTCGTTTTGATGGTTTTGGTATTACTGGAACTTAGGATCTAAGGATCACTAAGGGTTCACTAGGTCATGCTTTTTCACTTTGGTGAAAGGAACCTTTAGTCTCACTTGTGAGGAACTAAAGATGAAAGATCTCTATATATACTATATGATTGTTGCAATCCATAGTATGACCCTGGGGTCAACACACTATTGTGTGATGGAGATGACGTTGGAATGGCTAGTATGACTTCAGCATACACGATTTGTCTGTCTGTGCTCGCCCGATTCGGGTCGTGAGATTGGGTTGTTGATTTACCAAGATCTATCTCGTGTTTTCGTGTTTTTATTGAGTTTTCATTCACGTGAGGGGATTGTTGGAAAACAATTAATAAAAAGGATTTTTAAGGTTTTAATAAAATTATAAGTTATTGTTTTCTTTTGTGAATGAAAAAAACGTATTAGTCCCACATTGTGGAGTTTCCACCTTTTAGTTGTTTTAAGAGACTATATAAGCTTTTTAGTCCCACATTGGGGAGTTCTTCTTCTTAAGTTGTTTTGTTCCATTATATAAACAAATTTACTACTTTTGTAAAAATTATGGGAAAGGGGTTGCTCCTTATTGTAGAGGGATCCCTAAGGGAAAATATTTTATAGCCGTTTCTTAAGCGTTCGCGATTTTTCTTAACGGTTTTTTCGGAGTTGCCAAGCTCAAGTTGAGCATCTACTACATATGCTAGTAGTAGGTGTAGTAGGGTGTTTTATCCCGGAGATATCCGTCCTGGTGAGGGCTATAGCATCACTCTTGAGTGTAGCCGGGCGCTAATGTCTTAAAGGCAACGTGTTGAACACGTGACTCACTGGTTTTTCCAAAGTTTTGCCTTGTTACTGTTGCGGAGATTTGGGGAGCTCGTCCGTTTCATCAGATCGATCACTTCCACTATAAAGGAGCTAAGTATCAATAACTTTTGCTTATTTGATTTAATCCTTGTTTTTGATTATTGCACCCAACAATCTTAAGACATTAGAATTTGTAATAATCAAGAATGGTTGATTGGTTTGTGAATCATGGATGTTAATTATCGGGTGAAAAAAAAACAGAAAACGAATTTTTTGGTCAGCTGAAGAGTTTCGAATTTATCTCTCAACCTAGAAGGAATTTCGGTGAACCCTTTTGACACAACGTAGTGGACATCCTGATAGTTACCCACGTAAAATTTCAGAATTTTTGGAGTTGTAAAAGTATTTTTTTGATATTTTACAAAACAGAGAAACGTTCCTGAAAAATTCTGACGGGCAGAAATTTGTTGTTAACTAAAGTAGTTTTTATGGGGTAACCATGAGTTTTTTGAAATGGTGATTCAAACGAAGTTTGTATATCTATATGTTATCTTCAAAACTCATATTTTATTTTCCGATTCGGAACTAAGGTTTGTGAGATGTGGTGTATTAAGTGATTGGGAAATTCCGTGTCCGTGGTCGAGTATAAACGAGGATTGTGACATGAAATTGAGAAGGAACATGGCTACCAGGCGCATGTGGAAGAACACAAGTCTTCCAAAGCTGACAAAGGCGATAACATCAAACACAAATCTAAGCGTAGTCTTCATAAGAAAGGTATGTTTCGTAAAAACTGAATCCTGCATTACTTTAATTAAGGGTGATTGTTATGTTTGTAAAATCCTAGCCATAGGGCAAGAAATTGTAGGAAACATAAAACCTTAATTAGTAGATAGTTAATGCTAATTTAGTTGAAACAAACTAGTACGAGTTCAGTGGCATGATGTCGGAAGTTATTTTAATAACCAATGTGAGAGACCAGTAGGTGGACTCTGGAGCCACCAAGCATGTTTGTTGAAACGGAGACCTGTTCACCTCCTATCAGAGGATAGGAGATGTCGAGATACTCTATATGAGTAACTCACTTGCGACAGAGGTTGCATAAAAGGGAAAGGTCGAGCAGAAGCTCATATCTGTAATATTCTCACATGAATGAAGTTTTCATGTTCCGGGCATATGCAAGAATCTTGTATGTTGTTCTGTTGTAGATGGTAAAAGACTTAAGATATTAATTGAATATGGAAAACTTATCATACCTAAGGGCATGTGATTTTGAAGGAAACGTTATAAGACTTAAGGTCAATATAAGCTTAACGAAAAAATTGATGAAGTAGTTGATTCTTGTGTTTTCTTTTGTGTGATTGAATGTTTTGCATGGTGTACATGGAACCGTAAACTTATATAAGTCAATGCATAAACTGGGAAGCGTAGGCTGCATACCCAAATTTAGTTTGGATATTGAACACAAAAGTTAAATATTCGTAGAATCAAAATATGCTATAAAACCTTTTAGCAAAATTGCTCAGAGTAATTCTAAGCCCTTAGAATTAATTCAGTTAGACCTAGTTGACATGAAATCAACCCAAACTAAGGTGGTAAAAGGTGTTTTTATAACTTTCATAGATGATTGTACGAGGTACTATCTTGTATACTTACTTAGGGGTAAGGATGATGCCTTAGAAGCCTTAAGAGTATAAACTTGAAATTGAAAGCAAAGTATATGTTACCACTAAAAGGGTTAGGTCTGAACATGATGGCAAGTATGAAATTCATATAGGAGAACTTACTTGTTAAATGGTATTATTGATGAGATCACACCTCCTTATTCACCGTAGTCTAATGGTATAGTTGATCGTAAGAACAGAACCATTAAGGAGATGATTTATGCCACGTTGATTAAAGGATTAACCGCCAACTTGTGGGGGGAGGTCGTCCCTCCGATTTTGTTATATCCTGAATAGAGTAACCTTTAAGGGATTAGATAAAACTCCATATGTTTATGAAAGATAGACAACCTTCTTATGCATACATCAAAGTGTGGGGGTGTTTGTGAGTTCTGCTTTTTCTGACTTTGGTGTGAATACTATTATGGAATCTAGGGATGCTGAGTTCTTTGAACATGTTTATTCTTAATCATGTACCTCATTAGAGATGTGATGTTGATCCCCTAGATTTATTTTCAAATAGTCAGAACTTATCTTTAAGGAAGATGAATTAGAGTTGATCCTAGGAGAAGTAAAAGATTAGAACTGAGACTTCTTATGGACCTGACTTCTTAATAAGCTTAGCTTAATCTGAGCTCCAGACTCGTAAAGAAGCCATAACATCTATTGAAACCCCATTTTGGTAAGAAGCTTCATTTAGTGTGGACTCATCCGGAAACTGACTTGGGAGCTTGCTAGTTTACCTCTAGGGAGTAAGACCATGTGATGTAAATGAGTCGAGACGTTAGATATATGGAACTGTGGAAAAGTATTAGGCTAAGCTGGTAGCTAAAGGATATAAATTAAAAGAATGTGTAAATTTCCTTGATTCTTATTCACTTGTGACGAGAATTACTTCTGTTGAGATGCTAATTGATATTGCTGCCATAAACAACTTGGAGATACATCAGATGGATGTTAAGACAGCTTTCCTAAAACCGTGAATTAGATAAAGAAATTTACATAGACCAACCTGAGGACTTTGTAGTGAAAGGTTATGAAGACAAAGTTTGTAAGTTGAACAAATATTTGTATGGTTTTCAAATAAGCACGTAAACAGTGACATGGAAAATTTGATCATGAGATAATGTGTAGTGGATTTGTTAATGAATCGACAAGTATATTTATAAGTAACTTGTTAAGGATGCCTGTGTGATTGTATGCTTGTATGTTGATGATATGTTTATACTTGATACAAACATAGATGTGATTAATTCCACTAAAACCATGCACTAAATGAGAACGTTGACTTGAAAGACTAAGGCTTTTTGATGTAATCTTAGGGATGAGGATTAAAAGATAATTAAACATTTATAGTCTTAGTCATTCTCATTATGTTGAATTGTGCTAAAGAGATACAATCAGTCTGATTGTAAGCCTGCTTGTACTTCATACGATTCTTCTTGTAGACTCAAGAAAAATAAGGAAAATGGAGTATCTTAACTTGAATACTCAAGAGTTATAGGATGTCTGATGAATTTAATGAACCGTAAGAGTCCAGACATTGCCTATATTGTGAGTAAGTTAAGTAGATATACTTTAGTCCAGAGCAAGAGCATTGGGATGCACTTAGTAGAGTATTATGGTACCTAAAATACTCTATTACCTTTTATTTGATTTATGAAAGGTATCTTGTTGTCCTTGAGGGACTTTATGATGCAAATGGATAGTTGACTCGAGGAGTCTAAGTCTACGAGTGGATATGTTTTCACTCTAGCATGAGGGTTTGTTTTTGGAAGATTTCCAAACAAACATATATTGCTCAATTAATTATGGAATCTAAGAGTATTGTGTTAGATAAAGCACGAGAGGGGGCCGAGTGCCTAAGATGCTTTTTAGAAGACATTCCTCTCTCTGGCATAGGCCTGCGCCAGCCTATATCTATACATTGTGTTAGCTAAGCTATAATAGCTAAAGCTAAAAATAACTAATCTCAATCGGCGTTATTTCCATTGATCGATAAAGTCCAAGGAGAATATCGCAACCTTTGACGAAAGGTTTATCCAAAGAGATAGTTAGAAATGCATCGAGGGGGATGGGGCTTAAGCTCATAAATTAAACTTGCCATGAAGGATACTCAACCTTGCTGACTGGAGATCCCATGATCAAGGTTTCGAATGAGACAACTAATTTGTGGTGGGTAAAGGTAAACACTATCAGAGAATTTCATTCTCTGTCCCTTCCCTATGGTGTAGACGTGATAGTGTGATCGCATGTGAAGGATGACTTTTAAGAAGTCTTAATGAGTTCTATAGTTTCAATTTAAGATTGAAGTGGGGTGTAGCAAGAACACTCTTTATGGAAACTCACCTATCTGAATGAGGAAGTGGGGCCGCTTCCTATGAGAATATGAGCTTTGATTCTCTAGAGCATTCTCGAGAAACAGATATGTCCAGGGCCAAATTGGACAAAACGGCACGAGCTTGGCAGCACCCTTAGAGATATCATCCGTGGTTGTTATCGCGAATTACATCAAACGCTAGCAGTTCAAGACATAGTTCACTGTCTCTAGCAAGTAATTCCGGTAATATCTCACTAAGCAAAGGTTCAAGACCTCATGGACACCTCTGCCTAAAATGGTATTTCCTGCGCTTTTTATGTGGTTTTCGTTTTGATGGTTTTGGTATTACCGGAACTTAGGATCTAAGGATCACTAAGGGTTCACTAGGTCATGCTTTTCACTTTGGTGAAAGGAACCTTTAGTCTCACTTGTGAGGAACTAAAGATGAAAGATCTCTATATATACTATATGATTGTTGCAATCCATAGTATGACCCTGGGGTCAACACACTATTGTGTGATGGAGATGACGTTGGAATGGCTAGTATGACTTCAAAGATACACGATTTGTGTGTCCTGCTCATTCGCCGGTTCGGGTCGTGAGATGGGTTGTTGATTTACCAAGATCTATCTGTGTTTTCGTGTTTTTATTGAGTTTTCATTCATGTGGGGGATTGTTGGAAAACAATTAATAAAAAGGATTTTTAAGGTTTTAATAAAATTATAAGTTATTGTTTTCTTTTGTGAATGAAAAAAACGTATTAGTCCCACATTGTGGAGTTTCCACCTTTTAGTTGTTTTAAGAGACTATATAAGCTTTTTTAGTCCCACATTGGGGAGTTCTTCTTCTTAAGTTGTTTTGTTCCATTATATAAACAAATTTACTACTTTTGTAAAAATTATGGGAAAGGGGTTGCTCCTTATTGTAGAGGGACCCCTAAGGGAAAATATTTTATAGCCGTTTCTTAAGCGTTCGCGATTTTTCTTAACGGTTTTTTCGGAGTTGCCAAGCTCAAGTTGAGCATCTACTACATATGCTAGTAGTAGGTGTAGTAGGGTGTTTTATCCCGGAGATATCCGTCCCGTGAGGGCTATAGCATCACTCTTGAGTGTAGCCGGGCGCTAATGTCTTAAAGGCAACGTGTTGAACACGTGACTCACTGCTTTTTCCAAAGTTTTGCCTTGTTACTCAAGCGGAGATTTGGGAGCTCGTCCGCTTCATCGATCGATCACTTCCACTATAAAGGAGCTAAGTATCAATAACTTTTGCTTATTTGATTTAATCCTTGTTTTTGATTATTGCACCCAACAGATGCTCACTCATAAGACAACACCACACCACCAATTGGTGAGAATGTTGTCACCAGATGATGGCATAGAAGCAATTGAAATGGTAAACAAAATGGGGGAGAGACTACAGCATATACATCTCAACAGATGAGCATCGAGTTGAATTCTCGTTCCCAGTCAATTTCTGGAAAACACAACCCCTCATAAGTGTTATTGAACGAGTCAGGATCATAACCCCGCCTAGGTCTGAAAAGCTGATGTTGCCAATACCACCTTCTTCACTAAGAGTTGAAACCCAGCCCCACTATAAGAGGTCCTCTTGATAAGAGTCTTCTTTCACTCATCCATCACCAACTATCGGTCGCATAACACCAGCCTCAGATCCACATTGTGCAACCTGCAACCATATTTAACAGAGATAGAAGATGATGGGCATGCAACAATATGATAAGTTGAGATTAATGGTCAAGAGTTCCAAGTATTCCAAGACAGACTCTGAGTGAGAGATTCTTGGCCAAGGAGTTTTGAAGAGAAGTAAGATATGAAGAATTGTTGTGATGTTTCTATCCACTCCAATTCGTTCTTTAACATAATAAAAAAATCTCACAGTTTAATTCCTAAGGAACCAACCATACCAGTATTTTCTGCACTCAGTTACGTCTTTTACACCGACTACATAGCCATCTCATATACTTACATCTGATTACTGATAACATTAGACGTGTTTTTGTAAAAAAAAAATGTAAGATCTAAAACAGATGATTAGCAGTCCTAGATCCTTGAAGTCCTGCCATGAAATGCACAAACTTATCAAATTATACTTATCCATGTACTATATCTAATAAAGGCAATCTGTGGTGTATACCTAATTAATCTTTGAGTCGTTAATTGATTGCTCCAAAAATTCATTTCAAAGAAAAATTAAAACATCTTGTGTCATAATATATACATTACAGTACACAAATTGGAAAACATAAATTCTACTGATTAGAATTGAGATCCATTACATATGGTGGTTTACAGGACTAAACAACAGAAATCTTTAGCATAAATTCTATTTTACTTTGATTACTTCAGACTTATGATGTAGATCCTAAATTGGTCCACCAATATACAAATCTAAGAACTCTTTAGATTATTCTTTCCCCACAGATCCCTGAATTTTTGAGAAAGGAGAAGAGAACAGGCTACAAGAACAAAAAATTGATAGTGAATCTTGTAAGCAGGCAAAGACTCATTTTCTATACCCGCGGAGGTATATCGAATCTGGCGGCAGAGTGAGAGGCTCTGCCAGCCAGTCAAGGTTATGCGAGCGAATCTGAGAGAAGATATCATAATGCCGGTGTTTTACGGTTGGTGTTGATCTATCACATCACTAGACATGAATTTTGATCTGCTGTTGTTTTGGAGGCGGCGATTGGAAAAGCAAACAAAACAATGAACCCTAAACAGGCTAGCACATATGCTTATATACAGTACTGCCTAGGGTAAATATAAAGAGAGATTGGTGAACTGGGCCTGATAGTTTGTTTACATGGCATATGTTGGGCCACTAAGGCAACATTATAATGAACCGTTTTTTTGGAGACTACTCAAAAACGGTGGGGACTAATCTCCATTTTTTTGGGTGGATATTAGAAGTAATAATGATTCACCCCTTATCTAAGTTTTTTTTAGTACCAAATTTGCCCTTGGTAGTTAAATTAGTGAGTTAATTAATGATTAGTGGGATTAAATTGGCTTATAGAGGGATTAGTGAGAGGGAGTAGATGGCGGTTGTGGTGATTTGAGGTGGTCGGTGGTGCTGGTGGTGATTTTGTTTAACCGCCACCTCTATATATAACTCCCTCTCATCTACTCCCACCACCACCGACCACCTCAAAGAAGAATTATTGAGAGGGAGTAGATGAAGATGAAGGTGACAATGAAAATGAGGGTTTTGGAAAAAGTTAAGATCTTTTTCTTTAAGAGCCACAACAAGAGTAAGATGTTTTGGGTACTCATGGAAATTTCAAATTTAGTTAACGGTGATTGAATTGGCCAAAACATTCCTAAAAATGAACAATTTACAAATTAATTTTGGTTTGGTTAAAAAAGTTTGGCTACAAAATCTAAAGAACAGGTAGCCGATCTCATCTGCAAGTGTAGTTCGGCTAATATTTTTGAAAACACATGTAGCCGAACTCAGCTTTAATGGATTTTTTTCTTTCAGAGAAAAGTTCGGTTAGGAGAAGAAAACTGCGACGTAACCGAACTAGCAGTCCTTCTACGGAAAAAATTGCGACGTAACCGAATTCAATATGCAGGTTTTTCAGAGAAAAGTTCGGTTAGGAGAAAAAAATTGCAATGTAACCGAACTTTTTGCGACGTAACAGAAGTATGAGTTCGGCTTTGACCTTTTTTTTCGACGTTACCGAATTTTTCTCTGAAAACAAAAACTTCCATTAAAGTTGAGTTCGGCTGGCTCGACAAAATTTTTTACATAATTCCTAGCCGAACTTCTCTCTGTAACTTCCATTTTCAACTCATTTTGATGATTACTTCTCATTTTTTCAACGGAAAGCGAATGAAAAGTAATGGGTTTGTTATAATTTTGATTTTGATGTTGTTTTGTTAATGATTTAAATTAAGCTATATATAGAGGTGGCGGTGGTGGTCATTTGAGGTGGTCAGTGGTGGTCGGTGGTGGTAGGTGGTGGTGAGCGGCGGTGGTGATGGGAGGAGGTGGTTATATATACATAGGTGGTGGTGATGGGAGGAGGTGATTATATATATAGGTGAAGGGTAGGTTAGTCATTTCCACACTTTAGGACACCTCTTATAAGTATCGGATAGACATTTCTATCACAAAGTAGTCCCCACTATTTTTGAGTAGTCCCTAAAAAAACGGCTCAATATAATGGAGTCGCGGTAGGAAATTATATGTCTGAATGCTGACTTTGGATCACAATGTCAACTCGGCAAACTCTTCAATTTCTAGGTTTAGAGTAATCAAGCTGATTTTGGATTAGAGTAATAGTTGTCGAGTTATAATGCCAAATATCACTTATTTGCTCAAAATTTAGAACCAACGGCTATGGTCAAAGGTCACTTCTTATTAATTTGGACGATTTTTACCATGCGAATTGGCTAGGAAAAAAAACCGCATAAAAGAATAAAGAATCGAAGAAATTGGTTTAGACACCATATTAGTTGGAAGCCGAATAGATTCCCTTGAAGATTCAAATTTGGTGTTCGACAATGGTCTCTTTCAATGGCTAATTCATGTGACGTCATTCTTTACTTCCTTTCTCCTTCAATATACACAGTAACACAACAACTTGAAAATCATTGAAATAAGAAAGCAAAATTTGGAAGGAAGAAAAAAAGAACAAAGAAGACATCGATTCAGAGTACTGAGTATGACTTCTACTTTATCGGTAATGGGTCTGACAGAAAATTCTGACTAGACCCATGGGAATTCGCTTGGGATGATGGCTCTTTGATCTCCTTTGCTGGTCCACCTTTCATCTGGGAATTCGTTTGGTATTCCCCTACCTTCTTTTGCTCGCACCATGTATACCCTGAATTCTTCTTCCTTCTTTAACTGCTTTGCCTTTCTCCACTTATCTTTTTTCTTTTTTGCTCATCCTTCATAGTTCTTCACATCCAATTTGTTACAGGCCTTGGCTCCTTCAATGTCTCCTTCAACTTCTCCTATTCCACTCGGCATTGGGAAACATACACATTGATGTGAAGTTGATGCCACACCTTATATACCGTGCAACCTTGGTCTTCCCAAGAGCATGTTGTACGGTGACTGCACATCCACTACGCATATTGTTACCTGCATTTCTATGGCTCCTAGCGGCATATTTATAATTACCTCCCCTTTTGGTTTTGGTATTGCTTTATTCAAGCCATGGATGTTGTATGTAGACGGCATTAAGTCCGTGTCATTGTACCCCATGTCCTTGAATGTGCGATAAAACAAGATGTCGGTTGAGCTCCCGGTGTCTATCGAAGTTCTTTCAACCGCCCATTCATCTAGTCTTTCGCGTCCTCATCCTTCTCCACCTTTCGCGCATGTATAATTACTACCAATGGATATGTTCGCCCCCAGCTTATTTGTGGTATATCATCTGCTTCGAACATGATCTTTTATTTTTTCCATTCGTGCAGAGGTGACATCTTTTCAATAGTTACTATCTTCCTTCCTTCATAATCACACTTATGGATCTTCCCAGTAAGTCCTGCATGAAAATCTATGATATCCACATCTGATTTTGTTATCATACCACACTGTAGACGCTTGCTCCCTTTTTTCGCTCCTGTTGATGGTGGTTTTTAGACAAGGGGTAAAATCGTAAAACCCCATGACCTAGTGTTACCCGCAACACATTAACTAAGAGCATTTAACTCAGGTGTAAATAATTAATAGGGGTATTTTTTCAAAATACTCGCATTAGGGTTTTCAATACGTAACCCTAATTCCAAAACCAAGCCGCATATCGCGCACCATGGCAACAATGCCAAACCAAGCCGCATATCGCGCACCATGGCAAACAATGCTAAACCAAGCCGCATACTGCGCACCATGGCAACAATGCCAAACCAAGCCGCATACTGCGCACCATGGCAACCATGCCAAACCAAGCCACACTCGCGCACCATGGCAACCATGCCAAAACCAAGCCGCATATCGCGCACCATGGCAACCATGCCAAACCAAGCCGCATATCGCAGCACCATGGCAACCATGCCAAAACCAAGCCGCATATCGCGCACCATGGCAACCATGCCAAACCAAGCACCACTCAGCCGCACCATGGCAACCATGCCAAACCAAGCCGCACTCTGCGCACCATGGCAACCATGCCAAACCAAGCCGCATATCGCGCACCATGGCAACCATGCCAAACCAAGCCGCACCCTCGCGCACCATGGCAACAACGCCAAATTCCAAGCCGCTATGCCTTTGGCCCACGCCAACATAGCGCCCTAGGTTTGCAAGACTTGCAACTAGGTCAACATGGCCGCACGTGCCATTGGCACATGCCAACGCGTGTCGCAAGCCATATTTCCAAGCCGCTATGCCTTTGGCCCACGCCAAACATAGCGCCCTAGGTTTGCAAGACTTGCAACTATGTCAACATGGCCGCACGTGCCATTGGCACATGCCAACGCGTGTCGCAAGCCATATTTCCAAGCCGCTATGCCTTTGGCCCACGCCCAACATAGCGCCCTAGGTTTGCAAGACTTGCAACTAGGTCAACATGGCCGTACGTGCCAATGGCACATGCCAATATGCTTGCTAGCTACTTTTCCTATCAAGGTCACGGCCCTAACGGCCACGCATGCCATTGGCACATGCCAACATGCTCGCTAGCTATTTTCCCTATCAAGGTCACGGCCCTAAAAGCCATGCATGCCATTGGCACATGCCAACATGCTCGCTAGCTAGTTTCCCTAGTAAAATCACGGCCCTAACGGCCACGCATGCCATTGGCACATGCCAACATGCTCGCTAGCTAGTTTCCTATCAAGGTCACGGCCCTAACGGCCACGCATGCCATTGGCACATGCCAACATGCTCGCTAGCTAGTTTCCTATCAAGGTCACGGCCTAATGGCCACGCATGCCATTGGAACATGCCAAACCCACACAAGCGGTAACCTAACTTGCAAACCGTGCAACCTACCACCAAGGCATTCCGCACATGCCGTTGGCACATGCCAAACACACACGCTCGGTAGCCTAACTTGCAAACCGTGCAACCTACCACCAAGGCATTCCGCACATGCCATTGGCACATGCCAAACACACACGCTGGTAACCTAACTTGCAAACCGTGCAACCTACCACCAAGGCGTTCCGCACATGCCATTGGCACATGCCACACGCGCCACTAGCAGCGCCACTTGCACTCAAGGTGCAACCAACGAGATATCAACACAAAACTGGGGATGCTTCTTTAGGGTTTTGGTTTGGCGGTCACAAAGATGCGCGTACACTACACTCACATTAAGAAAGCGTGAAAAGGAATAAAGCGGTCAAATAAAAGAGGAAATAAAGGTGAAAACGTTTTCACCCATTAAACCATGCGGTTACCACCTCCTCCCATTATTTCACCCTTTACTCTCTTCCTTCATGAGGACAGGGTCCGTTTCAATCTCGACTTGTATAAATAGGTCTTACCTATTTCCACTGACAACAAGTCTCGGTCAAGAGAAAAATACCACACTCTCGTAAAGGCAACTTTGCAAGCTCTCCAAAAGCTTCCATCTCTTGCAAGCTTCCTAAGCTTTCACTTTCGATACAAGTCGAGATACTACTCTCCCAGAAGTACTCTGGTCTCAACACCTTTCTTTGCTTCCTCCCCAAATCAACCCTTCTCCTCCACTTTGTGACCGAAGCAAGTCCTGGAACGCCATTTCTTGGTTTAGGCCGGACTTGTACAGATTGATCTCTCGAATCTATAAAGTGCTCACGTGCAGCATATTTGTTTAGGGTTTGAATCAGTTTCTCACTCACCTACCGAATTTACCGAAATCGGCAGAAACGATTTTCACCCATAAACAATTGGCGACCACAACGGGAGGATTGATCTATCGGCTACAATGTCAGACTGTCGATCTCGTTCTTTGACCCAGATGTCAAGATGGTGGGGGAAGGCGACTCAATCCGACACAACTACTAGACAACCCGGTTACTAGTCGTAAAACTACACGAGAAAACTGGGGACTTGCCGAAGATGCTACCGCTCGATCCGACTCAACTTCCAGACGCCCCAGTTACCAGTTATAAAACTACACCTGAAAACTGGGGACTCGTTGAAGATGCTACCAGCGATTGGGGACTTGCGACTCAGTCCGACTCAACTGCCAGACAACCCGGTTATCAGTTGTTAAAACTACACCAGAAAACTGGAGACTCGCTGAAGATGCTACCAGCAACTGGGGACTAACTGGCGATGCTACCAGCAAAGCCGCCTTTTACACGGAGAGGGGCGTGTTCACAAAACCTATGAAGTGAGTAAATTTAGACTGCGCAAGATATACGATCTATTTTTAGGTTCCTAGTAAAACCGTCATACTGCTGAGTCTTGTGCCTATTGCTAGCACACACTCTCATAGAAGCAATATTCCTTTCCAAAAACATAATCAGAGTCATATTATCAAAACCATTCATCCCAGAAATAATCCAATACCCTAAAAAGCTACCAGCTGTCTATCAAAGGTCAAGCTTTGAACCAGACATCCAATATGTCTTTCAAAAAAAAAAAAAAAAAGAACCTAAATGAAAGATTAACAGAGAAATGTTCAAGGAAAATCATCAAGAGCCGCTCTCTTCATAGTCAACATCTTGGAAAGCTTTTCGAGTTCCACCTCATGTCGTGCAATCTCCTCGGCGGAAAGGCTTTCGATTGCTGCATCTTTCAACTTTTGGATCTCAGCAAGGCCTTCGACAAACCACGAAGTGTTGAACTCCTTTTCTACGCACACGTCGCGATAGTGCTCCCAGTCGGCAATAACGTCTTCAGAAACGGTGTGACCAGTCACCTCACACATATCCTCGATGGAAGATAAAGACTCTTCCACACGCTTAACCAATGCAAATCGACTAGTGACTTTATTGGTTGTGGACATATGTCCGTACTTCTCCCAGATTCTGGTATACAACGCCTCGTGCTTAGCCTAAGACGCCGAAGCCGCCAACCAAAGACATGACCTGGATAAGGAACCAAGTACGGAGGATCAAAAAAGGCGCCCGCACCTGGCCTCACGACTTGTAAAGGGTCTTCTTCCATGCCTACAGAGCAACCATCAGAGAATCATCCGCCGTTTGAGCCACATCTCCGTGCCTGCAATTGGCTAACGCCCATCTCCAAGTCACCGGTGGTCACCAAAGGCAAGTTTTCGTGTGGCTCTACCCTAGAATCATCCTCCGAACCGGATTCCTCCTGCGAACTTGAGTTAGACATTTTTCAAAAGAAGAAGAAAGAAAAGAAGCGCTTGCCAGACGCGCTTACGAGACGTGCTTGGACGACACGCTACCAGACGCACATGCCAGGCACGCATGCCGCACGCGCATGCCAGCCGCAGTACCACACTCTGTGCTAACAATTTGCATCCTTCCAGCGCTAACAACTTGCGCCCTTCCAGCACCATCCTTGCCCTTCGAAACAGCGCCATGGCTCCAGCACTTCGTGATCAAAACCGTGTCATCTCCGCACGATACACTTACGATCACTGTAACCGCAGCCGCTCCGCCACCCCAACGGTTATTCAAGCATGGCAACTTCAACCGTCACCAGAGACGCTACTCCACCATCAGGGCAAGATACTAGAAGATCCTAAGAAGCGACCCTCTTTTTAGACTCGTTGATTTGATGAAAAGACAAACGATACTTCAGTAGGACGTGCATTTATAGATGAAGAGGCTCGCGTTGCTCTTAGACGCCCAGTAGAAGGGGATAAGCAATCTAATTTCGTCACACATGAAGATCAGGAAAGACTTCTCAAAAATCGAAAGCAAGGGAAATCAACAACTCTCCTGAGTTCACAGAGACCCTTCTCCCGTCAGGACCCGCACAATGGGAACTTGACCCACAAAGTCGTACAGTCTATGATGAAACAGTTATGTGAGATTCTATGTTTCTCCAAGGCGTAGCATCAAGACATATTTTGCACCCCTCAACCGCACTGCATCAGGAAAGCAAGGGAAGCCGTTCCCAAACCCCAACCTCTCCTAGAAAGCACGATCGATAGATGAAACTGGGGACTCCTAACCTCTGTTCTCTTGAGGGATGTCGAGTTTGACAGAACGTGACGCGGCCTCCGACTTCAAAATGGTAACCGTTAAGGCTCTGAAAGTTGCAAGACGTCTTTCCAACATTCTCTCCAGAAGTAGCTCCGCATCAACGTTCTCTCCAGAAGTAGCTACGCATCAGCGTTCTCCAGCAGCGGCTTCGCTTCAACGTTCGCTTCAACGCCACTCCTTCCTGCAAAGTTTGCTCGCTTACGCATCCAGCCAATCCTTTTACTTCCACGGAATCCCATGGAATATCAGCCAACCTAATTTGTTACCACGATAATGTAGTCTCTCCTGATTACATCTCCAACCCAGAACTGTTGCCCCTCACTCGTTGATACCAGCCAGAGCTTCACCGCAGCAGCAACTACTACAAAGATGGAAACACGTAAACCATACTTGAGAACGGAAGATATACACGGGAGCCCTTCACTGTCAAAGCTACGAAGAACAATCCACCAAAAATCCGTACCCATAACAAGGTCCTCTACTCTTCAAGGGTGCAGCGCAAGAACATCATCACCTCTCTGTCTAGAAGACGCCTTCAACACTTTACGAGGCCGCGGAGGATCCCGAGTTCCGCACTATCCAGATATGTCGTCATGTAATTTCCGAGCATCCAAAGGTGTCATATCCAAGAGTACGATAGGCTTATATCAAATCCCGTGGAGGGGGATTCAAGGCGATATAATGAAATTAGGTCATGCATGGGGACTACCAGCGTAAGATGATTTCACTCCCCTCAACCAGGTTATTACTGATTTCAACATCATCACTATCGAGGTTTTACGAGCCGCGGGAATTTCTCAACATGAACCCGTACATGTGCACCGAAAACTCCAAGAGCACGCGTAAGGTTACATTCACGTATTCATCCATTCCATCATATCAAACCGAAGTATGACCGGGGACTTCGCTACACCCCATTTCGTAAGATAGAGCCCTAAATCGGGCCTCCAAGGCAGTTAGCCAACAAGGACGGATTCGAAGGAAGGGGAACGACTAGGTTATCCTCGTCGATAACACTAACGCATGCTCCAACAGGGATATCTCTCGCACAAAAGGAAAATTTTCCATTCATCAAACAAGCGGAAAAGCGTACGTCGGTCCACCAAAGAAGAAGAAAACATACCGCAGTATGATTTTCTTAACCCGAATAACCTTTGTTGGGATGCTCCAGCCCGAGTCGACTCGCGCCTTCACTCGGAGAACCCGGGCTGGTTAGAAGATGGTTCGCCTCTCATGCGACACGACAAAGAGAGAAACTCAACAAGAAGAACCCTTTCTCAAACGAGGGAGATGATGCAATTACGTCGGATATGAATACAGAACCTTAAAAAAAGGAAAGGAAGCAATGAGGGACATAACGCTTCCAGATTTTAGCATGGACAATGCCCTGATCGAAGCCGCGCGCGTGAAGGAAGGCAAAACAAGGAAACTTTGCTATCTGTAGAAATACCTACTCCTTCCTTGTTTACACCGGCCTCGACCTAGCGCAATCAGCCTTCCACACCTCGCGCCGGTCCCGCCAAACTAGCACGCTCGCCTCTCCCAACTCATGCCCAACTTCCCAACGTCGCCCAAGTTGCGCCGGTCCCACCAATTGCGCCAACTTCCCAATGACCGCCAAGTCACGCCAAAGAAGCACGCACAGACTTCCTACCTTGCGCCTGGTCCCACCCGCCCTACCACGCCCGCTTTCCTAACTCACAACTTCCCAATGACCGCCAAGTCACGCCCGCCAAGCACGCAGCCTTCCTACCTTGCGCGGTCCCACCAGCTAGCACACCTGGTTTACTAACTCGCGTCAACTTCCCAATGACCGCCCAAGTCACGCCAGCAAGCACGCACAGCTTCCCTACCTTGCGCCGGTCCCACCAGCTAGCACGCCCAGTTTCCTAACTCGCGTCAACCTCCCAATGACAGCCCAAGTCACGCCTGCAAAGCACGCACAGCTTCCCTACCTTACGCCGGTCCCACCCAGCCTAGCACGCCCGCTTCTAACTCGCGTCAACTTCTCAATGCCGCCCAGCTTCCTGTCTCTCAATGATGCTGACTTCCCAATTGCGCCAGCCTCCCGATTTGTGCAAAACTACCAGAGGCAAGGATTCCAAGTCCTATTTATAAAAGGTCAGACAAGCCTCCTCAATTCTCTTAACTGGTTTGTTGTTGATAGCTTGTCACCATCTTATGCTTACCTCGCAACAAAGCCCCCTGCCCGAGCTAGCAGGGACTTAATGTTGATGGTGGTTTTTAGACAAGGGGTAAAATCGTAAAACCCATGACCTAGTGTTACCCGCAACACATTAACTAAGAGCATTTAACTCAGTGTGTAAATAATTAATAGGGGTATTTTTTCAAAATACCGCATTAGGTTTTCAAACACGTAACCCTAATTCCAATCCAAGCCGCATATCGTGCACCATGGCAACAATGCCAAACCAAGCCGCGATATCGCGCACCATGGCAAGAATGCCAAACCAAGCCGCATATCGCGCACCATGGCAACCATGCCAAACCAAGCCGCATACCGCGCACCATGGCAACCATACCAAACCAAGCCGCACTCGCGCACCATGGCAACCATGCCAAACCAAGCCGCATATCGCGCACCATGGCAACCATGCCAAACTGCCGCATATCGCGCACCATGGCAACCATGCCAAACCAAGCCGCATATCTGCGCACCATGGCAACCATGCCAAACCAAGCCGCACTCGCGCACCATGGCAACCATGCCAAACCAAGCCGCACTCTGCGCACCATGGCAACCATGCCAAACCAAGCCGCATCTCGCGCACCATGGCAACCATGCCAAACCAAGCCGCACGCTGCGCACCATGGCAACCAGGCCAAACCAAGCCGCACCCGCACGCACCATGGCAACCACGCCAAATTCCAAGCCGCTATGCCTTTGGCCCACGCCCAACATAGCGCCCTAGGTTTGCAAGACTTGCAACTAGGTTAACATGGCCGCACGTGCCATTGGCACATCCCAACGCGTGTCGCAAGCCATATTTCCAAGCCGCTATGCCTTTGGCCCACGCCCAACATAGCGCCCTAGGTTTGCAAGACTTGCAACTAGGTCAACATGGCCGCACGTGCCATTGGCACATGCCAACGCGTGTCGCAAGCCATATTTCCAAGCCGCTATGCCTTTGGCCCACGCCCAACATAGCGCCCTAGGTTTGCAAGACTTGCAACTAGGTCAACATGTGCCAATGGCACGTGCCAATGGCACATGCCAATATGCTTGCTGGCTACTTTTCCTATCAAGGTCACGGCCCTAAAAGCCATGCATGCCATTGGCACATGCCAACATGCTCGCTAGCTAGTTTCCCTAGCAAAATCACGGCCCTAACGGCCACGCATGCCATTGGCACATGCTAACATGCTCGCTAGCTAGTTTCCCTATCAAGGTCACGGCCCTAACGGCCACGCATGCCATTGGCACATGCCAACATGCTCGCTAGCTAGTTTCCCGATCAAGGTCACGGCCCTAATGGCCACGCATGCCATTGGAACATGCCAAACCCACACGCCGGGTAACATACTTGCAAACTGTGCAACCTACCACCAAGGCATTCCGTACATGCCATTGGCACATGCCAAACACACACGCTGGTAGCCTAACTTGCAAACCGTGCAACCTACCACCAAGGCATTCCGCACATGCCATTGGCACATGCCAAACACACATGCTGGTAACCTAACTTGCAAACCGTGCAACCTACCACCAAGGCGTTCCGCACATGCCATTGGCACATGCCACACGCGCCACTAGCAGCGCCACTTGCACTCAAGGTGCAACCAACGAGATATCAACACAAACTGGGGGATGCTTCTTTAGGGTTTTGGTTTGGCGGTCACAGCATGCAGCGTACACTACGCTCACATTAAGAAAGCGTGAAAAGGAATAAAGCGGTCAAATAAAAGAGGAAATAAAGGTGAAAAACGTTTTCACCCATTAAACCATGCGGTTACCACCTCCTCCCATTATTTCACCCTTTACTCTCTTCCTTCATGAGGCCAGGGTACGTTTCAATCTCGACTTGTATAAATAGGTCTTACCTATTTCCACCAGACAACAAGTCTCGATCAGGAGAAAAATACCACACTCTCAGAAAGGAAACTTTGCAAGCTCTCCAAAAAGCTTCCATCTCTTGCAAGCTTCCCAAGCTTTTACTTTCTGATACAAGTCGAGATACTACTCTTCCAGAACTACTCTGGTCTCAACACCTTTCTTTGCTTCCCTCCCCAAATCAACCCTTCTCCTCCACTTTGTGACCGAAGCAAGTCTGGAACGGCCATTTCTTGGTTTAGGCCGGACTTGCACAGATTGATCTCTCGAATCTATAAAGTGCTCACGTGTAGCACATTTGTTTAGGGTTTGAATCAGTTTATCACTCACCTACCGAATTTACCGAAATCGGCAGAAACGATTTTCACCCATAAACATGCTCAATAGTCTTTATCATTCCCGCAAATTTGCTCATTCCCTCGCTATGTGTGAATATGCTCGCTCATATTTTCACTCATATATGCTCGCTCTTCTTTATTTTATGTGTGAAGACAGCCTTGACTAGTTTATTCCTGAAATACGAATAATTTCTCCCAATAATTCCTCTATGAAAACCTTTTTTCAGTTCTGCAAGTTTTGCTTTTCGGAAGAAAACTTATAGTCTCAGGGATTATTCTATAAAACTTCCTTCTTAAACGAAAACTGCGTTTTAAACGAGTGAACCCCAAATGTTGAAATTCCGAGAAAATGATCAAAATCTTTCACGACAACAAGAAAAATAAGAAATTTTTCAAAAAAATCAACCTAAAATTTTCACAAACAGGTATAATCCCACTCCCGATTTGAATTCTGGCGCCAAAATGTAGTAGTGGAAAATCCCATTACTACACCCCTTAGATAATCTATGTAACAAACTAGGAAATCATTGTGAAGAACACTTAGAAGAATTTTATTCAGTTTAGAAATCAATACAAAGAAGCAAAGTAAAAGACTCATCTCGGGGAGCAAACAACTTTCTCTCTCCTAAAACTCTATCTGAATTCTCAAAAAAGATCTCTCTCTCAACACAAGGGTGGTTGGTCCTATATATAGTAGCTTTACATAGTGGAGGATAGCTAATAAAACCTTTATTTTTGGATCTGACGTGCTATGTCTTCACACCCATACATTGGGTCTTCTCGCACGTATTCTTTAACTTCGTACAGAGTCCACACATTCTTCGTGACCTCATGACGTCATCAGCTTCGTCATCCGGAATATGCTGCGTGCGAATACGTTCGCCCCTTTATACTAGCTAGTACCACTTCGCATAATACCTACGGGTGCGATATTTAACCCCTACAACTGTGCAGATGGTTTGACTCCTTGGGTCAACTATCAAAAATTTGCGTGTATATCATATCCATCTTTAACACGTATGCAGGTCAAAAACTTCGTTCTGTCATTACGTCTGTTCGATCAAGTGATAAAGGTCAACCAATGGTTATAAGTTACCGTATTTTCTAACCCTAAATTTAAGGGCAGATCCTCTAACCTTATAAGTAGTCATATAGTATAGTTTTGTGTAAAAGAACCCGAAACAGCGCCTCCATCCTACCTGTGGTGAAGAGAGGAACCCTAAAATGAAAAAGAAAAAACAGATATGCAACTATAAAATCATGGCAGAAGCAAGTGGTGGTAATTCAATGGTATCAACAACAAGCAGCAGATATTATCATAATGATATCTCCTCTCGTAATCTTAATTTTTAATTCTTTTCTCTCATTTTCCTCTTTAATCTACCTGTATTTTTATCATTATCTCGGGTTGAAGATTTTTTGTATTCCACTTTCAGTTTTACCTTGAGTTTTCATCCCATTCATCTCCATACTTTGTGGGCTAATTGAAGATTCAATTTAACCTCACTAGCAGATAAAAAACTGAATCTGCTGGTTTGTTCATTTGTATTCTGTTTGTTTCTTCATTTCCATAGTTTACTTTTATCTATGCCGATCAATTAACCCAATAAGTAAATAGAATTATCAAGTGGTGAAGAAAATCTTTCATTGCCATTTTATTTATTTTTAATTCATGAAATTGTAATCTGAATGCAATAAAAGCATACCTATATCCAATTTCAGTATTTCACCTATTGAAAATGAATTGTGATTCTGAAAATAGGTTCACAAATGCGTGTAATTAATCTCATTTAATTTAGAATTTGCTTCCTGCTTGTCGAGAAACTCATCATAAACATCCGTTTTCACCAGCAAAATCTAGTCGGATGTGCCCTGTTTTCATATTATCGTGGTTTTTGCATCTCTAGGAAATGAAGTGTCTTTGAACACCACACCACCAATGGGTGACAATGTTAAGAGGAGATGCAGATAATGAATACCCTTTTTACAATCGTAAATTAAAGCTAAACCAGCTCATCATCATTTTTGATGGTCTTATAATCAGCAAATTAAAGCTAAACCAGCACAAGTACCTCTCCTTGTTAAGAGGAGATGCAGATAATGAACCTCTCCTTCTCAGCAGCGAGACTCTGAGTCAACTGAGTCGATGCCGCCTCAGCAGTGGCTACTTTCCCAAGCAAATGGGTCTCCCTCGCCTTCAGTCGGACATTCTCCTCCTCCAACAACTTCACTTTCTCTTGCTCGGCTGCAGGGGCTAAGACACCGATTAGAATTATGACAAGGGTAGCATAACAAAAGAACGACTACAACCTAAACATATTACACACAATAACACATTCAAGCAATGGAAACACTTCTTTCATAGTATCCTCGGACTTAAATAAACTTAACTCAAGGTGCTGCTCATTGAACTCATTGGTGGGGCAGTGCTTCTTATGATCTTGCCAATCAGCCTTTTCTCGATTATGTGTCAGTCGCAAACACGATATCTCAGTTTGAAGCCACTCTAACTCTTGGGATACCTTCTCGAGTTGTCAGAGCTTTTCTTTCAACTCTTGATTAGACAGCTCGGCAATATCTCTTTTCTTCAAAAGGCGCTTACGATCGACATGCAGATTCCTAAGTTGATATCTGAACTTCTCACATTGACTCTCCAAATTATCGGCCAACAACGTCTTATCGGCAGCAATCCCTTGGAACCGAGATAAGCTTGCTCGGATATTATCCATCTCATCGGGCACATACTCTTTGAAACCGCTGGAACTCATCTTGAAGTTGTTCAAGATCGGACTCTTGTCGATCTATCTGTTCATTCTTATTCACAATTATTTGGTGTCGATTCTCAACATGACCAAGTTCAATGTCTAGTTTTCTCTTTAAAAAACGGTACTCTAAAGCGGCATCGGCATCTATACTAGCCACCTCGGCTAAGAAGATAACACTAAGCTTAAGATATTGGCACTACAGAATCAATCACGAAGATGCGGGTTTCAAGCAAGTACCTTGGGCATCAGCCAATCGTTTCTCAAGATCCCGGGTCCGTCCTTACTCACGCTGCAATTGAAGCCGAAGACCCTCCTTCTTCGCTAGCTCTCTCCGACGAATAGCAGCGTCCAGCAACTCCTTGTTGACCGCCTAGGAACATTGTAAATGTTAGTGATCATGTCACTCTACAAACCTATGGATAAACAAAACAACTTACAATTCGATCAAATGTGCCCTTTACTTCCTTGTGTGTGTTTATGTTTCTTGGATGTAGAAGTAGGATTTTCCGCATCTACAATTTGTATTTTGTTTGTTTCTTCATCTCCATAGTTTACTTTTATGTATGCCGATCAATTAACCCAATAAGTAAATAGAATTGTCAAGTGGCGAAGAAAATCTGTCATTGCCATTTTTTTTCTTTTTTAATTCATGAAATTGTAATTTGAATGCAATAAAAGCATACCTAGATCCAATTTCAGTATTTCACCTATTGAAAATGAACTGTGATTCCGAAAATAGGTTCACAAATGCGTGTAATTAATCTCCTTAAATTTAGAATTTGCTTCCTGCTTGTCCACAAACTCATTGGAAACATGTCGGATGTGCCCTGTTTTCATATTATCGTGGTTTTTGTATCTCTAAATGAAGTGTCTTTGAACACCACACCACCAATGGGTGAGAATGTTAAGAGGAGATGCAGATAATGATTACCCTTTTTATAATCGTAAATTAAAGCTCATCATCATTTTTGATGGTCTTATAATCAATATAGCACAAGTACCGGCCGGCTATGGGTGACTTATCCCTAGGCGTACATACACGACTACAGTATATCTATTGTTGACTGAAGACTAATAAGGAAACATTAGTCATCTCAACATAATCTTGTTCCTGCCATTAGATGCGCATGTAGAATTCACTACAGTGCAAAGGGTGATTGATACAGTCGTATGGTTTGCTTATTGTATTTGGAAATTTTGGATCCCCTGCTGCGCTTGTCCATAAACTTATTGGACACGCCGATTGACGCCCCGGTACATGTTGAAAATTTCAACAAGATGGATGAGCCTCGTTTTTATGGATTTTGGTAACTTGAAGTACGTAGCACTTAAATGAGTAAACATCGTGACACTTTCAAAAAAAAGAAATCCAACCCGGTAAGGTTCTCCACGTGCATCAATCACACAAGTCATGACACAAATTTAGGTCACCAAATACGGTCAGTGAAGAATAAGCAGCAGTTGTTGGATCATATATGTATATATATAACAGACTTAATTAAATGGATGGTGATAAGTGAAACCCTAAGCCAAACGGGTACATCTCCATTCCATCCCTTATAAGTGGCATAAGTTTTTCCTAATGGATCCAAATTGCGCCTCCTTCTTCTATCTGCTAAAAAATCCCAACCCTAAAAGAAAACACAGATCTATCAACTGCAACAAAATCATGGGAGAAACAATCGGAGGCGGCGGCAGCATCACCAACAACAACCAAGCATTATGATATCTCCTCTCAAAATTATAATCAACCTACAAGAGTGCAACCTAGAACTAAGTGATTTTGTGGATGACAATACTTACGAGCAAGGTATTTTATGGAATTTTTGCTCAGTGAGTTTCTTGTTGACAAATGAAATCTGTTGTAGAGAATTTAGAAGTTTTGTGGTAAAATTGTAAGGTTGAAAACAATCGGAGGCGGCGGCAGCATCACCAACAACAACAGCTAGCCAAGCATTATGATATCTCCTCTCAAAATTATAATTTATTGAGCATCTACTGGCCATTTTAGAAACAACATTACTCTCATGACCGTGATCTATGGTTTAATCACTTCTACCCCACACTTTCTTTATCTCGATTAATTAATTTATGTATGTCAACCAATTACCCCAACAATAAATAAAAATTATATATGAAGTTAGAAGCTTTGTCAATTCCAGTATATTTTTTTTTATTTTATTTGTGAAAGTAACCAATTAATGATGTAATCTGGATGTATTCTCTTTGGTTTTCTAAGACTCAAATTTTTTGAGATTTCCTAATCCATTCTCAATTTGTTGTGAGAAGTTGCATCTGGTGTGTTGTTTCAGTTTGTATGTCTCTACTCTAATATCATCAGTATAAATACAGATAGTTGCAACCTAAATGAAATGCGCAAATGGACATCAATCACGGTCTCAACAAAACCATAAAGTCCAGCTGAGATGGTGATTGCACAAACTTATCAAATCAGGTTAAGCATTTAAAAAATTATACTAAACATACCACCAGAAAGGTGACTAGATCCTTCAAGTTTTGTCATGAAATGCAGCACAAACTTATGAAATCATACTTATCCATGTACTACAATAAAGGCAATCTGTAGTGTTCAAACAAATGTAAATGAACATGATACTCATTGAGAGTTGAACAAAACAAGAACAATCTCCAAAAATAAACATCAGACGAGCAGCACATCAAACAAAATATACCTAATTAATCTTTCAGCTGTTATTTGACTGCTCCAGAAATTAATTTCAAAAAAATAAAATAAAAAATTGTGTCATTCTTCACAACATTTTCACAACAATACAGTACACAAATTGGAAAACATAAATTCCACTGATTAACTTTGAGATCGATTAATAATATCGCTCGTTCACAGAACTAAACAACAGAAATCTTTAGCATAAATTCTATTTTTAATTTCATAACTTCAGACTTATGATGTACACAGAAAATTGGTCCTACCAAAATAGAAATCTAAGAACTTATCAGCAGCATGAAACCCTTTTCTTCCAGCAACTCTTTCATTATTTTTCCTCCCTCAAATCCTGAAGTTTCCAAAAAAGGAGAACCGGTCTTGTCAGGAGGAGGAGAGGGAGAGACCTCCGGAGGCAGAGCGAGAGGCTCTCATGGCTCAGGTCATCATTGAATACGAACGAATTGAGAGGAGATATCATCATGCCAGTGTTGTATTGTTGATGTTGATCATCACATCACTAGCCATGAATTTTGATCTGCTGTTGTTTTGGAGGCGGCGATTAGAAAAGCAAACGAAACAATGAACCCTAACAGGCTAACACGGATGCTTATAAACAGTACTGCCTAGGGTAAATATAAAGAGAGATGAGTGAACTGGGCCTTACAGTTTGTTTAAATAGGTTAAGTTGGGCTATAAGGCAACTTTATTTAGAACCGTTTTTTGGGGACTACTCAAAAATGGTGGAGGACTACTCTTCATTTTTTGGGTGGATATTAGAAGTAATAATGAGTCACCCCTTATTTAATTTTTTTTTTAATACCAAACTTGACGTTGGTAAATAAATTAGTATAATGATTAGTGAGATTAAATTAATAAGTTGATTTTTTTCAAAAGAAGAATTATTGAGAGGGAGAAAAAGAAGATGAGGATGATAATGAAGATGAGGGTTTTGGAAGAAAAAAAGTTAAGATCTTTTTCTTTAAGACCCACAATAAGAGTATGATGTTTTGGGTACTCATGGATACTTCAAATTTAGTTAATGTTGGTTGAATTGGCCAAAATATTCCTAAAAATGAACAATTTACAAATTGATTTCGGTTTGGTTAAAAAAGTTCGGCTACGACATATGAAGAACAGGTAGCCGAACTCACCTGCAAGTGTAGTTCGGCTAATATTTATGAAAACACGGGTAGCCGAACTCAGCTTTAATGGAGTTTTTTCTTTCAGTGAAAAGTTCGGTTAGGAGAAGAAAATTGCGACGTAACCGAACTAGGACTTCATCTAGGAAAAAATATTGTGACGTAACCGAACTCAATATGCATCTTTTTCAGAGAAAATTTCTTTTAGGAGAAAAAAATTGCAATGTAACCGAACTTTTTGTGGCGTAACCGAACTTTTTTCGATATAAGCGAACTTTTTGCGGCGTAACTGAACCATAAGTTCGGCTTGGACATTTTTTTTCGACGTAACCAAATTTTTCTCTGAAAACAAAAACCTCCATTAAAGTTGAGTTCGGCTAGTTCGACAAAAAATTTCACATATTTCCTAGCCGAACTTCTCTCTGTAACTTCCATTTTCAACTCATTTTGATGATTATTTCTAATTTTTTCAACGGAAAACGAATGAAAGTCACGAGTTTGTTATAATTTTGATTTTGATTTTGTTAATGATTTAAATTAAGCTATATATAAAGGTGGCGGTGGTGGTGATTTGAGGTGGTCGGTGGTGGTAGGTGGTGGTTGGTGGTGGGAGGAATTGGTTATATATATAGGTGCTGGTGATGCGAGGAGGTGATTATATATATTGGTGAAGGGTAGGTTAGTCATTTCCACACTTTAGGATACCCCTTATAAGTATATAGGGTAGACATTCCTATCACAAAGTAGTCCCCCACCATTTTGGAGTAGTCCCCAAAAAAAAACGGTGGGGTAAACTTCGCGGATTTGGGTCGGAAGACATATTTTATATTGGAGTCACGGTATGAAATTATAGGTCTGAATACTGACTTTGGATCACAATGTCAAATCGGCAAACTCGCCAAATTCCAAGTCTCAGATTTGTTGGGCTTTATCAAATCTGTAGAAATTAAGGGAAATTCTAGCCTATCTGAATAGGACAAACTGACCCGGTGGATATCTTTGCTTCAGAACAAAACAACTAGAATTAGGCTCGGTCAACTGGATTGTGTATTAGCCATATAAAAGATCTTTCAATTGAGAATATCCATCGACTTGAGACGCAGAGAAAGGTCTATTTATTTTAGTTAGTTATTCAGTTAAACCAATGAAATGATTCATTATTGGAGCAGATAGCAAGAACCATTTCATCGGACATACATATTTTTTATTTTCCAATGGATTTACATGTTTAATTAATGGAAATTTTTTGATGTAGTGAGTAATAGGCTCTGGTTGTTCGCCGTTCAACAATTCTTGTTTAGGCAGTTCATACCATTCAAACATAGTGTTTTGATCTAAGATTTCAATTGTTCTATCTTTCAGCATTAGCATATTGTTCCATGTAGCTAAGGTCAAAAATATGGAAGAAACAAGTCTTTCCACGACTCTACCACCATGTCAATTCTGTTCCACTTAATCCCTCTTTCATGGCCACATATTTTTCTAGCTAAGGAATGGGAAATCTTTCTCCTCTTTCTCAACAATTTCTTTGTCATTTGATCCAATAACGTTCCATTAGATAGGAACATATTTAATAAATACTAATAACTCTCGGATGGACTATTAGAATGGAAAGATGCATTAGAGAATGAACTATTGGTTATAAGCCATCTCTGGCAATGAATCAACAATTCGAAGTGCTTTTCTTGCGTATTCTTGATGAACCAGCGTTTATATATAGATGTAGGAGGCTTTGTTTGGGAAGTAAGAAGCCCTTGACATCTCTTGATCTGCAAAGAAAACTTGACGTGAAAACGTAAAGAGACAAAGGGCTGATCTTTGAATGGGAAAAAGAATGGATCTGCAGGGTCACAAAAGTATTGGCTTATTCGAAAAATACCTTGTTCTTTGGAGGATCTATCTCGTGTCTCGGTCTTTGCATGGTTCCAATGCAAAAACTCCGAATCATTCTCTTGAAGCTCATCCTCTTTATGATAAATGATACGCTTGCCCTGAAATGACCTGGCCCAATAGGGAAATCCCAATTCATTGGACCTTTTGATACAATCAAATATATTGCCACAAGGGCGCCATATTCTAGGAAGCCAAATTAACTATGTGATTGAATAAACCCTCCTTTATCTGTTGCGGGTCGAGGGCTCCTTCTTCAAACTCCGACTCGTTTTTTTCATATAGAAATCTCTTATCAACAAAAGAACAAGATCCATTTGCTAAGGGATTTCTTGGTTCGGACCGAAGAAGCAATGTCACTCGATCATTATTAAACTGACTACGTACAATCTTTTTGTTTTGCTTCTCTGGTTCTTTGCTTTTGTCTCTCTCTCATGGTTATTTTCAGTTTTTGGTTAAGAGAAGCTCGTGTTTTAATTCCTCTAAAGAAAATGTGCAATTTTGAGATGACGTGTTTGAAAACGTTTTATGATTATGGGCTCATGTTTTAATGTTCCGAAGCAAATGATAGGAAACTTCGAGGTCATGTTTTGATAAACTTTTTATGATCATGAGCTCATGTTTTAATAAACTTACGAGTACTTTGGTTCCGAGTGTGTGGACAACAAATTTTTTTTGTTTTGCAATCGGATATGCAATTATGCCCCCCTATAAGACCTTAAAACAGGTACACTCCGGAGTCTGGCCTAGTACCGGCTCCAGAGATAATCTCCTTGTGGTATCTACAAATCATTCACTTTTACATGTCCAAGTCATCATGTGATTCCTCTACAAATTCCATCTAGAAAACAAATTAAAATTAGCCAGATTGCCTCTACACTGGAACATTTACTAATTAAAAGCACAACCACAAGAGGTCCCTTCAAATAGTACGACTCAATCATAAAATTTCAGCAAGATGGATGTGCCTCGTTTTACGGTTTTGGTTAGTTTATGTACCTAGGAGGCACACTTAACTAAGGGAATATCTTGATAACTTAAAAACATCCAACGCTAGAAGGTTGTTGGCATGTTTCAATGAAACAGATCATATCCGCTTATCAGACTGAATGTAGGTCACCAACTACGATCAGTCAAGAAGAGTATGCTACAACCTCAGATCATATAATAGATTTGATTACAAGATAACCCTAAATTAAAGGGGTGGATCTCCATCTCTTATCCCTTATAAGTAGCATAAGTTTTTACCTAATGGATCCCAACTGCGCCTCCCTCTTCTATCTACCAAGAGCCAAATAAAACAAATCCCCACCCCTAAATTATAGATCTATCAGCTGCAACAAAACCGTGAGAGAAACAATCAGAATTGGCAAGCATTATGATATCTCCTCTCAAAATGATAATTTATGTAGCATGGGATATGGGATTTTCCTTTCCGTTATCCTTGGAGAAGGTTTCTGGTGTTTCCACTGCTTACAATCACTTGACATTGTTGAGCTGATTTAGGATCAAAATCAGAATCGTCTATATCACGGTCTCAGGAGCACAACAACTGATCTGCTAGTTTAATCATTTCTACTCCCAAAGTTTGTTCATCTTATGTATGTGTACCCATTTCCACAATAAATAAACAAAAATTATTACAAGTTTTGTGAATTCCAGATTTTTTGTTTGTTTTTTCTTTTCAATTATGATATAATCTGTATGTAATCTCTTGTTAAGACTCAAATTTTTGTGATTACCTAACCCATATTAGGTAGTCTAGTCTAGTCTTAATTTGTTGTGATATTCGGTGGATGACCATGAATTTGTGAAGTTGCATCAGGAAGTCTTGTTTCAGTTTGTATGTCTTTACTCTCAAGTCTTGCCCTTCATCAAATGAAGTCCGAGCAACAAGTGCAAAAACAAAAAGTCTAGTTTAACAATGAATTATTTGAAAATTTCATGACAGGAACCAAATTCAAATTGACCATAGACATCACCAAATGGCATCGCATCCAAGAAGCTAATATACCATAAAAGTCGATATATACCATGAAAACAAAGAAGCTGGATCTCGAGATATATATGTCCTGTAAAAAGGGTTGTGTGTTTTGTCGGAATACATACCAGGCATCCAACTCAAAACCAATTTGCAATGAGTGGAGAGGCCCTAAGGATTATAAACCGTAGGATCTTAGATTGCCCAGACAATGTGGGACTAAGAATCTCAACACGCCCCCCTCACGTGTAGCCTCGACGGGTCTTACAAACACGTGGACAATTAAATCGGGTGACGCTAGTAAAGGTGCGGTCTTCGGTCAACTGACTCGACACAAATAGCCTGCTTCCGATACCATGTTAGAATACGGGCATCCAACTCAAAACCAATTGGCAATGAGTGGAGAGGCCTAAGGATTATAAACCGCAGGATCTTAGATTGCCAGGACAATGTGAGACTAATAATCTCAACATGTTTTTAGGGTCTTTGGAATGAAAAATGATGTGGTACCTCCTAGAATTTTGAATCTGTTCCGCTTTGTAAAAGTGTCTCTTGAACTTACTACAGGGGTAATATTAATCTTGATACAAAATCCTCTAGCATTTGTTTAGAATCCATGCATGGTATGTTTAGTTTTTTCATGACTTACATGCATGTTGTTTTGATTTGTTTTGTGGACCATATAAATATTCATCTCATCTCTTCTTATTATTAGGTGGCTTCATAAGAAGAAGCTTGCAACTTTCTATTAGTTTGCTTGAGATTTTGGAGACAACAACCATAAACATGTGAAATCTTTAATTTGCTTTTATTGATTTTGAGTTTATTGGATTTGCGTTTTGAAAAGCAATTTCATTCTGGATGACCTTGAATCGGAATTGAGATTTTACACACCACTCCGGAAGCATTTCAATCTCTCAAGACATGTCTAAAGACACACATGTAGTGGTGCAGGATAAGAGATGTAGCAGTGCAGGTTAAGCTGATGTGGTGTACGCTTTGGTTCTCTCATGTGTATGAGCTGTCACATGTATTGTCGGTCAGGTGTATATTAGTCTGTCTTTAAATACTTGCTTTAGTGTGTTGTGTCAGTTGTGTGAAAACTTTATCTTCTCAAATGAATCAATGAGTGTTTGTTCCTGTGATTGATACAATTCCATCATGGTATCAGACAGGGTAGGTTAGGGTTTTTCTCCTCACCATTTTTCGATCCTGTTACGTCGAATTCTTGATTCAACAATCAATCTAGCTTTAATTTTCTTCATTGTATCAATCCTGTTCAAGAGAAGATTTACGAGTTTCAATCTTGTTTTCCATTCAAGATTTCAAGTTCTACTGAGAGTTTCTTTCATTTCTTGATTTTCTTTTATCAGAATCAATCTACTCTTTACTTTCTTCTTTGATTCTGACTTTGATTTTTCCCATCTGTTGTAATGGAAAATCCAACTTCCAATTCGTTTTCTGCAATTCCACTGAATCAGTTAACGAACTTTGTTCATCTCAAATTGAAGGATGATAACTTCATCACCTGGCGCAACTTAATGAATCCTGTCATTGTTAAATATAAACTCATGAGATTTCTTGATGGATCTCATAAATGTCCACCTAAATTTACAAATCTCAGGAATCAACAGAACAGCATTGAGAATCCGCTTTACACTGACTGGATGGATGAAGATTCAACAATAATAATGTGGATAAATTCAACAATCTCAGACTCTGTCATCGCCTACTTCTCCAGATCTACTTCCTCTCATCATCTATGGACTATCATTGAAGATCGGTTTGTAAGAGCTTCTTCAACTCATTCTATTCAGCTTAGAACAAAATTACTTTCTATAACTCAAGGTGAACGATCTATTCCGTCTCTTATAAATGAAATCAAATCATTATCAGATCAATTAGCAGCAGCAGGTGAAATAATATCAGATAAGGAACTTGTAGTTATCACTCTAAAAGCACTCAACTCAGATTATATTCCATTTGCAACATCTATGAGACACAGGAATCCTCCTATCTCAAGCATTGAATTACATAATAATCTGTTAAGTGAAGAAACTGTGGTTAGTGATAGACTCAAATCTCATAAAGAAACTGTTGAAGCAAAGGCTTTTCTTGCTAATAGAGGATCTTTTAGAGGAGGTTACAATCATAATACTAGAGGCAATTACATAGGAAGAGGTTATTCTAATTCATATGGACCAAGATTTCCTAATCCAGCAGTGTTCAATAGAAATTCTTCCGGCAGAGGATATCACACTGATACTAAGCCACCACCCTGTCAGATTTGTCTTTCTAAAGAGCATCTGGCTCCTAATTGTGATCAAAGACTCAATTTCTCCTATCAAGGTAGAAGTCCACCAACAAATCTGAGTGCAATGTTAGCAGCTGCTGATATTTTTGATTCTCCAGAAGAGTGGATTGCAGACAGTGGTGCAAATAATCATGTTGCTTCTAACAAGGATGATTTTCAAGAGGTTACTTCATATGATGGCTCAGAACTCATACAAACTGCTAGTGGTGAAGGTATGTGTATTACTCACAAAGCTAACTCTAGTAGAATTGCTAATGATCATTCATTCACACTAAATGATATGCTTATTGTCCCTCAGTCCTGACATAATCTTTTATCCATTCATAAATTTACATCAGATAACCATTGCTCATTAACTCTTGATTCACATGGATTTTGTGTGAAGGATCTCAACTCGGGAAGCTTCTTTTCCAAGGTCCACATAAAAATGGACTTTATCCCATTTCATTGACTCCAAACATCATGCCTTTGCCACCACACTTCATGATCCAGCTCTACTTCATAGAATATTTGGACATCCTTCATTTCAGACACTACAAAAATTGTGTAATAAACTGAAATTGTCCAATGTTTCAAATAAACCTTTCTTTTGTAATGAATGCAAATTATGCAGATGTCAGAAACTACCTTTCCAACTATCTAACTCTGAAGCTACTAAGCCTTTAGAATTATTTCATATAGACCTCTGGGGTCCTTGTCATGTAGCTTCTACATCTGGTGTTTTGTATTATGCAAATGTTGTGGATGAATTTACCAAATATTGTTGGCTTTTACCTATTAATACAAAAGCAGATTTCAAGCATGCTTTCATCTCATTTGTCACTAGGATTGAAAAGTTGTTATCTCACTCTGTTATCACTATAAGAACTGATAATGGTGGTGAATTTCTAAATAATTTTCTTATTCATTTCTGTGAATCAAAAGGTATCAGTCATGAATTATCTTGTCCACACACACCGAAACAGAATGGTGTTGTTGAAGTAAAGCATAAACATCTTCTAGGGATCACTAGAACTCTTCTATGTCAGTTTGGTTTACCAAATTCTTTTGGGTAGAGGCACTTCAAAGCTGCTAATTATTTAATCAACAGATCGCCAACTAGAGCAATTTCCTTTAAATCACCTTTTGAAGCCCTTTTTCACAAACAACCTGATTATAACTTTCTTAAATCTTTTGGTTGTGCTTGCTTTCCATGGCAAAAGCCTTATACTACCAATAAACTTCAACCTAGAAGTAAACACGCATTTTCTTGGTTACAGTTTAACACACAAAGGCTATAGGTGTCTTGATCCTATCTCAGGCACTATTTACATTTCTAGACATGTTTCTTTCAATGAATCTTCATTTCCATACACTTCATTAGTTTCTGACAGTGTTACATTGCCTACAGCTTCCATTCCTGCTGTTCTGCCTATTGAATCTTCTAGTGAGCCTCTTATGCCTAACTCCAATGTTCAATCCCTTATTTCTTCTCCTAGTATATCTCTCACTTCAACTTGTACTATGAATGATCATAGCATGACTACTAGGGGTAAAAGAGGAATATATAAGCCTAAATCTTACTTTGCCACTAAACATCCATTGCTAGTTGCATTCTTATCTTCAATTCCTACTTGTATTACTGCTGCTAACAAAATTGCTGTTTGGAGAGTTGCCTCTGTGAATGAGTATACTGCACTTCAAAATGCTGGGACTTGGTCTTTAGTTCCCCCTGCTGATGATCAAAATGTTATTGGTTGCAAGTGGGTATTTAGAATTAAGTACAATCCTGATGGCAGCATTGACAGACATAAGGCCAGACTTGTTGCAAAAGGCTATCATCAACAACCAGGAATTGACTTTGAAGATATATTCAGTCATGTTGCCAAGCCAACCACTACCAAAATTATTTTGTCTATGGAAGTGCAATTTAATTGGAAAATTCATCAGCTTGATGTCAGTAATGCATTTCTCCATGGTGATCTGAAGGAAACTGTCTATATGGCTCAGCCACCTGGCTTCATTGATCCTGATAAACCTAATCATGTGTGTCTCCTACATAAATCCATTTATGGACTCAAACAGGCACCTACGGCATGATTTGAGAAGCTCAGTAATGCCTTACTCTCTTTAGGGTTCATACATTCTGTTGCAGATTCCTCATTGTTTGTTCACAAGGATGGCTCTCAAATTACAGTTGCACTTGTTTATGTGGATGATATCCTACTGACTGGTTCTTCATCAGCTTTTCTTCTTCATGTCATTGCACAGTTGCAGTTGCAGTTTCCAATTAAGGATTTGGGTTCTCTGCATTATTTTTTGGGTCTTGAAGTTCATAGGAATGCTGATTCTCTATTTTTATCTCAAACAAAGTATGCAGTGGATCTTCTCAACAAATTTCATATGGAGGGTTCTAAGTCTTGTAAGACTCCAATTGCTGCTTCAGAGAAATTGTCAAAGGATGATGGTTTACTTTTAGATAATCCAACTGAATACAGATCATTAGTGGGTGCACTTCATTATTTGACATGGACAAGACCTGAAATTGCTTTTGTAGTGAACTTAGTCTGCCAACATATGCAAAGATCCGAGAACTATGCATCGGGGTGGCTGCTGAAAAAGAATTTTACGTTATGTTAAAGGCACTCTTGGCTATGGCATTCATTTTACCAAAGGCAGTTCATTTTTGCTGGGTTTTTCAGATGCAAATTGGGCTGGATGTGTTGATGACAGACGATCAACTGGAGGCTACTGTATTTTTCTTGGTCCTAATATCATTTCATGGTCATCTAAGAAACAGACAACTGTAGCTCGCTCCAGCACTGAAGCAGAGTATCGCACACTAGCTCATAGTGCTGCTGAAATTGTTTGGATCTGTTTTATCCTCAGAGATCTTCATCTTCTTCTACCAAGTGTGCCTAAACTTGCCTGTGATAATCTTAGGTCTCTTTCCTTAGCCTCTAATCCTGTGCTTCACTCAAGAATGAAACATGTTCAGCTGGATTACCATTTTATTCGCGAGCTAGTCCAATCCAAAGCTCTGGATATATTTTATGTTAGCACAATTGATCAGATTGCGGATATCTTCACAAAGGGTCTTCATGCTCCACGTTTCACTCTTTTGCGTTCCAAGCTTAATGTCAGTTCCCTGCCCTTGAGCTTGAGGGGGAATAAAGACACACATGTAGTGGTGCAGGATAAGAGATGTAGCAGTGCAGGTTAAGTGATGTGGTGTAGGCTTTGGTTCTCTCATGTGTATGAGCTGTCACATGTATTGTCGGTCAGGTGTATATTAGTCTCTGTCTTTAAATACTTGCTTTAGTGTGTTGTTTCAGTTGTGTGAAAACTTTATCTTCTCAAATGAATCAATGAGTGTTTGTTCCTGTGATTGATACAATTCCATCAATGTCATGAATTGATGTCACAAAATATGCGCACAGTACATTTGCATAAGGCTGTGTTCACAAGAGAATATACAAGGTTGAAACAAATACTTAATGGTCTACCTTGTTTCCTCAATTCATCTGAGATTGTACGGAGCGATCCATTGTTGAGGAAGCCAAAGCCAAGGAAGATGCAATATCTTGGGTGATTGACCGTCGGGATGTCCCTAGTCCGGAAACACCTCTTCACTTAGCTGTCCGATTCTTTGGATAAAATTTTAGATTGAGCTTGCGAGAATGAAAGATATTTGCAGTAGACAAGAATCTATTGCTATCATAATAGTTCGCCATTACCAACCATTAGCATGGGCTAAATGGTGCTGTCGGTTTCCTCGATTAGTAGGAGCTATGAAGAAATTAGGGATCTACATGGATATTTGTAGTGGACAGGAATCTATTGGGTTGCATGAGCATCAGATTGAAATTCCTACGGTAATAGTCTTTCCTCCTTGTCGACCCCAAAGGAGAAATTCTAATGTGCCAAGAGGTGTGGTACAAGATGCAGTATTGTTATAATTCTTTTGACTGTTTGGATTGCTTGACTGCTTTAGTCAGCTGTTAAAAGTTGGTCAAAATCATTATCTTTAACGGTCTCCATATCAACTGCATATCACAGCCGTCCATATGTAGGTCAGGAATTCCGTTTAGCCATGGAGAAAGCTGAAATACACGGTCACAAAGGGAACCCTAATAAATTTGACGGCAGATTCACTAACTCTTATAAGTAGTCGTATGCATTTTTTTTTCAAGATGAACCATAGCTCCTCCCATCATCTTTGGAAAGCAGGAGAGAAACCCTGAAGAAAAAAAAACAGATCTGCAACTACACAATCATGGCAGAAGATAGTGGTGGTGGAAGTTCAACAGCATCAACAATAAGCAGCAAATATTAGCATCATCATTTCTCCTCTCAAAATCTTTATGTGTACGGTGTCAAGCACATGGTTTTTCTTGGTGTTCTCCATATAGTCGTGGAGTTTTTCTTGGCTTCCTTTGTTTAGTTTTTTCTTCAAATTTGCTTCTCAGTGATCTCAATATCTGGGTTAACCACACCAAGAAGAAAAACTGAATCTGCTAGTTTAATAATTTGTTTTCCGTTTATTTCTTCATCTCCTTATGTATTTGTTGACATTTTATCTTCTTCTTTATTTTTCTATTCATGAAATTGTAATCTGAATGCAGTAAAAACATACCTAAATGCCAATTTCAGCATGTTACCTATTGAAAATAAATTGTCATTATATACAGCATCACCAAATGGGTATAAGCTCCTTCAATACAGAATTTTCCTCCGACAATAAACTCATCGGAAACATCCGTTCACCAGCAATGTGTGCAAAATGTAGTCGGATGTGCTCTTTTTTCATCTCATCGTGTTCTTCTTATGTATAAGAGATGAAATTTTGTTTTTGAGTTACATGCAGAAAATGGATGCTCATAAGATAACACCAAACCACTAATGGATGAGAATGTTGTCTCGAGATGATTTGCTTAGATGCAATTTGGGAATACACTTTCATGACATGAATAGGAAACTCTAGTTCTCCGTCACCAACACCTTAAAACTGTGGTGTCTAGAAAGTAAACATTCATGACAATTAAGTGAATTTTACGCTAGAAGCAGCTTGTGCCCCAATCTGAGCACAAGCAAGGATGTGCCTCCGTAGTTTTCATTTTGAATTATCTACCATGATTAGCCGACTAAAAAAATAAATTATCTACCATGACTTCGTCATTCCCAAGTTTCATAATCCAAACAAGTAACAAGTATTAATCTTACTGTTCACTTCAGAACCAACAAAACAACAAATCCAAGATCAAGTATCAGCAAGGATGAAATCTAAATTTCTTATTTCACTGAATTAACATCTCGTAAATGTAATAGAAATCTAACAGAGATACCCCAAAATGGAGAATTCAGATCAAACAGGCATTATTATCTAGAAACACTAAGTCTTCCATATTTAAATTACTACTGAAATATGAAGTACATAATCATTAACCTGCAATTGAATCTTACGAAACTCAAAACATTTCAGATCGCAAAATCCAACTTTATATTAAATCTCAGACTGACTACAACTTCTATACATATTTGTTTGTTTTTCTTCCACCACATACTCAACCGAATCCAGTACCTATCATCATCGATCTACATCATGGATGCCATAATGCCATTGTTGGTTTATGACGGCGGCGTTGTTGAGTAACTTAGAAATGGAAAGGAATAGGTTTTAGGGTTTTCTTGTTTGGTCTTAAATTGTAAATCTAGGTCAACAAAAGTCAAGGAGGTCAATGAGTCTCGACACGGAATCTGCATACAGTATAACTTCTTTAAAGTAATACTCGATAATATAATATTCTCTTTAAAATAATAAAATTTTCTGGTCCTGACTCGGGCTCTTAGTGCTAAAATAATAAATTCGATAAAATCATAAAATAATACATTTCAAAAGTTTCCCATAAGCATTAATAGGTCCCAAATCATATATAAAATAATAATGCTACAATAAAAAATAAAAAGTAAATTTCATACATGTTAAATTTTCTCCAAACATGATTCAATATTGGTTTGATTTTCTTAAAAATTCAAATCAAGTTGTATTTAATCCCTAATAGTTCGTAGTGCACTTAAAAGATCCGGAGTCACGTTGTTGTATTGCAAGAAGAAGTGTGATTGAAACTTGGAGTGATTGTATATTAGTCAAGAATGTAATATCTCTACAAAATTACTCGATATTATATTTACAATCTACAATTATTATTCAACCTCTAAGCTAGTAATTATCCTATATAATAATAATATATTATTATTTAACAATATTATTTTATTTTAAGCATAACGATTATTACATTAACTAGTTGGAAGCCTAACAAGCTAAGCTCCAACGACATACTACTACATTATTTAACTATAAAATAATAATTTATTATATTATCAATAATATAATATATCTTTAAAATAATAAATTTTCTTGGTCCCTAACCTATTATTTTATAGAAGTTATACTGTATTATGCAATTCAGCTGATTTTACAGTTCTTTTATCAGCATGGTCTAAAAGAGCCTGCACTGTAGTGCCTAATAGAGCTCCTCCAGCGAATTTGTGACCTAATGAGTAAAGAGAACCACCAAAATAATTAACCAAAAAATTGTTGCCCTACAAACAACATAACCATCAAAATAATTCGTGTCTGATGCAATAGGCACGAATAGAATAGATGTCGAATCGGTTCGTCCTGCAGTAGTTTCTTGACTTCTCTTTGGACTTAGCAAGCTATATCTCAATGGCGGACTTGTTAGAGGGTTAACTCGGGCGTTTGCCCTTTGGCCCATCAATGCAGATTTAATTGATTTTATTTCTTTCTCGTCACTCAAATTAAAACTAAAAGGAGTTTTTGGGTCTGTCCCAGCTACGTCTGATCGAAGCACGACACTATATTCCTACCAAGCATAACAAGGCAAAAGATTTTGTTCGTCGCGTGATTCTTGTTAACCTACTATAGGACATCCGAGATAGTTCCTGGAGCCCCATTGGATTTTCAAAACAGTTAGATTACTTATGAAAGCCTAATCAAAAAGACAAAAATAGTACAAAAAGGCGGGAAACGAAAATTGAAAATCTAGAGCAAAATTTAAAAGATTTCCACAATCAAATTGAAAAAACACCGTCTAACGAAATAAACCGGTAATTAACATGATAAACAAAATCCTATAGTAACTTAGAATCTAATGAATGGTTGGCCGATTACGTGTTCTGTCATGGTTCGTAATACTTCTACAATGGCTCATTATGCTTTATTGTCAGTGTCAAATGGATCGATGTCTACCTCTAAATAATTCATAATAAAAGAAAATGCACATAATGTGCCCCAAATAATGAAAATATACTAGATGACGCATGCGGTAGGGAGCCAACCGAGAAACGTTATCTTTTATTCCAAGTTCATCTACATCTTCTACATCCAATAAAATTACAGCCAAATTTGAGAAACTAAAGGGAATCTGAAATTATATTGTCGTCTAGAAGAAATTTAAACTTTTGGATTGAAAATAATTGAAGTTTTCTTCGGTTGCCCAACAAAAACGTGTAGCGTCAGTTAGACTCGTTAGTGTCACGACCCTTTAACAATATGCTTGTTTCGGCCATTTACATCTTCTACATAAAGCTACCTCCAAATAGCATATAATAAGAGTGAGTCTACACTCACCGAAAATATCACTTCGCTTTACACCGAGAGAGGATCGCACAGATGGCGTGATACGTGCTTAGCATCGAGATTTGTATGGGAAGATGTGTGCCCAATGGTCTGTGTCACTCGGTGCAAAATGAAGTGCACTTTTCACGGTGCATGTATCATTTTTCGATATAATAATTGCCGAAAAAAAAAAAAAAAAAAAACCGGAGTACGTAAGGAAGAAAAGCACTAGTCCAAATAGTTTTGCAACTGGGATATCTATGGGGTAAATGATAATCATCATATGATTATGTGGTGTATGATGGTGTATTTTGATAACCCGCATAATCTTCTGCATGGGCATCAGATTGAAATTCCTTCATCAGTTAAATTCTAATGTGCCAAGAGGTGTACAAGAAACAATATCGTTATTGACAAATGTTGTCCCGCACCGTTTTGCGGGAAGCAACAGTTGGACTTGCGTTCAGGAAAGGACCCACCACTTTCAGAAAAGGACCCATCATTTCCCCTTAAGGGTTCAAGGCTGTTGGATCTGGGTTTTAGCGTGATCGAACAGCAAAGAAGCCGCTTGAGCGGGATAGCTTCCTGTAAAACTGTGCGGGACAGCACTGCTCATCGTTATTTGCGTGTTTGGATGGTTTGACTACCTTAGTCAACAGTTAAAATTTGGTCAGATTAATATCTTAAAGATCTCCATCACAGTGATGGTGGAAGCAAAAACAGATCTGTAACTATAAAATCATGGCGGAAGCAAGTGATGGTGGTACTTCTACGGAATAACAACACGAAGCATCATGATTTATCCTCTCAATATCTCAATTTGCCATTTTTCTTACATATTGTAGTGTTTTCAGAATCTTCAATTTGATCTCTGGCAATTACATTGGTTGCTAGTTTAATCATTTGTATTCCGTTTGTTTGAGTCCAACTTTGTGCACCCCTCTAAAACCGGGGTGCACGTTCCGGCCGTGTTTATTGGACGATTTTTCCATCACAAAACCACTTTTACTTCCTAATAAAAATCATTACTCTCTCTTAACTATTCATGAATGTTTATCTTTTCCATTTTCTTTACGCAGCAAATTTTACCATCAACCTTCACCATTAGCGAGATGATCTAGCTCGTGATTCTCTTTTCTTTTTCTATCTAATCCAAAATTTAAAGTGAACAGATATTAAAGAATCAACCATGATTAATGGATTCGCATAGACTTTAATCATCTGTTCATAAGTATCTTTGATATCAGGTATAAATATCCTATATTCGAATAGCAAATTAGTACTTACGATTTGATCAAACATGTTTATGATTTAATCAAAATACTTCAGAAATCGAAATAAACCAGGAGTCTTGTCTCCAATCTAATCAAATTTCTGAAATTAGGTTGATCATTTATTTTAGGGTTTATTGTTTGCGATCCTGATAATTCATCCTCTTGAATCTTAATTAGATTGGGTTTTCTTTCTCAAACCTAAACTGAATATTCTAATAGCAATCAGACAATTTTTTTTAGAGAATACATATAGAGACAGGTGGTGACAGAAAAGATTAAAATAAAAATAAAAATAGATGTTTGATCATATCGAACATAGAGAGGGATGGAGATTTGAGTTTTGGAAGAGACAATGGAAAATTAGAATCGTGACAGGAATGTAAAAAAACAGAAAACTACAGTGAAAAGTGGTGGTTTCAAACCGTTTTACAAACCAATAAACACGGCCGGAACGTGCACCCCGGTTTTAGAGGGTGCACAAATTTGGACTCCGTTTGTTTCTTATCTCCATATAGCTTAGTTTTATGTAAAATTATCATGTGGTTGAGAAGTTCTGTCATTGACAGTTCTTTTTCTTTGTTTTTTTTGGTCGTGAAATGTAATCAGGATGCAGTAAAAGCATACCTAGCTATCCTGTCTAATTTCAGTATTTTACCTACAGAAAATGAACTGTCATTGAGTTTGATGCGGAAAATAGATGCTCATTAATTCAATACAGCACCACCAGAATTTGCCTCCGGTATTGCTTGGCGGGAACATCCTTTGACACCAGCAATGTGTGGAAAATTTAGTCGGATGTGGCCTGTATTCATCTCATCCTGGTTGAATGAAGGGTCTTTGATTTAGATGCAGAAAGAAAATGGCCTATGATGGACTATAAGCCATTGAAATGTTTCCAGACCGGCACCAACACCTTGAAACTGTGTTGTTTAGCAAGTAGTACCTAGAAAGTAATTAAACATTCATGGCAATAAGTTTTGTATCTAAAACCCAAGGATACTTCAGCTGGTTGAACCTAGTAACATTGAAGTTTAAAACTTTGTTCATTCTTCGCTATGTTTTTGAACCTCTCCTTCAATTCGAGTTTCAAATGAATAACCCAGACGAGGACTAATGTCCTTGAAACTCAGTGATAACAACTTAAATGATAAAAACGCCTTCATTATTCTGAACTACTCACTGAAGAAGAAGAATGTATAGTAAAATTTGAGGTTTAATATAATTAAAGGTGTGGCTCATGGTTTGTCGGCACCTCCAATCGTGCACCGAGACATAACTGGAAATAACATCTTATTGGACTCTATATTTGAAAATAAGGTTCCAGATTTTGGGACGGCAAGGTTGCTAAAACATCATGAGTCAACTAGATAACACCAGTCGGCTGGTTTGGGTACATTGCTCCATGGCAGTTTAACGTTCTCTAACTAGCACAACATCAGTCAATGTTCATTATGCAATAAAAAGATTCATGCCAAATGTTGGAATTTGACTAGAATACTAAAATCGTTATATTTGGATTAGTTAAGAAAATCCATTATTTGTTTTTATCATCATTTACACCTTCTCCGATGATTATTTTCAATTGCTCACATGGCAGATAGTTTACCAATTGACCTTGGGGTCTAGACAAGTCAAACAAATTTAGGTCAACCAATACTGTCAGTCAAGGAATAAGCAGCAGCTGTTGGATCATATAATAGACTTGATGCTAAGTGAACCCTAAATCAAAGGGGTAGATCTCCGTCGCTTTCCCTTATAAGTAGCATAAGTTTTTCTCCAAATGTATCCAAACTGCCTACCTCTTCTATCTGCAAATCATAACCCTAAAGACAAACAACAATAGATCAGCTCCAACAAAATCATGGGAGAAAACAATTGTGACATTCAGTAGCAGCAGGATCACCAACAACAAAATTAGTTTTTAGCATAATGATTTCTCCTCTCAAATTGATAATTTATGAAGTCTTGAACGGAGAATTCTCGTTTTTAGTATTGTTCTGTGCTTCTTTGTTGTGTGTGTGTTTTTTTACCACAACTTAATATTTCTGGGTAGAAGATTTAAGATTACCATCATGACCGTCTATCAGGTCTCAAAAGTACAAGAAGTGATCTGCAAGTTTAATCATTTCTAAATTGTTGTGTAGGTGAACCAATTTCCCCAATAAATAAATAAAAATTATGAGAAGGTTTGTCAATTCCAGTTTGTTTGTTTTTTCAATAATGAAAGTATCTGATTCATGATCTAATCTGGAAGTATTCTATTTGGTTTTCAAGTTTTTGAGATTAACTAACGGTTACTAACCTCAATTTGTTGTGAGAGTCAGTGAATGACCTTGCTTTGCCATGAATGTGCAAAGTTGCATCAGGAGTCTTGATCCGGTTTGTATGTCTCTACTCTAATATTTCCACCTAAAGATTTCAGGCGTTAGAGCAGTGCGAATTTAATGGGGAGTTTCCAGTTCCACCAGGTGAATCAGCCACATTTCCCATGACTTATCCTGGCCTAGTTGTGCTTATACAACTACCTTTCATTGTGATCCCAGTACGCCTCATCAGGATTGTTAACCTGGCACTCCCTCCACCTGATAAATTGATACGACAGTCAGTGTTTCAAAACTTCAAGCGTGATGTGCTTGATTGAAATCTGCTCAATTCCCTTAAAATTCGTCACTAGCATAGAACATCATCTCAACTTGTGTGAGTCGGTGGATGACTATGAGAGTGCGAAGTTGCATCAGGACAGGACTAGTCTTGTTTCAGGTTGTATGTTTCTACTCTAATCGATATAAAGACAGCGTATTGCAACCTAAATGAAAATGCATATCACGGTCTCAACAGTTCATGGTGGCCATGGCCAATTTTAACTCCTCGCCTGTATCTTAAGCCACCCCACAAAATCTAGTTCAACAATGTATTATTTGGAAATTTCATAATTGTCCGGTATGATGTAAAAACCAACATGTCTGAATTCCACTGTACTAGCAACCCAAGCTTTGGTGCAAACTTAGAATGACAATGCACTAGCCAAATGCTTGAAATTATTTGGGATGTATCAAAGTCTCTGAGATTGACCTTCATATATACAAATGATGTGTTCCCATCCGAGGATTCAACCAAAAAACCTTCTTCCAATTGGAAATTATCCCATTTTATTGCACACAAAGATATCAGTATCAGAATGCAGCGCAATGAAACCAGAGTAAAATGGAAGACCAACGGAGATTTAACTGAGATTTGTTCATCAAAGTCTCTCTTATTTCTTAATATTGCAACACCAAAATATTAAGAGTTGCACACCAAACAAATACCTGGTGAAAGAGCGTTTGGGTACACCAGATTACAGTCTACACCAATGAAGGCCTTCTCATGAATTTATGATGAACTAGTCGATGACATGTTTAATGCTGTTGCCTGTTCTTTAGGCAGACGGATCTCGGCTAAATCTTGGGATCTACTTCATTTTCTCAATGACAACAATGCTTCCCAAGTGCCACTCAAAGTTCTTCGAAAACCAGGTGAAAGCCATGACTGCTTCTTGTTAGTCCAACGCTACATAATTAACTAAAACTAACGTGTGAATACAACTGTGACTGTTGTTATGTAATTCAATTTTGGGGCATCTCGAAGGCTAACCACTAGTTCAGCTGAGACACACTGCAATATTAAGCAATAAGAGAGATTTTGATGAACAAATATCAGTTGAAATCAAATGTTGTAATTTCAGCAACAAAATATCAGGTCAGGAAGCGTGCTTATTAAAAAAATGAACTCATAATTGCATTAAAAAAGAAAAAACAAAATGAGCTCATAAATTTAAATTGCATATCTTCTTCCGACAAGAATCTGAAGTTAATGATGGCAACCCTATCCACATATATGCTTGTCATATCATTGCTGGATAGTCAGCTGGTTTCTGGAATTACTTACAGAGATGCTGTACACTTAACAGTTTCCCGGAGAGATGCCTCCTGGCTTAGGCCCATTAATCACCATTGGGGTTGAGCTATAAGCCTACCCTATCAATTTTTACAACTTCATCCGTAAATGATAATTCTGTGGTGTATGGTGGCGTGCAATTTGATAACCCCTATGGTCTTCTGGTTCTGCATGAGAATCAGATTTAAATTCCGGCAGTAGTAGTCTTTCCTCGACGATCCCGTAGGAGTTAAATTCGAATTACAGACATTTCCGGTGAGATATATAATGCATTGCAAAACAATTAAAAATGTTTCAAGTTGGGTTTCACAAATGAAAATTACGACTAGATGTATGCAAAAGAGGTTGCTGATGGGGACGGCTTAACCGTTTGTGTTGATGCTGCATGCGGATCCTGTTGGAAATGATTTAGGAGCTAAAGGACTGAATGGGTTTTGAAAATGTGTATGACTTACTTAATTAACTCCTCAGGACACTCAACTGGATGATGTTTTGGGAATGAAAATTTTATTGCTTTTTCAAAACTATGGTCGTACACAGACCTTAACTCTCTTACACAAGACTCTCTCTCTTACACCTTACCATACACTTTTTTTTTCACTCAATTACACCTTCCCCACTATCTCTACTACCCTATTTATAAGGAGCTTTCAACCGACACTATCTACTCTAGTTGTATCTAGAATATTCATTAGTCTATTGTCTATTTACAACCGACTTTGACCAAATACAACTCTAGAATACTCCACGTTTCTTGAAACCTGAACTAGCATTACTTAATTCACATCATAGAAATCTCTGGACCTTGTACTCTAGCTAATTCTAGACCACCGTAAGCTTAGCTAGGACATGCTAGCTGTGTCTAGATTATTCTAGGCTAATCTACAAATCAAGTTTACATTTCTAACATCCTCCCTTAAACTTGATTTGAAGTAACTCAAGAATTTCGTAATTTGTGAAGACGTCGTACTTTAGTGGTTTCGTGAATATATCCGCAACTTTGATCTTGAGACTTAGTGTATTTCGGTTGTACCTTATTCTCGTTATGCACTCGCGGATAAAATGGTATCGTGTGTCGATGTGCTTCTTTGCGATCGTGGAACACTGGATTCTTTGCTAAAGCCATTGCCGGCTTGTTGTCCAAAAATATTGTAGTCGGTTCTTACAGCTCCATTTTAAGCTCCTTCATTAAACTCCCTCAACCATATCGCGTGGCAGACACATGATGCTCTTCCGACATACTCGGCTCGCTGAAGTGGAGAGTGTGACGACCGGTTGCTTCTTCGAACTCAAGTAAAGCCCGTATCTCAGGAAAAATACAAATCCGGTAGTACTTTTCCGTTCATCTAAATCTCTGGCCCAATCACTATCACTATATCCAACGAGTTTGTACTTGTCTAAGGACGAGTAAAATAAACCGAAATCAAAGCGTACCTTTTAAGTAGCGCAACATTCTCTTGGTAGCCTTCATATGGGTAGTCGTAGGTGCTTCCATGTAGCGACTAATTAGCCCCACTGCATAGAGAATATCCGGCCTTGTACAAGTTAAGTATTTCAAGCTTCCAACAAGACTCTTGTAAAGAGTCGGGTTGACCTTCTTGCCTCCATCGAACTTTGATGGCTTGAATCCGCATTCCACGGAGTGATTCTTTGGATTGCATTCTCCATTTTAAATTTCTTAAGGGATTTCCTTCGCATATCCTTCTTGAGATATAAATATTCCATTTTCTTGTTGTTTTACTTCAAGTCGAGAGATAGTATGACATAAGACCTATGTCCGTCATCTCAAATTCTCTCTCATCGCTTTCTTGAACTCTTCGAACATTGTGGTTATTTCCAGTGAAGATCAAATCATCTACGTAAAGGCGGGCGAGCAACATATCTCCTTTTACATTCACCTCACATAGAGAGCATATTCATGCGGGCACTTACATAAAGCCTTTTTCAACTTAAGGAATTTGTCTCCATTGGCCCACGCCAAATATAGCGCCCCTAGGCTTGCAAGACTTGCAACTAGGTCAACATGGACGTACGTGCCATTGGCACATGCCAACACGTACCACAAGCCATACTTCAAGCGTATGCCATTGGCCCACGCCAAATATAGCGCCCCTAGGCTTGCAAGACTTTGCAACTAGGTCAACATGGCCGTACGTGCCATTGGCACATGCCAACACGTGCCACAAGCCATACTTCCAAGCCACTATGCCATTGGCCACGCCAAATATAGCGCCCTAGGCTTGCAAGACTTGCAACTAGGTCAACATGGACGTACGTGCCATTGGCACATGCCAACACGTACCACAAGACATATTTCCAAGCCGCTATGCCATTGGCACACGCCAAATATAGCGCCCATAGGCTTGCAAGACTTGCAAGCCCAGGTCAACATGGCCGTACGATGCCATTGGCACATGCCAACACGTACCACAAGCCATACTTCCAAGCCGCTATGCCATTGGCCCACGCCAAATATAGCGCCCTAGGCTTGCAAGACTTGCAACTAGGTCAACATGGTCATGCGTGCCAATGGCACATGCCAACACGTACCACAAGCCCATATTTCCAAGCCGCTATGCCATTTGGCACACGCCAAATATAGCGCCCTAGGCTGCAAGACTTGCAACTAAGTCAACATGGCCGCACGTGCCATTGGCACATGCCAACACGTACCACAAGCCATATTTCCAATCCGCTATGCCATTGGCACACGCCAAATATAGCGCTAGCACTGCAAGACTTGCAACTAGGTCAACATGGCCGTACTTGCCATTGGCACATGCCAACACGTACCACAAGCCATATTTCAAGCCGCTATGCCATTGGCACACGCCAAATATAGCGCCCTAGGCTTGCAAACCATACAACCTAGGCCAAGTCGGCCCGCATGCCATTGGCACATGCCAACATGCTGCTGGTAGCCTAACTTGCAAACCGTGCAACCTACCACCAAGGCATTCCTCACATGCCATTGGCACATGCCAAACACACACGCTGGTAGCCTAACTTGCAAACCGTGCAACCTACCACCAAGGCATTCCGCATCATGCACAATATACACCAAACACACACGCTGGTAGCCTAACTTGCAACCCCAGTGCAACCTACAACAAGGCATTCCACGACGCCATTGGCACATGCCACATACGCCACTAGCGGCCTACCGGAATTTCCACTTGCGCTCGAGTGCAACTCGCAACAAAGGCATTCCGCACATGCCATTGGCACATGCCCACATGCGCCCCCAACGGCACCACTTGCACTCAAGATGCAACTAACACTCGAGACATCAACACAAAGCGGGGATGCTTTCTAGGGTTTTGGTTTGGCGGTCACGGCATGCAAACGTACACTACGCTCACATTAAAGCGTGAAAAGGAATAAAAGCGGTCAAATAAAAGGAAATAATGGTGAAAACGTTTTCACCCATTAACACCATGCGGTTACCACCTCCTCCCATTATTTCACCCTTTACTCTCTTCCTTCATGAGGCCAGAGTACGTTTCAATCTCGACTTGTATAAATAGGTCTTACCTATTTCCACCTGGACAACAAGTCTCGGTCGGGGAAAAATACTACACTCTCGAGAAGGCAACTTTGCAAGCTCTCCCAAAGCTTCCACCTCTTGCAAGCTTGAAGCTTTACTTTGATACAAGTCTGATCGCTACTCTCCCGAAGTATTCAGGTCTCAACACCTTTCTTTGCTTCCCTCCCAAATCAACCCTTCTCCTCCACTTTGTGACCGAAGCAAGTCCGGAACGGCCATTTCTTGGTTTATTTGGACTTGTACGCAGATTGATCTCTCGAATCTATAAAGTGCTCACGTGCGGCACATTTGTTTAGGTTTGAACCGGTTTCTCACTCACCTACCGAATTTACCGAAATCGGCAGAAACGATTTTTACCCATAAACAACAGGGTTATGGATTTTCGTCTTATATCCATTTTACTAATTTTGATTTTATAGGGGAGGATGTCTAAATTCGTAACATGACGAGATTGGCTAGGTGTGTTGTTTTCTTCATGGATAAGGCGCACCGTATGCTTTTTCGTTGTCGCATAATGTGATTGTCATATAATTTTATAATTATCAGCTATTTCAAATTTTAAATAGGTAAATATACACTACACCAAATTCTAGGATTAGTAGCAGAACCAAGCCGTTACGAAACGGGTTGTAATGACTCTTACATTGCAAAAGTGGGTCTTACATTTTTCTGTAATGACTTTGTGCCGTTACTTTAATTTGGGTTTGTAACGGCCCTCGTAACAGGTGTGAGCCATTACAATTTGCCACGTGGTAAGACTCACGGGCCGTTACAATTTTTTTGTAACAAACTTTCATGAACTTATAGAAGCCGTTAATTTAAATGGCATATTGAAACAGCTTAAAGCCGTTCCTACGTGGCAAGTTGAAACATCTTAAAGCCGTTACGAATTTTTTCGTAACAACAAAAAAATTACTGCCAGTCAACATTGACCTGGTCAAAATTGACCAATTTTGACGGTCAAGCAACCGACGATTCACTTACGGAAATAAGCCAAATTTCTAAATTCAATACCCTGCATACACCTTTCAATGCATTTATAAACACACTCAATAACAATTTCTTCAATCATTCATATCACATTCAACCAATCAATTCATATCACATTCAACAATCAATTCATATCACATTCAACCAATTCATAATGGACCGTAGGTTAAACACAATTACTCATCAGCCTTCATTATATGTGTCTCCTCTTAACATTCTCACCCATTGGTGGTGTGGTGTTCAAAGACACTTCATTTCCCTAGAAGAATCTGAAAACCACGATAAAATGAAAACAGGGCACATCCAGAACAGATTTTAGCGGTGACAATGGATGATAATTATACCCATTTTCTGGTGTTGTATTGATTTATATGTGCACCTATTTTCCGCATCAAATTCAATAACAATTCATTTTCAATAGGTGAAATACTGAAATTGGATATTGGTATGCTTTTATTGCATTCAGATTACAATTTCATGAATTAAAGAACAAAAAAACTCGCAGTGACAGATTTTCTCCACCACTTAACAATTATATTTATTTATTGGGTTATTAATTGATCGGCATACATAAAAGTAAACTATGGAGATGAAGAAACAACCGGAATACAAATGATCAAACTAGCATATTCAGTTTTTCTTCTAGTGATGTTAAACTGAATCTTCAATTAGCCAACAAATTATGGAGATGACTGGGATGAAAACTGAGGGTCAAACTGAAAAAGGAATTTAGGAAAATCTTCAACCCGAGTTAACTGAAAAAAACTGCTATATTCAAGAAAACAATGGGAGAAAAGACCAAAAAATAAAGATTCTGAGAGGAGATATCATTATGCTAGTAGCTAGTTCTTGTTGTTGATTCCATTGAATTACCACTACTTGCTCCTTCTGGCATAATTTTGTAGTTGCAGATCTGTTTTTTCTATTTCTTTTTATGGTTCCTCTCCTTCTCCACAGAGACGATGGAGGCGCTGTTTCGGGTTCATCAATAGAAAACTATATTATACGACTACTTATAGGGTTAGAGGATCTGCTCTCAAATTTAGGGTTAGCATATACGGTAACTTATAACCATGTGATTAAACTTTATCACTTGATGGAACGGACGTAACGTAATATATGACATAAAGAAGTTTTTGACAGTTGACCATCTAAACAGTAAAAAGTAATTATAACCAGCATCGTTCAATTATGGTCTTATGAAGTGCATCTGGATCATCGTTGGATACACACTTTTGAAACTTGATCGTTGGAATATTACCGCAAGGTAGTCAAGGGAAAACCAACTTTGAATTTTACTATTTAATCCCACATGACATTATGAGCTGGTTGAGGAATGATTTTCGGATAATAAATTTTTTAATTAGTATAAAAGCAAAAAATAAAAAACCTCTTATACACCGAGCATCAAGAACTTCCTTAGTGTCCTGATATCAACATAAATGGTTAAGCCGTGCCCGTCAGCTACTTCTTTTGCATACACCAAACAATTTTTTGGTTAAAAAGGCCTTAGATATGAATTCCTGGGTGTCTAAGACGTATAAAACATGGCTCTGGTTCAAATAGCCAAGGATTCAAATTCAATGTTCTAATATCCTAAAGTGGATATTTCACCCAATAATAAAATTAATTTTATAAGCAGCTGACAGATATGCCCTTTAGATTATTGTAGACGTGACCAACGCACATGCTTTGAGTTTGGACCACATAAACCTTAAAAGCGTCCTACCATCCTCGCGTGGAAGCTAATCTCTATCGTTTCTCTCAAACCTTCCTTCTTCCACCATTAAAACAGAGACAAAACTGTGAGGGAAAATCCACAAATCTGTTTTTTTTTTTTTCCATTTGAACACTTACCCAACATTCAACATCTCGTTTGCCAGATGTAACTTGTCAATACTAAAGATTTGTGTTTGGCTTATTTAATTTGATTTGATGGGTATTTAACTATCACTGACTGCACCATAGATAGTTAATGGAGAAGTATAACACTTGTTTTTCGTTAGAGTTTTGATCGGTTTTGGATCAAGATTACATGGAAGAAAGGATGTCGTTGTTGCCGGTTAGGTAAATGTTGGTCGGATACTGTATAACGATCCAATAACAGCAACAAGAAATGACTTTATACTATAAGAATGAGTGATGACAAATCTAAATATGGGGTTAGTAACACCGTAATGATAAAGTAAGGATGCCAAATTTTTCATGGTAATTTAAAATCGTCCCTAAATTAAGACTTGGGGTTCAATCATGTGAACTATTAAATCTTCATAGATCAACGATCTCATGTTTGGGTGATAAATGTGTAACAATTGTGAATGATTGGAGTTTAGATTTACTTATCAATTGTGAATGATTGGGTTATTTATGCATACATATATGCATAAATAAGGTTTGTTTAAGGTTTCGTAGAATATGCTGAAGGAATCTTATCTGTAAATGGATGGATTTGTCATTCTTACTAAGTTTTTAACTTGTAGTAGTTAACTCCCGGTCAGGTTTCGATCTCGGAGCCTGGTTTGCATACAATATGCAAAAATAGGGTTTGTTTAAGGTTTCGTAGAATATTCCGAAGGAATCTTACCTGTAAATGGATGAATTCGTCGTTCTTACCAAGTTTCTGACTTAGAGTAGTCCACTTGCGACTAGGTTTCGAACTCGGAGCCTGGTATGCGTACAATATGCAGAAATAGGGTTTGTTTAAGGTTTCGTAGAATATTCCGAAGGAATCTTGCCTGTAAATGGATTGATTCGTCGTTCTTACCAAGTTTTTGACATAGAGTAGTCAACTCGCGGCCAGGTTTCAATCTCGGAGACTGGTATGCATACAATATGCGAAATAGGGTTTGTTTAAGGTTTCATAGAATGTTTGGGTTTGTTTAGGGTTTCATAGTTTGTTTGTCGTTATCTAGAATTTGAAGTTCAAATCGACACCGAGCTTCATATTTATCGATTTCGATGATGTATCATTCTAAGTATGAAGTCAGAACCCTCTCGGAGCTTCATGATTCATAGTTTGTTTGTTGTTATACAAAATTTGAAGTTCGAATCAACATTGAGCTTCATATTTATTGATTTCTATGATGTATCATGCTAAGTATGAAGTCAGAACCATGTTTCTCACAAGTATGCGAAGATTATGCCTTTGGAATGCATAATTTCGTAGTGTTATCAGTAGCGAGTACATTACATGTGTGGTAATGGGAATTTTAGGGGAAATTCCTGAATACAAAGAAGTTGATGGCCTTTGCAGTGGCAAAGTAGATGAAGAACATGTCTATATGATAGATTTAAGGTGTTTTCATCGTAGCCAGTTGATGGAAGATTATAGTTATCTCTCTCGAATGCATGTACCTTGGTGGTAATGCAAACTCTAGTTGCGAACTAGCATTTTTGTGGCAATGTAATGCCAGAAGAAGAATTTGATGGCCAATTCTTATCTATTATAAAGCTTATTGAAAGGTCAAGAAATAAGCGCAAGTTAGGGAAAACCGATACACCACGGTCTTGCGTTAGCAAATTATTCTTCGTTGATGTTAGATGCGCACAAGGAGTGTGCTTGCACCTGGTTTATAAGTGGGATCAGTATGCTTGCGTCAAGGGTGTCCAAAGACTTGCATTTGATCAAAACCACAAGCGGATGTTCTTGTCGATTGCAAATCAACAATTGTTGCTACAAAGTTTATTTTGGTGAAGGGTAAAGACAAGAGTAACCAGTTGTGCATGGGCAGTAAAATGAATTACAAGTTTGAAGAAGAATGTGGTATTCTTGCTTCATGGAACGTAGGCAGTGGCGCCTCATTTGCAAGGATTATGGCTTTGTTTGCAACTGTCCAAAGTGTTTATCGCGGAAGTCATTGAGTGATATGACTTTTTCTTTGAGCTCTATGGTGATGCTTCAGAATCACCAAGTAAAGTGTTCAGTTATTGTGCAAAGGTGCACAAATTTGTGTCAAGATTAGGGTGCTAATTGACTTAGCATGTATGCAACAGTAGCATGCACCAAATGGGATTTGGGCATGGCCAGAATGCATAATGCGTGAAGAAATGCAAGTTAGCCGAATTGTAGATGCATGGAAAAGAAGGACAAAGTAGTGGTGATGCATAAAGATGGCAAGTGGCCATTATTGAAGAAATCTTCATGAAAACTAAAGCAACATGATAGCATCAGGTGGAAGAGTGCATGTGGCAAAGTGAATTGCTACATTGGGGACAGTAGGTGTTGTCACGCTTCCTTTGTTGCTTAGAAGTGAAGTTGAAGTCAGTATTGCAAGGCTTGTTAGGTCTTACAAGTTGCAATCAGTTGGCGCGAGTATTTGCTCAAGTTTGAGTATACTTTCAGTTTAGGTCGAGTGGACCTTGGTGTTGGAATGAAGTCTCTCTATGTAAGGTAGTAGTGAATGAGGGTATTTGAAGTGAAAGATCTTGCCTCTTTCGTTCAAAGTAAAGCTAGTTCGCGTGGAAGATGCTACATAACATATTAAGTCAAAATATGCAATAGAAAGACGCTTGAAAGTGAAAGAAGCAAATAGAAGAGTTGGTGGCATAGTCGAGTTTGCTGTTGAGAGTTATGTGGAAGTGCGAAGGCATTTAGCGGTGAAGGTAAATGCTTGACAAGAATGAAGATGTAAGTCCATCAAGTATATGAGTTAAGAGTAACTCATTGTTAGGAAGAACATGATGTTGTTTTCCGTTACATTAAAGCGTAGCAGTTTGAAAGAGCAAGTGATGCTTAAATTCTTGGTTTCAAGGCGCGTGAAGAGGATGCCCGGCCCAAAGAGGCGTTGTGATGTCACGGGTATCTAAGTCATGACTATACCGAGTCATGCATTTCAATCATGATGTCGCGACAATGCAAGAAAAGAACAAACAAGGTGCAAGTTCTTTGGCATACAAATGATGCAAGTCAAGAAGGTGAAGATTGCAACATGATTTGGAGGCTAAATCTAGTGAAAGTCTGAAGTTTGCAAAGTGCAACAAAGGTTATAGATTGTGGCGCATACCAAGTGTGGTATGAAATCATAGAATGCATACCTTAAGGCATGGCATGATTTGGCGTAGGCGCATATGATTGAAGAATTGAGGCCAAGTCTTGTATAAGTCCTGTTATGTTGCGTGGTGCAACTAAAGTCAGAAAATGGAGGCATAAGACTATGACAACGATCGGTGTGATCAGTTGTGAGGAATCATTGCTTGCGTGTTGATATATAATTTGGCTAAGAAGAATTTCCAAGTTGCACTTGAGTGTTGATATATAATTTGAGATGGAGTTGGAAGCGGTCGCGACGCAACAACAAAAGTTCAAGATCAGTAGGATCAATGGCAAGGCAGTAAATCTAAGTGGTGGCATAAAGTACTAGGCACAGAAGTTTTGGCAAGGTTAAAGGCCAAGAAAAGTTTGCTGATTTCTGAGAAGGGCTCATAAGTGTACAAGGCCAGAGAACAAGTATAACGAGTACTTTTTGTTGCGTTCAACGAGGGCGTTGAACGGATTAGGTGGGGGAGGTCTATTACAGTGCTACAAGTGACGCACGATGATTGCGCGTCACAAAGTTGCAGTCCAAGTCAGAGTTCCGCCGTAATGGTGCAATGCGAAGCTATAATAGCGGTATTATTGAATAGGCCAGAGCAAGTGTCAAGAATGGCATAAACCAGGGCCAATGTAATGCAAGTGCAGTATTACATTGTAAACACATTTGGCTAAGTGATGAAGCTTATTGGCCGACACAATGAAGCTTCATTGAGGAAAGGCAAGACATGTCCAAAGTGACAGATGCAACATGCGATGTTGGCATCGATGCATATCCATGGAATTGAGTTGGCCCAAGCTCAAGGAGGATGAAAGAGTGAAGTATAGACTAAGAGTTGGTCTATGGCATATATTCAAGGTTGGCCAAAGCTTGAATAATGCAAACAAGTTGATAATGCAAGAGTTGCATTACTATTGTCAAGCTAATTGGCGAAGTGAAGCATATATGACGCATGAGTAACTAGAGTGAGCTTAAGGAGATGGAATCGATGTTTTAAGCTTAAGGAATGTCCGTGCATGAGTTTAGAATGATAAGCATGCAGGGCCAAGATGGTTGTGCGTTATACAAGACAAGAATCCAAGATGGCACTGACAAGTGTGCAATACGGCTCAAGTGACGGTTATAAGTTGATTATTGGCTTCACAAGCGTGCCAAAGGTGCGAGACAAGTTAGAAGGCTTATGAAATGAGTTCATATAGCCTTAGTAGAGTGTTCATAACCACCAAGAGCAGTGTGGCATACGTTGGCTTGACAACACAAAGGTGGCGATTGGAAAAGCAAGGCGGCGGTTATGGAAACTACACGATGGGACACATGGCTGTTCCATGCGTGTGCAAGTGTTGTGCACAGTTTTGGCTAGTGAGTTTGTTGTATAAATAGTCCTAAGGAGTGGGAAAAATCAGTAGGCTTACATAGGAGAGTTAGTCTCATGTTTGAGAGAGTTAGGCATTCACCAAGGGTGAATGGCACATTTTTTGGTCCATGTGATGGACGAGTTTTGTAATCTTCCTTTAGTGCAATAAAATGGGTTTGTTGTAGTATGCTTTGTGTTCATTATGTTGCGATGTTGGGTGAGAATTGGTTAAGTATGGCGAGAACCTCTTATGCTTATGGGGGCATGAAGAGTTAGAGAGAAAGAAGAAAAAAACTTCCGTTGTGCAAAGCCTTATGAGTGAAAGCGGATGCGTACTTTGATGCAAGTATGCAAGGCTGAATGATTTTGGGTGATGTTGAGTCACTGAACCACAATCATTGCCGGTCATGTTCCATGAAAATTTTAGGCGATTAAATGGGCGTGTGACAGTAGGATAATACATGCAATATAAACTACCTCGTTCCAAATTGGGTGTGTCTTCCTCCTTGAATCCGACACCTGATCCTTCTTGGTGTTCAGCATCAGAAATCCAATCTGTTCTACAAACATCTGCCAAGGTCAAGGTACCAATAAGGTTTGTTATAGTGGTCTCAATCCTGTGATCCTCACACCGGTCAAGGTTGGCCGACAAGTCACACCCGTGGCATTGAAAAAAAGAGTAGACTTGACCTTCAGAATATCGGCCACGAGAACTTTCATTGAAAGCAAGAGCTTCAGAGATGGTTTTGAAGTGAGGGGGTGGTGGTCTTTTGAACTGGATCCGCCATTTTGACCAAAAATTATATCTGCCTAGAAATTGGAATTCCAAGGAATTTGGCGAGGTCGCCGATTTTACATTGTGATCCTAAGTCAGCATTTAGACCTAAAACCTCCTGCTGTGACTACATTATATGATTTATGAACCCGAAATATGTCTTCCGATCCGAAACCCCATAAATCTTCCAGCAAATCGGTGATGTAAACAAAGTGTAAGGCAAGTTGGGTTCTCTGTCTTTACATTTACTCTACTATATAAGCATCTCTGTTAACCTGATAGGTTTTGTTATTCTCCGTCTCTCACTCTTACTGCCTCTGAGTGTCTCTCTCTTCCTTTGGTTTCTAACGCCGCCTCCAAAACAACAGCAGATCAAATGTCATGGCTTTTGATGTGATGATCAACACGACGATAAGACACTGGCATGATGATATCTCCTCTCCAACGATCCTAGTATGTAGCGTTTATCCTTTTTTTAGAATTTTTGGATCTGAAGGAAAACCAATAAAGAGCTGGAGGCAAAAATGGGTTACATGGTTCTAATAAGATCTTGGATTTCAGTTACCAAAATTGAAAATCCAAGTTTGAATTTGAAAGTAAAAATAGAATTTATGCTATTTTTTTTCCTGTTATTTAGTCATGTAAATATATTATTAATCGATCTCAAACCTAATCGGTAGAATTTATGATTTCAATATATATGTTTCATTCTTGTGTATTGTTGTAAAAATGTTGTGAATTTCACCTCTATTCTTGTAAGCCTAATTGTTCAATACCTTAAGACTATTAGAATTAGAATGAGCAGAACTCCAACTTGCATTTGGGTCACTTCTTTTGCTTTGCGGGGCATCACAGAGATTCCCAGTGTTATTAAGTTGGCAAGGATATAACAATCATCCCCTTGATCACATCTATTAAATTATGCAATCCCTTGGTCTTGCTGAAGCAATCATGGATTATTAGAAAAAGGGATCAGAAAGTTGACATCACTAGATAAAATCAGCGCAACATCAGCCGATATCAACATATTAAAGAGAGCTACGTAAATCCAGCTTTGTTCTCCAAGCCTTAACTGATCTAAGCTCTTCCAATTTGATGTTTCTACTCATTTTTCTAGGTAAATACCTACTTTTAGAATTCCTCTACTGTATGGAAGTCTTGTTAAGAAGAAATAGTTGATCCGAATATGTGAAAAAAATGGATAAGTGATATGGTGTTTTGGTAGCGAAATACTTGTCTAAGTGCCAAGATGACAGATGCAATATGAGTTGGTAAAAGTAACTATTGACCGTATTGAGGAATTGTCGGGAAATATTTTGGGTAACACAATCAACCCAGAAGGTATCTGTATGGAGGATCATCTAGGGTGCATTAGACACTTGTATGGTAAATGTAGGCTGGAAGTGGTGGATGCCTTACGCCTGGTGTGTTATATAACCCAATTACATCTCAGTAACTTTCAAAAAGATAGATGCAGGTTATTTGAAGAAAATCATTGTATTATGGCGATTCCAGTTGCAAGCAACAACGAGTTTGGGATCTATAAACGATGATGCATTTACTTCATTTCTTATACATAAAAATAAAAATAAAACACTCGATGAGATGAAAACAGGGCACATCGGACTAACACATTGCTGGTGAACGGATGTTTTGGATAAGTTTATTATTGGGGGAAAATTCTAAATTGAAGGAGCTTATACCAATTTATAGGTAACATCCTGAAACTGGATTTAGGTATGCTTTTACGCATTCAGATTACAATTTCATGAATAAAAAAACAAAGAAGAAGAAAAATTGGCAAGGAGAGAACTTCTCCACCTCTTGATAATTCAATTTAATTGTGTCAATCAATACATGGAGTTGAAGATATAATCGTGATTAAACTAGCGGATTCAGTTTTCTTCTTGGTGAAGTTAACACATACATCTGAGATGAAACTTGAAGAAAATACTAAACAAAGGAAGACAAGAAAGGGACACGGTTCACCTTAAGATTTTGAGAGGAGAAATCATGATGTTAATATTTGCAGTTGAAGATCTGTATTTTTTTTTTTAGGCTTTCTCTCCTGCTTTCCAGAGACGATGGGAGGCGCAAATTTAGGGTTCACTTGTAACCGTGTATTTCGAATTTATCACTTGACCTAACGTCTGTTAGATATCTACGGCTAACCGGAATTCCCGACATCTATATGGACGGCTGTGACATGCAGTTGATAACGGAGAACCTTAAAGATATTTATCTGACCAACTTTTAGCAGTTGACTAAACAAGTCAAACCATCCAAACAGTCAAAAGAATTAAAGAAATACTGCCTCTTGTACACCTCTTGGCACATTAGAATTTAAACTCCTTCTATAGGAATATCTCTCTGTTCAAAGCAACTGTGACCGTGTGCAATATGAAGCTTAATCTTAGAGACTTTGGCTAGTGCACTGGCTACTGCCTCTTGTACACCTCTTGGCATCCAGCCCATACAATTTTAAAGCATTGGCTAGTGCAGTGACATTCTAGGCCGGATGTTCATATATTATCTATTACAATCGACCATTACTAAGCAGCTTGTATGTGTAGGGGAAAATTGAGGCTGTGTGGATTAAATTTGGTTGCAATGCCATTTGATGCTGCTTTATATCCGACAATAATGAAATTTCCAAATAATTCATTGTTGAACTAGACTTTTTGGTTTTGCACTTGTTGCTCATACTTCATTTGATGAAGGGCAAGTCCTAAGTAAGTGACAGAGGAGATAAAATTGGCCACTGTCGCCAAGAAGAGACCGTGATTGATGTCCATTACTCCATTTGCATTTAAGTTGAAGTAATCTTTGTTTATACGTATATTGGAGTAGAGAGATACAAACTGAAACAAAACACCAGATGCAGCTTCTCACAACAAATTGGGATTAGGTAATCTCAAAAAATTTGGGTCTTAGAAAACCAAAGAGAATACATCCAGATTAAAATAAAATAAAAAAAATAGACGAATTGACAAAGCTTTTAACTTCATATATAATTTTTTTTTATTGTTGGGGTAATTGGTTCACATACATAAATTAATTAATCGAGATAAAGAAAGTGTGGGGTAGAAGTGATTAAACCATAGATCACGGTCATGAGAGTAATGTTGTTTCTAAAATGGCCAGTAGAAAAAATTCCAGGAGCTGCTCAAAATAAATTATAATTTTGAGAGGAGATATCATAATGCTTGGCTCGCTGTTGTTGGTGATGCTGCCGCCGCCTCCGATTGTTTTCAACCTTACAATTTTACCACAAAACTTCTAAATTCTCTACAACAGATTTTATTTGTCAACAAGAAACTCACTGATCAAAAATTCCATAGAATACCATGCCGTAAGTATTGTCATCCACAAACTCACTTAGTTCTAAGTCTTGAATACGTGGTATATAATTTTGAGAGGAGATATCATAATGCTTGGTTGTTGTTGGTGATGCTGCCGCCGCCTCCGATTGTTTCTCCCATGATTTTGTTGAGATCTCTGTGTTTTCTTTTAGGGTTCGGATTTTTTCGCACATATAAGAAGGAGGCGCAGTTTGGATCCATTAGGAAAAACTTATGCCACTTATAAGGGATGGAATGGAGATGTACCCGCTTAGCTTAGGGTTTCACTTATCACCATCCATTTAAGTCTTTTATATATATATATATATATACATATATGATCCAACAACTGCTGCTTATTCTTCGATTGACCGTATTTGGTGACCTAAATTTGTGTCATGACTTGTGTGATTGATGCACGTGGAGAACCTTACCGGGTTGGATCTTTTTTTGAAAGTGTCACGATGTTTACTCATTTAAGTGCTAGGTACTTGAAGTTACCAAAATCCATAAAAACGAGGGTCATCCATCTTACTGAAATTTTCAACATGTACCAGGGTGTCAATCGGCGTCTCCAATAAGTTTATGGACAAGCGCGGCAGGGTATCCAAAATTTCGAAATACAATAAGAAAACCATACGACTGTATCAATCACCCGACAGTCATTTGCACTGTAGTGGTGTACATGCGCATCTAACGGCAGGAACAAGATTATGTTGAGATGACTAATGTTTCCTTATTAGTCTTCGGTCAACAATAGATATACTGTAGTCCTGTATTGGCACTAAGTCAAGTTGTAACTCAAGTCAGCCATTTCTAAGCAACTTGTGTGCACGCCTTGGGATAAGTCACCCATAGCCGGCCGGTACTTGTGCTATATTGATTATAAGACCATCAAAAATGATGATGAGCTTTAATTTACGATTATAAAAAGGGTATTCATTATCTGCATCTCCTCTTAACATTCTCACCCATTGGTGGTGTGGTGTTCAAAGACACTTCATTTCCTAGAGATGCAAAAACCACGATAATATGAAAACAGGGCACATCCGACTAGAATTTGCTGGTGACAACGGATGTTTCCGATGAGTTTGTCGACAAGCAGGGAGGAAATTCTAAATAGTTTGTGAACCTATTTTTGGAATCACGGTTCATTTTCAATAGGTGAAATACTGAAATTGGATCTAGGTATGCTTTTATTGCATTCGGATTACAATTTCATGAATTAAAAATAAAAATAAAATGGCAATGACAAATTTTCTTCACCACTTGACAATTCTATTTACTTATTGATTTAATTGATCGGCATACATAAAAGTAAACTATGGAGATGAATAAACAAACAGAATACAAATGATCAAACTAGCAGATTCAGTTTTTTATCTGCTACTGAGGTTAAACTGAATCTTCAATTAGCCCACAAAGTATGGAGATGACTGGGATGAAAACTGAAGACAGAAAATCTTTAACTCCAGATAATCTTTAAGCCCACAAATTCAAGAAGACAATGAGAGTTAAAACTGAAAAATTAAGATTATGAGAGGAGATATCATTATGCTAGTTGTTGATGCCATTGAATTACCACCACTTGCTTCTGGCATGATTTTGTAGTGGCAGATCTGTTTTTTTTCTTTTCTATTTAGGGTTGCTCTCCTTCTCCACAGAGACGATGGAGGCGCTGCTTTGGTTCATCCAAAGAAAACTATACCATACGACTACTTATAGGGTTTAGCGTACTTATAAGTCATAACCATGTGGTTAAACTTTATCACCTGATCGAACGGATGTAACGTAAAATATGACAGAACAAAGTTTTTTACCTGCATACGTGTTATAGGAATTGAAATGGATCCAACCCGAGTGGTGCGTTAAAATTAATCTGGTTCACGGTATCCAAAATAAATACTTCCAAATAAAATTGCTTTTCTTGGTCTTGAACATATTTCAAAGCATCACAAGAAAGAACAGTTGTGCCAAGCTCAGGTTACTTTAAAGATGATTCTAAAAAGAATGAAAAATCATTTTATCTAGAACAAATCATACGAATGCATGGTGTGGAAAATGTAAATTGTTCAACTTAGTTATTTATACTTCCCCTATAACTTCACAGGAGATACTAGTACTGGAGCAACATTAAGTCCGATGGGACTTCTAACTCTGTACTTGTTACCATTGCTCCAAGTTAAGTATCCAAACATTGAAAATTTCGCCTCATAACTAGTATTTGTAGGAATAAAATGAGCCACATAAGTTCTTATGGTTCCACAATGACTTCCATTTTTCTTTATCTTCATTGTATCCATACTGATATGATACTTTGCATATGATTGCAAGCAAAACTATCATCAATTTTTTATTTTTCTGTATCAAACTTATGAAATTATGAATTTTCCAAATATTTTATTCTTGAACTAGATTTATGGGTGTTTATGGGTAAAAATCGTTTCTGCCGATTTCAGTAAATTCGGTAGGTGAGTGAGAAACTGGTTCAAACCCTAAACAAATGTGCTGCACGTGAGCACTTTATAGATTCGAGAGATCAATCTGTACAAGTCCGGCCTAAACCAAGAAATGGCCGTTCGGACTTGCTTCGGTTACAAAGTGGAGGAGAAGGGTTGATTTGGGGAGGGAAGCAAAGAAAGGTGTTGAGACCGAATAGTGGAAGAGTAGCGTCTTGACTTGTATCGAGAAAGTGAAAGCTTAGAAAGCTTGCAAGAGATGGAAGCTTTTTGGGAGAGCTTGCAAAGTTGCCTTTACGAGAGTGTAGTATTTTCTCCCGACCGAGACTTGTTGTCCGGTGGAAATAGGTAAGACCTATTTATACAAGTCGAGATTGAAACGTACTCGGCCTCGGGAAGGAAGAGAGTAAAGGGTGAAATAATGGGAGGAGGTGGTAACCGCATGGTTTAATGGGTGAAAACGTTTTTCACCATTATTTCCTCTTTTATTTGACCGTTTTATTCCTTTTCACGCTTTCCTAATGTGAGCGTAGTGTACGCTGCATGATGTGACCGCCAAACCAAAACCCTAAAGAAGCATCCCCCAGTTTGTGTTGATGTCTCGAGTGTTGGTTGCATCTTGAGTGCAAGTGGCGCTGCTAGTGGCGCGTGTGGCATGTGCCAATGGCATGTGCGGAATGCCTTGGTGGTAGGTTGCACGGTTTGCAAGTTAGGCTACCAGCGTGTGTGTTTGGCATGTGCCAATGGCATGTGCGGAATGCCTTGGTGGTAGGTTGCGCGGTTTGCAAGTTAGGTTACCAGCGTGTGTGTTTGGCATGTGCCAATGGCACATACGGCCATGTTGACCTAGTTGCAAGTCTTGCGGGCCTAGGGCACTATATTTGGTGTGGGCCAATGGCATAGCGGCTTGGAAATAGGGCTTGCGATACGTGTTTGCATGTGCCAATGGCACGTACGGCCGTGGTGACCTAGTTGCGAGTCTTGCAAGCCTAGGGCGCTATATTTGGCGTGGGCCAAAGGCATAGCGGCTTGGAAATATGGCTTGCGACACGTGTTGGCATGTGCCAATGGCACGTGCGGCCATGTTGACCTAGTTGCAAGTCTTGCAAACCTAGGGCGCTATATTTGGCGTGGGACAAAGGCATAGCGGCTCGGAAATATGGCTTGCGACACGTGTTGGCATGCGCCAATGGCACGTGCGGCCATGTTGACCTAGTTGCAAGTCTTGCAAGCCTAGGGCGCTATATTTGGCGTGGGCCAAAGACATAGCGGCTTGGAAATATGGCTTGCGACACGTGTTGGCATGTGCCAATGGCACGTGCGGCCATGTTGACCTAGTTGCAAGTCTTGCAAACCTAGGGGGCGCTATATTTGGCGTGGGCCAAAGGCATAGCGGCTTGGAAATATGGCTTGCGACACGTGTTGGCATGTGCCAATGGCACGTGCGGCCATGTTGACCTAGTTACAAGTCTTTGCAAGCCTAGCGCTATATTTGGCATGGGCCAAAGGCATAGCGGCTTGGAAATATGGCTTGCGACACATGTTGGCATGTGCCAATGGCACGTGCGGCCATGTTGACCTAGTTGTAAGTCTTGCAAGCCTAGGGCGCTATATTTGGCGTGGGCCAAAGGCATAGCGACTTAGAAATATGGCTTGCGACACGTGTTGGCATGTGCCAATGGCACGTGCGGCCATGTTGACCTAGTTGCAAGTCTTGCAAGCCTAGGGCGCTATATTTGGCGTGGGCCAAAGGCATAGCGGCTTGGAAATATGGCTTGTGACACGTGTTGGCATGTGCCAATGGCACGTGCGGCCATGTTGACCTAGTTGCAAGTCTTGCAAGCCTGGGTGCTATATTTGGCGTGGGCCAAAGGCATAGCGGCTTGGTATTGCTTTGCCATGGTGCGCGGGTGCGGCTTGGTTTCACATTGTTGCCATGACGCGCGAGGGTGCGGCTTGGTTTTGGCATTGTTGCCATGGTGCATGATATGCGGCTTGGTTTGGCATTGTTGCCATGGTACGCCAGGGTGCGGCTTGGTTTGGCATTGTTGCCATGGTGCGCAGTATGCGGCTTGGTTTGGCATTGTTGCCATGGTGCGTGATATGCGGCTTGGTTTGGCATTGTTGCCATGGTGCGCAGGGTGAGGCTTGGTTTAGCATTGTTGCCATGGTGCGCAGTATGCGGCTTAGTTTGGCATTGTTGCCATGGTGCGCGAGAGTGCGGCTTGGTTTGGCATTGTTGCCATGGTGCGCGATATGCGGCTTGGTTTGGCATTGTTGCCATGGTGCGCTGATATGCGGCTTGGTTTGGCATTGCTTCCATGGTGCGCGGTGTGCGGCTTGGTTTGGCATTATTGCCATGGTGCCATGGTGCGGCTTGGTTTGGCATTGTTGCCATGGTGCGCGATATGCGGCTTGGTTTGGCATTGTTGCCATGGTGCGCAGTGCGGCTTGGTTTGGCATTGTTGCCCTGGTGCACGGTTTGCGGCTTGGTTTGGCATTGTTGCCATGGTGCGCAGGTGCGGCTTGGTTTGGCATTGTTGCCATGATCGCGATATGCGGCTTGGTTTGGCATTGTTGCCATGGTGCGCGTGGTGCGGCTTGGTTTGGCATTGTTGCCATGGTGCGCAGGGTGCGGCTTGGTTTAGCATTGTTGCCATGGTGCGCGATATGCGGCTTGGTTTTGGCATTCTTTGCCATGATGCGCGAGTGCGGCTTGGTTTTGGAATTAGGGTTACGTGTTGAAAACCCTAATCCGGTATTTTGAAAAAAAAATACCCCTATTAATTATTTACACCTGAGTTAAATGCTCTTAGTTAATGTGTTGCGGGTAACACTAGGTCATGGGTTTTACGATTTTACCCCTTGTCTAAAAACCACCATCAACATTAAGTCCCCTGCTTAGCTCGGAACAGGGGCTTTGTTGCGAGGTAAGCATAAGATGGTGACAAACTATTAACAGCAAAACGTAAGGAAAATTGAATGAGGCTTGTCTGACCTTTTATAAATAGGATTTGGAATCCTTCCCTCTGGTAGTTCTGCACAAATCGGGAGGCTGGCACAATTGGTGGGCCTGGTGCAGCTTAGGCGACGTTGGGAAGTTGGCGTGAGTTGGGAAACTGAGTGTGGGACTGGCGCAAAGTGTAGAAGCCGTGCGTGCTTGCAGGTTGGCGCAATTGGTGGGGCCGGTGCAGCTTGGGCGACATTGGGAGGTTTGCGTGAATGGTGAAACTAAGTGTGCTAGCTGGTGGGGCCGGCACAAAGTGTAGAAACCGTGCGTGCTTGCAGGCGTGACTTGGGCGGCCATTGGGAGGTCGGCGCAATTGGTGGGGCCGGTCCAACTTGGAAACCATGCTTGGGCGTGACTTGGGCGACATTGGGCAGTCTCACCCTTTGTGGGCCCGTTTCTTACACGCGTGATTTTGGTAAAAAGGAAAATCCTTCCCTATTTCAAAGTCTTTACGCCTATATATATATAAAGCCCCTTTCTCCCCATCCTGCGCTTTATTCTTTCCTCTCTTCATACTAGCGGCAAAGAGAAACCGGCTTCCATGTATGTCTTGAGTACTTTTCTCTCTTTTTTTTTTTTTTTTCTTTTCACGTAGGTGTAAACCTTAAGAGTAGGCGTTTCCACAATCCTTGCGTATGATTTCTTGGCGTGCCTCTTGTAGAAAATATTGTATGTATGCAACCAAGGGAAGTATTGCATATATTGTTTGAACCCGTAGGAAATATTGCATATATGATTTTTCAGTCCTGAAAGAAATATTTGAACTCTGAAGAAAATACTGTGTGTGTATTTTGAACCCGTAGAGGATGCCCCGTATATAATTCTAAACCCGAAGAACGATACTGTAGGCGTATTTGAGCCCGTACGAAACACTGCATGTATATTTCGAACCCGTAGAGAACCCTGTATGAATCCCCAAGAAGAATAATGTGTATACGCTTCATATGACTTCGAACCCGCAGAAATATTGTATATATGATTTTTGCTTCTTGAAAGAAGTACCACGTATGATTTTTGAACCAATAGAAAAATGCTCCATATATATTTTGAACCCGAAGAAGGATCTGTAGACACACTTGTACCCATATAGAATGCCGCATATATAGTCTCGAACCCGAAGAAAATCTTTGCGTATATAGTCTTGAACTCGAATAAAATACGTCCTCCTTCCCCTTTCTCTTTTTTTTTTTTGTTGGGTACGATTATGTGTCAGGGAGATAACTTCGCCTTTCTCCGTTTGTTTTGTGCGAGATATCTTATTACCAAATTGTTATGAAGGAATTCGATAAGATGTTACACAACCAAATTTCACTTCGTCGAAGGATGCTCATAATTCCAAGCCGAACATAGATGATGAATTCTTCACTAGAGCCCTCGCCCCGCTCGGAAGAATCACCGGAGTTTCGTGCCGATTTTGCTAACCGGTGGTGAGGATGACGGGAATACAAGTTCGGTTCGCCCAGAGAGCACCATTCGGTTCCTGTCTTCATAAAGGGGTATATTCCTCTTCCAATATTGACTTGAGGATGTGTCAAAGTCCATTGCGTTCTTTTGTGAGATGGGTTGAGTTCATGGTGAGCAAGGAGCGTATAAATACCAACTTGACTCGAGCGCAGGTCATTGATGTTGTCAAGACTTGATGGAAATCTCCAGTTAGGAAGGACATCCCAGGCTTGGTTACTTTCATCTCCAGATGGTGTTCGGACACCCATAAAATCATATGTAGATGGGGTGAGATAACTTTCTCCTTGGAGAGTGTGGCTCTCTTGCTGAATCTTACGGTAACCGGGAATCTTAGAATCCAATTATCTGAAAGTGAGGTGAAGATGCGGGATGACCTGGCCGCTAAGTTGGGGGATTTTGCTCGGAAAGACTCCATTGCGAAGTCGAAGGATTCTGCCCGAAAGAGGATGAAAGGTGCCCTTACGGTTGGTGGATATCTCAATGGTTTCCGGACGAGTTGGAGCCGAACAGAAAGCGGTGATCTTCATGTCGCAGCCTTTTGGCTCTCTCGGTTGTCCAGAGACATTTTTGATGACGGTTACGGCAAGAAAGGAATAAGGCCAGGAGTTGCTAGAGATTCTTTGTGAAGTTGGAAAAGGGTAAAGTTCTTCCCATTGGCAAGCTGTTCCTTGGTTCCCGTATGTACATCTGGATCACCTAGTTGCGAACATGCAAGTTTCGAATGGTTTCATGAAAGTGGATTCATATGTGCACGTTGCTTTTCTGCAAGTCTGGCTATGGGAGCACTTCGAGAAGTATGCTCCGAAACCGCTGCCTTCGCTTCCCGTGAGTTGGGGGGGGCTCTCGAATTCTTCGATGGGTGAACAGGCGTCCAAGAGTTGGCGTGAGCTTGGTTAGTTTTCTTGATAAGTTGCATGAAATCAATTTTCGTCCATGGGGGCCGGTCCATAAGTCAGTGACTCAAATGGACACCTTTGCTTCTGCTCCGCTCACGTCTTTGTCTTCTGATGATGATTTGAGTGTTGGTGAAAACCTGTTCATTCGTAGTCTGCTGCTTAGGTTATATACCATCTTTCTTCGTGGGGTCTTTCCGGATGTTTGCTTATAATATTGGCCGTCTTTGCTCGTCACATGGGTTTCGATCAAGGGGTGCCTCTTGTTCTGGCCGGTGATCCCTAAGGATTCATTGCGTGTCGCCCTTGACGCCAGTGCCCTTGAGCCGGGTATCCGTCTTCCTTCTTTCAAATGGGAAGAGTAACCGACGACCTTCGGCTATAATGAGTTTTGGTGCGACGAGTTTATTATGATCCGAGATTTTGTGAATAACGTGGTGGAAAACGTTCGTTGCAAACCTTCCCAGACAGTTTTGAAGAAGTATCCAATGTTGAGAGATCCCAAGCAAAAGTTGCCTAGCAATTCGGAAAGTCCCCAGGCCAAAGAACGGAGAACGAAGAATCATCTTTGGCGGGTTCGGACGGTTTCACAAGATCCTCCCACGGCTCTTGTGTCTTTGATTCTTCCAATAACCGGGTATGTGTCGCCTCTTCATTGGTTTGTCTCAAAACATGTGAATTTTGGTGAGAACATGTGTCTTGTTTCCTTCGGGCTTCGGTAGTGTTAATGCTTTCGCTTCCCTTGCACGTTGCCAGGAGACGGCAGTTTCTTCAAGGAATTCGGCGGCACCGAGCCTACTCATAGCGGTGATGAGTCGAGCAAGAAGAAATTTCAACAAGTGAGAGTAATTCCTCGGGCGACTTTGGTTTTTCTTCGGGAAGTGGTTCGGTGAGTTTGCGCTTCTTTTCTTTCTTCTTCTTCTGTTTCTTCTTTTGAAAAATGTCTAACTCAAGTTTGCGGGGAGGAATCCGGTTCGGAGGACGATTACAGGGTGGAGTCACACGAAAACTTGCCTTTGGTGACCACCTCCGGTGACTTGGAGATGGGAGTTAGCCAATTTCGGGCATGAGACGTGGTTCAAACGGTGGTTGATTCTCGATGGTTGTTGCCGTATACATGGAAGAAGACCCTTTGCGAGTCGTGAGGCCACTTGCGGGCGCCATTTTTGATCCCCGTACTTGGTTCCATATCCGGGTCATGTCTTTGGTTGGCGGCTTTAGCGTCTTGGCTAAGCATGAGGCGTTGTACACCAGAATGCGGGAGACGCACGGACATATGGATACAACCAAGAAAGTCACTAGTCGATTTATTTTGTTTAAGCGTGTGGAAGAGGCTTTATCTTCCATCGAGGATATGCGTGAGGTGAATGGTCACACCAGAGTTTCGAATACGTTATTGCCGACCGGGAGCAACATCGCGACGTGTGCGTAGAAAAGGAGTTCAACACTTCGTGGTTTGTCGAAGGCCTTCTTGAGATCCAAAAGTTGAAAGATGCGGCAATCGAAAGCCTTTCCGCCGAGGAGATTGCCCGACGAGGAGATGAAACTCGAAAAGTTTTCCAAGATGTTGACTATGAAGAGAGCGGCTCTTGAAGGCGCAAAGTTGACTTTCTCCAAGAAGAAGCGGACTTGTTGGACGATTTTCCTTGAACGTTTCTGTTAAACTTTCATTTAGGTTTTTTTTTTTTTTTTTTTGAAAGACATATTGGATGTCTGGTTCAAAACTTGATCTTTGATAGCATTTGGTAGCTTTTTAGGGTATTGGATTATTTACGGGATGAATAGTTTTGATAATATGACTCTGATTATGTTTTGGGAAAAGAATATTGCTTTTATGAAAGTGTGTGCAAGCAATAGGCACAAGACTCAGTAGTATAACGATTTTACTAAGAACCTAAAAATGGATTGTGAACACTTCATAGGTTTTGCGAACACGCCCCTCTCCATGTAAAAGGCGGTTTTTGATGGCGGTTTCTTTGGTAGCATTGCCCGACAAGTCCATGATCGCTGGTAGCATCTTCGGCGATTGAGTAACATCATCTCGAGCAAGTCCCCAGTTTTCTTGTGTAGTTTTTACAACTAGTAAGCGGGTCGTCTGGTAGTTGAGTCGGATTAGTCGCCTTCCCTACCATCTTGACATGCGGGTCGAAGAACGAGATCGACAATCGATATTGTAGCCGATAGATCAATCCTCCCATTGTGGTCGCCAATTGTTTATGGGTAAAAATCGTTTTCGCCGATTTCATTAAATTCGGTAGGTGAGTGAGAAACTGGTTCAAACCCTAAACAAATGTGTTGTACGTGAGCACTTTATAGATTCGAGAGATCAATCTCGTACAAGTTAGGCCTAAACCAAGAAATGGCCGTTCCATACTTGCTTCGGTCACAAAGTGGAGGAGAAGGGTTGATTTGGGGAGGAAGCAAAGAAAGGTGTTGAGACCAGAATAGTACGGAAGAGTAGCGTCTCGACTTGTATCGGAAAGTGAAAGCTTAGAAAGCTTGCAAGAGATGGAAGCTTTTTGGGAGAGCTTGCAAAGTTGCCTTTCGAGAGTGTAGTATTTTCTCTGGCCCAGAGACTTGTTGTGTCGGGGTGAAATAGGTAAGGCCTATTTATACAAGTCGAGATTGAAACGTACCCTGGCCTCATGAAGGAAGAGAGTAAAGGGTGAAATAATGGGAGTAGGTGGTAACCGCATGGTTTAATGGGTGAAAACGTTTTTCACCATTATTTCCTCTTTTATTTGACCACTTTATTCCTTTTCACGCTTTCTTAATGTGAGCGTAGTGTGTGCGCATCTTTGTGACCGCCAAACCAAAACCCTAAAGCATCCCCGGTTGTGTTGATGTCTCGAGTGTTGGTTGCATCTTGAGGGCAAGTGGCTGCTAGTGGCGCGTGTGGCATGTGCCAATGGCATGTGCGGAATGCCTTGGTGGTAGGTTGCACGGTTTGCATGTTAGGCTACCAGCGTGTGTGTTTGGCATGTGCCAATGGCATGCGTGGCCATTAGGGCCGTGGCCTTGGTAGGAAAAGCTACCAGCGAGCATGTTGGCATGTGCCAATGGCATGTGCAGAATGTCTTGGTGGTAGGTTGCGCGGTTTGCAAGTTAGGTTACCAGCGTGTGTGTTTGGCATGTGCCAATGGCACATACGGCCATGTTGACCTAGTTGCAAGTCTTGCGGGCCTAGGGCGCTATATTTGGCGTGGTCCAATGGCATAGCGGCTTGGAAATAGGGCTTGCGATACGTGTTGGCATGTGCCAATGGCACGTGCGGCCGTGGTGACCTAGTTGCGAGTCTTGCAAGCCTAGGGCGCTATATTTGGCGTGGGCCAAAGGCATAGCGGCTTGGAAATATGGCTTGCGACACGTATTGGCATGTGCCAATGGCACGTGCGGCCATGTTGACCTAGTTGCAAGTCTTGCAAGCCTAGGGCGCTATATTTGGCATGGGCCAAAGGCATAGCGGCTTGGAAATATGGCTTGCGACACGTGTTGGCATGCGCCAATGGCACGTGCGGCCATGTTGACATAGTTGCAAATCTTGCAAGCCTAGGGCGCTATATTTGGCGTGGGCCAAAGGCATAGCGGCTTGGAAATATGGCTTGCGACACGTGTTGGCATGTGCCAATGGCACGTGCGGCCATGTTGACCTAGTTGCAAGTCTTGCAAGCCTAGGGCCCTATATTTGGCGTGGGCCAAAGGCATAGCGGCTTGGAAATATGGCTTGCGACACGTGTTGGCATGTGCCAATGGCACGTGCGGCCATGTTGTCCTAGTTGCAAGTATTGCAAGCCTAGGGGCGCTATATTTAGCGTGGGCCAAAGGCATAGCGGCTTGGAAATATAACTTGCGACACGTGTTGGCATGTGCCAATCGCACGCGTCGGCCATGTTGACCTAGTTGCAAGTCTTGCAAGCCTAGGGCGCTATATTTGGCATGGGCCAAAGGCATAGCGGCTTGGAAATATGGCTTGCGACACGTGTTGGCATGTGCCAATGGCACGTGCGGCCATGTTGACCTAGTTGCAAGTCTTGCAAGCCTAGGGCTCTATATTTGGCGTGGGCCAAAGGCATGGCGGCTTGGAAATATGGCTTGCGACACGTGCTGGCATGTGCCAATGGCACGTGCGGCCATGTTGACCTAGTTGCAAGTCTTGCAAGTCTAGGGCGCTATATTTGGCGTGGGCCAAAGGCATAGCGGCTTGGAAATATGGCTTGCGACACGTGTTGGCATGTGCCAATGGCACGTGCGGCCATGTTGACCTAGTTGCAAGTCTTGCAAGCCTAGGGCGCTATATTTGGCATGGGCCAAAAGTATAGCGGCTTAGTTTGGCATTGTTGCCATGGCGCGCGAGGTGCGGCTTGGTTTGGCATTGTTGCCATGGAATGATATGCGGCTTGGTTTGGCATTCTTTGCCATGGTGCGCGAGGGAGTGCGGCTTGGTTTGGCATTGTTTCCATGGTGCGCGAGGGTGCGGCTTGGTTTGGCATTGTTGCCATGGTGCTGAGGAGTGCGGCTTGGTTTGGCATTGTTGCCATGGTACGCTTGGTGCGGCTTGGTTTGGCATTGTTACCATGGTGCGCGATATGCGGCTTGGTTTGGCATTGTTGCCATGGTGCGCGGAGGGTGCGGCTTGGTTTGGCATTGTTGCCATGGTGCGGTATGCGGCTTGGTATGGCATTGTTGCCATGGTCGTGATATGCGGCTTGGTTTAGCATTCTTTGCCATGGTGCTTGCAGTGTGCGGCTTGGTTTGGCATTGTTGCCATGGTGCGCATGATATGCGGCTTGGTTTGGCATTGTTGTCATGGTGCGCGGGAGAGTGCGGCTTGGTTTGGCATTGTTGCCATGGTGCGCGATATGCGGCTTGGTTTAAGCATTGTTGCCATGGTGCGTGATATCTTTGCTTTGTTTAGCATTTACGCCATGATGCGCGAGGTGCGGCTTGGTTTTGGAATTAGGGTTACGTATTTGAAAACCTAATGCAGTATTTTGAAAAATACCCCTATTAATTATTTACAGGTTAAATGCTCTTAGTTAATGTGTTGCAGGTAACACTAGGTCATGGGGTTTTACGATTTTACCCCTTGTCTAAAAACCACCATCAACAATGGGTTTTGCACTTGTTGCCCGGACTACATTTGCTCAAGGGCAAGGCTTAAGAGACAGGTGAGGAGATAAAAGTGGTCACTTCCACAAAGAAGTTGAGACCATAGGGTGCACTAGGAGGTAGTGTTTGTACATATACTCGCCCCCAAAAGGTGCTGATGAGATGCAAACATAGCCCTCAAGCTAACAGCTAATGTCGGGCCAGATAGGTCCAGATTTTGGATATTGGCCGGGTCAGGACTTAGAGACATAGGGTTTATATACAGGAGTCTATATAAAGATCCTTAGCGGAATGTGCGCCTCTTTCTTTGCTAAGTTCTTCTTCTTCCTTGCAGTCACCTTATACTCAGATCTACGTAGTCTAGTCTTCTACTGGTCATGAATCTGTTCCTCTTTTTTTTCTTCTTCAAGATGATCATAGAAATCAGGGTTATGAATGGGAATCCTCACATCAACAAGCAATCATCTTTGTTTTGATGTCATAATGAATTACCCTCTCATATCTACAGGAAATTCTCTAAATCTGTCTTTTATACCAGGGCACATTATCTTGAAGTATAAGAGATCTTGAGATTTAATCTCGGCAAGGAAGATAGAGGAATCTAGAACTAGATAAATCGGTAAATACGGAAAGCCACCTTTGAAAAAATAGTGAAGTACAAGGAAGGCATGTCTCAAACGATGAACCAGATAACCCAAGTGATCTCTCCATAGTTAATGGAAGAAGGAACGATTTCACCTTTTTATGGTGAAATTTATAATGAAACTCAGATTTCCGTTTCTTGTTATATTTGATTGCCTTTAAGATTTACTAATCGAAGGAAAAATAGTTCACATTCTACTCCAAAGTTTGGTTTTTCTTCGTAAATCATTCATTTATATGATGAATTAGCTTCATGAAATTGATCACCAAGAAAACCCCAGATTCTTTCTCTCTCGGTAAGGGTTACATGTGTGATGGGATCGATTATTAAGGGTTATTTTCGGTTTTTCGTTAAGAAGATAATATAGATGCGAGAGAATTAGAAGAAGATTGTCTTTTGCTTTCACAAACCTTTGTCTGATCAAATCAAATTCCTTCACGTCTTTGTCAATTTACAACACCTGCACTCGGAAATTTGCGATTAATGATCCAAGATGTTTTTAAGAGGTCATTCAAACTTTATCACGAGATTTAACATATTATACTTTCTAAACAATATGTAATTGAAGAAGAAGCGAGATGGTGTCGATCGAAATCGTGCATCAAAATCTACATGAGACTCCGATAAAAGCGCGTTGATTATACATGAAGGTGATTATCATCGAATAATAGATTGGATGGTAGATGCGGGAGTGTTAGATGGAAATTAGAGAAGTGGGAGCAGATAGCAATACAATAGGAAATCGGGTTAGGTACCAATTTAGGGGCGGTTCTTGATCTGAGATAGCAACTTCAAGATTAAAAGATTTGATTCTACAAATAAGAGACTTCTTTTTTTCTTTTTTCTTTTTGATGATTTGCGCATCCTCAGATTCTTTAACGTTGAGTGTAAAGTTGATGATGCACAGAAGTGTCGTGGCATTGGAAAACCAAAGAGTAATTTGCGCCTTGCCATTGTACTAAACGATATTGTACCCTTGGGAGTAATTTAGCTGTGACGCAGGTACACCGATTGCCATTGCATTGAACATTGGATGCAATATATGCTTTTAAGGTCTCAAAAATTACAGTCACATATTGATTAAAGGCTAAAAAAAATTGATGTTATTCAATTGATAATATATATCAAGTTCCTACCTCTTCAACTGATACTTAGGAATTCTATACACAAATCATACAATACATGATGTGATTGCAAAGAATGCACTGAAACTGTGAAATTTTACAGAAGGATATCGTAACAAGAGAAGTCATTATCACAGATTTATTCCTGCAGTAAATAAAATCATTTATATGAGGGATCATTATTTTTAAAACTCAAAAACACCATGAAATGTAAAGTATAAAAAAAAAAGTGACAAAAATTGAATGACATGAACCTGTTCTGAGAAACAGTGTGGAACAATGCTAACTGAGAGTTCGGTCGTTTCCATTCATCATTGCGAAAACCCTTGATCTTACGAAGGAGGCGCTGCTGATAGCACTATGGTTTACATTATTTAGGATTTTTCTACATATATCTCGCTCAATCTTTGCTTGAATCGTTGCAGTTTTAGGACTGTATTTCTTCGCTACTATGCTAAGGTGATGAGTTTGATCTTTTATTTAGTCTTGCCAAAGGAATTTTTTTTTTTTTATCACTACATATATTTTTATTTTAATATTCCCTTTCAATAATGTTAATGTTCTAAATGTGTTAGATAATCAAATCCATACAAATGTAAAAGGAACTAGGATTGCATGATCAGTGACCAGTCTCAAACATCTTCAGAAGTAGGCAATACAAAATATAGAGGTGGACCAAATCCTAAATTCTCGATCAAACTAGAGGTGGACCTCAAAATTCAGTCTAAAATTGTGAACCTAAGATTTAGAAATTGAGAACCTTTTGGAAAGTCGAGGTTCCTAGATGAACAACCATGTACTAGAGATATACAGCCTTGGACTCTTTTATCTGCAGTTGGTGTTTTTTTTAATTCTCCAAAACTAAAAAAATAAAAACATTGGATCTTCTATACTCGGCCTTGTAAGGTGTTAGTGACATGGAAACATAGCCCCAAGCTAGCAGCTAATGTTGGGCCGAATGTGTACCGTTTAGATATTGGCCCAGTTTTAAAGTCCTAGGGTTAGTATCGTTTCATATATAAACCTCCTTAACTGATGGTCTCTACATCTTTCACTTTTAAGTTTTACCTTAAAGCTTACGAGTCACTTAGATCTATCCACTTGTAGTCTTCTTCAATTCAAAATTCATCATCTGGTTGAAATTCTCTTCCTCTTGCCTTCAAGATTATTATTGAAATCAGGGTTATGAATGGGAATCCTCACATCAACAAGCAATCATCTTTGTTGTCAAGTAATGACTTATCCTCTCATAAATACGAGCATTTCCTTGAATGTGTCTGTATCTCGTGAAAGATTAATTGCTTTTGTTTTCTTATGGGAACGAAGATAGAAATCTATCATCACAATGAACAAGGAAAGGCAGGTCCGAAACTATGAACTTGATAATCCAAGTGAGATATGGAAGAAGGAACGATTCCTTTATCTGTTGTTATTTTGACTTTTATGATGAAATTTATAATGAAATTGATTTTGTTTTAATTTTCGTTTGTTGTCGCATTTGGTTGCCTTAAGATTTACTAATTCAAGGAAAAAAGTGATTATTGAATTTGGTGGGTGTGTTGCCTCTTTTATCAGACCTTTTGGTGTTGGTGCAAGGTCATCAAGACAAGCCTAGATTCTTTTTGGTGATGGTATTGCATCTTTCCATGCCTTCGAGGGTTTGAAGCACTTTTCTGTATCTTCATTAAACAAGTATTGCTGGGTATATTTTTTAGATTGGACAAGTAGGATCAAAATAGTAGTACCATTTAGCTTGAGTTTTCTTTACTGATGAACCTTCAAAACCATGAAATCTCCATCTTGATTAAACATAGAAATACTAGAGCAGTGTACGATGTAAGACTAGGCTAAAATTAAGGTGTTGATTGGAGATTTTTGTACCTCAGAAGTGTTCTCAAAGCGATAAAGATCAAGAGCCAGAGATGAAACACTATTAGTTGGGTGATAGACAACATGACCATGGTGATAGAACTTCCTGATGCAACTTCACACATTCATGGTCATCCACCGAATCTCACAACAATTTGAGTTAAGATGGTTTAGGTAATAACAAAAATTTGATTCTTAACAAGAGAATACACACAGATTACATGATAAATTGAAGAGAACAAACAACAACAAAAAAACTGGAATTGACAGAACTTCTCATAATTTTTATCTAATTATTGGAAAATTGGTACACATACATAATAAACTTATGTAATGAAGAAATTCTTGAGTAGAAATGATTAAACTAGCAGACCTCTTTTACTGTATTCAGATTACTATCTCATGAAAAAGGAATTTTTTTTTGGCAATAATAGATTTTCTCCACCACATACAGTAATTAATTCATTGGGTTAATTGATTGGCATACATAAAAAGTAAACTATGGAGATCTAAGGAAACAAACGAGAATACAAATGATAAAACTAGCAGTTTTCTTCTAGTGAGGTGAAACCGAATCTTCAATTAGCCCACAAATGATGGAGATTAGAGATGAAAGTTGAAAGTAAAACTAAAAAAAGGAATATATGAACATAGTGAGCGATGATAACCAAAAGAAATAGGTGCATGAAAGAAGATGCTTAGGAGAAAAGTAGGGAAAATTTAGATTTTGAGAGTAGATATCATTATGCTAATGGCGAATGGTTGCTTTTTGTTGATGCCATTGAATTACCACCACTTATACCTTGCTTGCCATGAGTAGTTGCGGATCACATTTTATTTTAGGGTTTCTCCTCTACAGATGGGAGGCGCGAGTTAGAGAATCTGTAGTCAAATCTAGGGTTCACTTATAACGAGTTTTAAGCTTAATCGACGGCCATTACAATATCTATGACTAACGGGAATTCCTGACCTACTATAGACGGCTATGATATGGAGTAGTTTGATAACGGAGAACTTTAAGATATTGATTGATCTAACCAACTTTTTACAGTGACTACATTAGTCAATCCATCCAAATAGTTAAGAGAATTATGACAGGACTGCCTCTTGGCACAATTGAATAACATCAATGCCTCTTTGGCAAATTAGATTTTAACTCCTTTGGTGTCGAGGAGGAGGGAAGACTACTACCGAAGGAATTTCAATCTGATGCTCATGCAGAACCGAAAGACCATAGGGGTTATCAAACTGCACCACCATACAACACCACAGAACTATACTGTGAATTGTCATTTACTGATGAAGTTGTCAAAAGCACATATGTGGTATCGCACCCACCGGAATCTATGAACACCTTCGGAGACTTTATGATATATCTCAATAAGATAATCAAGTTTACGCCTAAGCAGTCTACATATTACTTAGCATTCCTTAAGTTGAGATGATGTTTTATGCTAGTCGTAAATTTTTGCACGATCTACAGTATTTAGAGCATATCACGCTTGAAGTTTTGAAACACCGACCGACAATCTTGATGAGGCGTACTGGGATCTCAATCAAAGGTAGTTCGATAAGCACAAACTAGGCCGGAAAGGGACTGATTGGGAAGTACAGCATTTTAGGGATTGGATTCCTTGAGCCATCGCGAGTGAACTATCACGCCTTTAGGTTTGTCTGTATTGACGAGCTTTCAATATCTTCCCAAAAGGTATCGCAACCAGGTCTGACTCGCCTTCAACTTCATTGGGCAAATCCATTTTTACTGTCATCCTCCCAACTTGAAACGAGCTTTCCTTAACCACCACATCTCCGATTGAAAACGGGTTCAGACGTCGTGTAACCATTTGAGCCTTAGCTTCGTTGGTTTCGATAGAAGTTTCCAAGCTTCTTGCAAAGTGTTCGAATGGTCCAGCTCCCCATTCACATTTCTTGACGAGCGTTTGTGCCGATGTCGGGCCAAGTCCCCATGTGAGAATGGGGGAAGGAAAGGCAGTTGCAGAAAAGGTTGCTCGGCCGGACTTACTTGCATTTGAAAATCATGAGCTAGCGTCAACGGGTCTTATCCGGATGCCTGGGTTCCTTCAATAGCTCGTTGATGCGATAACCCGTGGGATGATTTGTTGGAAATTCCTTCGGGCGTGGACGTCGGCAGAGGGTGTACATCCAATTTCGCTTTGTTGTCGAGCACCCATAAGCGTCCCAAAATCATGTCATCATCTAGTTCTTTGAAAATGTGGAACTTGTTGTGCGTTATAGCGTCTCCTATCTTGATCTCTAGGTTGATGTAGCCATGCGCGTTCAAAGCCTCTCCTCTCAAGCTCTTAATCACAGACGGGGAATAGGTAGCGTCTTGTTTAGTAAATAAAAATCGCCTTTAGTGTCTTGAAAGTAATGATGTTGTGGTCAGAGGTCGTGTCGATGAGCGTGTCGTCAAATTCATTACCTCTTAAACGGGACGTGGTCAGCAGTCCCCAGTTCTACTAACCGCTGTTTGGGAAGCTTGGGCCCTTGGCGTGGATTCCGAGGAGATAAAAAGCCGTCCGCCAGATACAACACGATTGAGAGATGCGAAAATATCTTGGCGCTGCACCTTGGAAAGATAGAGAATTTCGCATACATGTCGCATCATGGATTGTACAGTCTCGTGCACGGAGACCCCAGAGGAACCGCAGTTTCTTATTGGGAGTGGGTCTCGATGCACTCTCTCGTCTCCTAGTTGGAGTTCTCCTGCTTCTATCCTTTCTTTGAAAATATGCTTTAGTATGTTGCAATCGCTAGTCGGGTGGTGAACGAACCTGTGGTAATGGCAGTATTTGGGGTTCGCCATCTCAGCCTAAGTTGGTGGACGTCTGAGCGGTGGCAATCTGATGACATCATCTTGAACCCAGGCTTCTAGGAGGTCAATCACCTCCTCGATAGGGAATGGGAAATCAAGGGTATTTCCTTCGGTCTCACGATGCTTGCACAAGAGTTTTAGTGATGATCTTCCGTTGCGAGGGTTCCGTTGCGTGGCGCTTCACGTTTTACCGGTGGATCGTAGTTGCGGCTTTCCTTTTTCTCTTTCGTTTACTATGTTCACGAGAGGATGAGCCGGCATTAAATTGTTTGTTGATGAGGCGTCTACTCCGCAAGTTTCGCGCGCGTCTTGATTCGAGTTGGCCTGGTTCTTTCCAGTATCTTTGGTGTCTTTGTTATTGCGAGATCGTCTGGCGGCTTCATGGAGTTCGGAGAACGTTTGGAAACGTAATTTTTCTAGTAGGGCGCGGTAGATTGGAACCATACCATTGATGCATGCATTCAACAATTGTTGCTCGGTCACGTTTGGGTCGTGACAGTCGAGTGCTTGAACCCTGAACCTTTTGACAAAATTATTCGGATGTTCGTTATCCCACTGGTACATTCTTCCGAGGTCTGAAAAAGTAACTTGTTCAGACACGAATAAGTATTTCTAGTAAAACGAAAGTGACCATGCTACTCCAGTTGGGAATCTTTGCTCGGTGGGATCTTTGTTGTACCATGTATACGCCCTTCCAGGTAAGTGATTTTGAGAATTCCCTTAAACGAAGAACGTGATTATACTCATGTTCACCTAGGGATTCCAGAAACGAGAAACATGCTCACGTGCATTCCGGTACCATCGTACGGGGTAAATTGAGAGAAGAGTACCCCCTTGGGAGAGGGATTCTCTGTATTTCGGATGGGTAAGGGGTTGGTGATGATACACGTCCAACTAATCATTCTTGATTCGGTTGCGGAGGAGTTTTCCAAATCTTCTCTCGTGAAAAAGTTGGGTGGCTGATTTCTTTCCAACGGGATTCTAGTGCGAGTTTCCTCATCCATGGAGCGTGCTCCGCCGAGGTCTTTGGCGTCGGGGTTGTTGGAGACGTTCTTAAATGGCTCGGAGGGCGCGACTCACGTTTTAGTCGTTCGTCGGGGTCTTGAGAAAGATGAGTACCTCCTTCGCGTTGAAACCATATCACATGCAGGCTCACGCGAGCATCTCTTGTCGTTCCATCAGATCAGCGATGATGACGTAAGGGCGAGTTCCTCTTGTCCTTCCGGTTGCTCGTCCTGTCGGCGGGGTAGTTGGGATCTTGGTCATGGTCGGAGGCGCCATGCTAGACGAAGCATTTGGGGTCGTGGCGGCGGCTCTAGCCCTGGTGACTGGTGGCGCGACACCCAGGAAAAGATATTTTCGTTGCCGTGATTAGAGAGTTGTGCAGAGAAGCTAGAGGAGGCGGCGGATCGCCCCCGGTGATTGGCGGTGTTACACTTGAGGGAGTGCATTCGATGTTCTTGTTGTCAGTCGGTGACTTAACAACGTTATTGGGAGAGACGCTAACATCGGGGATGCGTTCGTCTTTGGTGTTCTCGGCAGCCGCTCCGGACTCCGAGTTCCACCATATTTGGATTTGACGTTCGGGAAACGAAATCGAGTCGGAGTTGGTATTGTAACCGATAGATCAATCCTCCATTTGTGGTCGCCAATTGTTTATACGGAAAATCGTTTACGTCGATTTGATAAATTCGGTAGGTGAGTGAGAAACCGATTCAAACCCTAAACAAATGTGCTGCACGTGAGCACTTTATAGATTCGAGAGATCAATCTGCACAAGTCCCGGCCTAAACCAAGAAATGGCCGTTCCGGACTTGCTTCGAGTCACAAAGTGGAGGAGAAGGGTTGATTTGGGGAGGGAAGCAAAGAAAGGTGTTGAGACCAGAATAATTCTGGAAGAGTAGTATCTCGACTTGTATCAGAAAGTAAAAGCTTGGGAAGCTTGCCAGAGATGAAAGCTTTTGGGAGAGCTTGCAAAGTTGCCTTTCTGAGAGTGTAGTATTTTTTCTCCTGACCGAGACTTGTTGTCTGGTGGAAATAGATAAGACCTATTTATACAAGTCGAGATTGAAACGTACCCTGGCCTCATGAAGGAAGAGAGTAAAGGGTAAAATAATGGGAGGAGGTGGTAACCGCAAGGTGTTTATGGGTGAAAACGTTTTCACCATTATTTCCTCATTTATTTGACCGCTTTATTCCTTTTCATGCTTTCTTAATGTGAGCGTAGTGTGCGCAGCAATTTGTGACCGCCAAACCAAAACCCGAAAAGCATCCCCCGGTTGTGTTGATATCTCGAGTGTTGGTTGCACCTTGAGTGCAAGTGGCGCTGCTAGTGGCGCGTGTGGCATGTGCCATTGGCATGTGCGGAATGCCTTGGTGGTAGGTTGTAGGTTGAGTGTATGTGGCAATGCCAGAACTGCTAGTGGCGTGTGTGGCATGTACCAATGGCATGTGCGGAATGCCTTGGTGGTAGGTTGCATGATTTGCAAATTAGGCTACCAGTGTGGGTTTTGGCATGTGCCAGTGGCGCGTATGGTCGAATTGGCCTAGGTTGCATGGCTTGCAAGTTAGGCTACCAGCGCGCATTAGGGCCACGGCTAGGTGATGAAGGCTACCAGCGAGCGTGTTGGCATGTGCCAATGGCATGCGTGGCCGTTAGGGCCGTGGCCTTGGTAGGAAAAGCTACTGCGAGCATGTTGGCATGTGCCAATGGCATGCGTGGCCGTTAGGGTCGTGGCCTTGGTAGGAAAAGCTACCAGCGAGCATGTTGGCATGTGCCAATGGCATGCGTGGCCGTTAGGGCCGTGGCCTTAGTAGGAAAAGCTACCAGCGAGCATGTTGGCATGTGCCAATGGCATGCGTGGCCGTTAGGGCCGTGGCCTTAGTAGGAAAAGCTACCAGCGAGCATGTTGGCATGTGCCAATGGCATGCGTGGCCGTTAGGCCGTGGCCTTGGTAGGAAAAGCTACCAGCGAGCATGTTGGCATGTGCCAATGGCATGCATGGCCGTTAGGGCCGTGGCCTTGGTAGGAAAAGCTACCAATGAGCATGTTGGCATGTGCCAATGGCATGCGTGGCCATTAGGGCCGTGGCCTTGGTAGGAAAATCTACCAACGAGCATGTTGGCATGTGCCAATGGCATGCGTGGCCGTTAGGGCGTGGCCTTGGAAGGAAAAGCTACCCGGCGAGCATGTTGGCATGTGCCAATGGCATGCGTGGCCGTTAGGGCCGTGGCCTTGGTAGGAAAAGCTACCAGCGAGCATGTTGGCATGTGCCAATGGCATGCGTGGCCGTTAGGCCGTGGCCTTGGTAGGGAAAGCTACCAGCGAGCATGTTGGCATGTGCCAATGGCATGCGTGGCCGTTAGGGCCGTGGCCTTGGTAGGAAAATCTACCAGCGAGCATGTTGGCATGTGCCAATGGCATGCGTGGCCGACTTGGCCTAGGTTGCACGTTTTACAAGCCTAGGGCGCTATATTTGGCATGTGCCAATGGCATAGCGGCTTAGTTTTGGCATGGTTGCCAATGAGTGTGATATGTAGTTTGGTTTTTGGCGTCGCTGCCATGGTGCGCACTATGCGGCTTGGCTTTGCATTATTGCCATGGTGCGCAGAATGCGGCTTGGTTTGGCATTGTTGCCATGGTGCGCGAGAATGCGGCTTGGTTTGGCATTGTTGCCATGGTGCGTGATGTGAGGCTTGGTTTGGCATTGTTTCCATGGTGCGGTGTGCGGCTTGGTTTGGCATTGTTGCCATGGTGCGCGAGGAATGCGGCTTGGTTTGGCATTGTTGCCATGGTGCGCGGTGTGCGGCTTGGTTTGTCATTGTTGCCATGGTGCGCAATGTGCGGCTTGGTTTGGCAATGTTGCCATGGTGCGTGAGAATGCGGCTTGGTTTGGCATTGTTGCCATGGTGCGCAGAGTGTGCGGCTTGGTTTTGGAATTAGGGTTCGTGTCGAAAACCCTAATGCGGTATTTTGAAAAATACCCCTATTAATTATTTAAACCTAAGTTAAATGCTCTTAGTTAATGTGTTGCGGGTAACACTAGGTCATGGGGTTTTACGATTTTACCCCTTGTTTAAAAACCACCATCAACACTAGTTTAATCATTTCTACTCCCACAATTTCTTCATCTCCAATAATAAATAAATAAAAATTATGAGAAATTCTATGAATTCCAGTTTTCTTTGTTCTTGTTGCTTGTTCTCTTTTAATTTTATGATATAATCTCTATGTATTTTCTTGTTAAGACTCGAATTTTTGTGATTATCTAACCCATCTTAGCTAGTCTCAATGTGTGTAGTTGCATCGGAAATCTTGATTCGCCTTTGTATGTCGATGTCTCTACTATTAAGCCTTTCCCTTCAACAACAAGTGTAAAACCAAAAGCCCAGTTCAACAATGAATTATTTGGAAATTTCATGATTTTCCGATATAGCAAACCAAATTTAAATTGACCATAAGCATCACCAAATGGCATCGCGACCAAATTTAATCAACACCCCGACCTTTGATTAATTAATATGGTTGGTCGGAAATGGCTCCCTGCCCGGGACTAAGAATTGAAAATGTTGTCACTAGACAACGTATGAACATGCGGCCACAGAAAAGCAAATGACTGCAAACAAATATCGGCAGATCGATGCTTGAAAGTGTTTGGGATGCATGCTGCGTCTAAGATTAAGCTCCACATATGCAAATGTTGTGTTCCTATCTGAGGATCAAAGGAAAAGACTTCTTCCAATTGGAAATTATCCCATTTTATTTTGATCAATAAACCACTTTATAAACATAAACCATGCACAACCAAAGAAATGTATGCAAACTTTAGGAATACGCAGTACCTCACAAAAAAAAAAAAAGGATTAAGCTTCATGATTTTCTATAGATTTTTAGAAATTGATTCTTTGAAAATGGTCCGAGATATGGTGATTGCACACTGAGTCACGGTTGCTTTGAATAGAGAGATATTCCTATATAAGGCATAATTGGTTGCTCCAAGAAGAAATTTCTAAAGTATAGTCTTGCCTCCTTCTCGACCTCAAAGGAATTTAAATTCGAATGTTCCAAGAAGTGTACAAGAGACAGTACTGTTATAATTCTTTTGACTGTTTGGATTGTCTGACTACTTTAGTCAACTGTTAAAAGTTAGTCAAACCAATATACTCCTTAAGGTTCTCCAATCCATTTTTTTGGAAAAGATAAAATTCATTCACTGGAGTGGTAGCACATAAAAGAAACAATACACAACTACCCAAACAGGACAACACAAACCAAGTAAAGGGGAGTACAAACATGGAACAATAAAACATTTTCCCTATTACATGTTTGAAGCTAGTTACTGCTTAAAAACCTCCCAACCGTGCATGAAATCCACAAACTTACAATGCTTAAAAGATTCATGAATTGTGTCGCCCAACTGAATAAGCAAGCCTTCACTTGAATAATAACCCTTTCTACTGTTTTTTCCTTGTTGCGAAAAATTCTATCGTTCCTTTCCTCCCAGATTTGCTGCCATATAGCGAAAGGCAATTTTTTTTTTAAGAAAGTCCGTTGGTTCGGTCCTAAATTTCAACTGCCAAGACACAACGAAATCCATACATGAATCTGGCGGCCTCCATCTTATTTCCAACAAGTTTAAGAAATGATCCCACACCTTATTTCCAACAAGTTTAAGAATCTGGCGGCCTCCATCTTATTTCCAACAAGGTTCTCCAATCCATTATCAATTGCATATCATAGCCGTCCATAAGTTGGTCAGGAATTCCGGTTAGCCGTAGATAAGTCACAGATGTTATGTCAAGTGATGAAGTTTAGATACACAGTTACAAGTGAACCCTAACTCTAACGGAAGATTCTCTAACTCTAATAAGTAGTCGTATAGTACATTTTTCTACAGATAACCCAGAACTGCGCCTCCCATCGTTTCTGTAAAGCAGGAGAGAGAAACCCTAAAAAAACAGATCTGCAACTACAAAATCATGGCAGAAGCAGATGGTGGTAGTTCAACAACATCAACAACAACAACAACACTAGCATCATGATTTCTTCTCTCAAGATCTTAATTTCAATGGTGTCAACCACATGCTTCTTCTCGGTCATCTCCATAGATGACCGAAGATTTTCCACGATTCCTTTTTTTAGTTTTATTTTCAAATTTTCTTCTCATTCATCTCAATGTCTGGGTGTTGATGGTGGTTTTTAGACAAGGGGTAAAATCGTAAAACCCCATGACCTAGTGTTACCCGCAACACATTAACTAAGAGCATTTAACTCAGGTGTAAATAATTAATACGGGTATTTTTTCAAAATACCAGATTAGAGTTTTTAACACAGAACCCTAATTCCAAAACCAAGCCGCATACTGCGCATTATGGTAGCAATGCCAAACCAAGCCGCATACTGCGCACCATGGCAACAATGCCAAACCAAGACGCACCCTGCGCACCATGGCAACAATGCCAAACCAAGCCGCACCCTGCGCACCATGGCAACAATGCCAAACCAAGCCGCATACTGCGCACCATTGCAACAATGCCAAACCAAGCCGCACCCTGCGCACCATGGCAACAATGCCAAACCAAGCCGCACCCTGCGCACCATGGCAACAATGCCAAACCAAGCCGCTCCCTGCGCACCATGGCAGCAATACCAAGCCACTATGCCTTTGGCCCACGCCAAATATAGCGCCCTAGGCTTGCAAGACTTGCAGCTAGGTCAACATGGCCGCACGTGCCATTGGCACATGCCAAAACGTGTCGCAGGCCATATTTCCAAGCCGCTATGCCTTTGGCCCACGCCAAATATAGCGCCCTAGGCTTGCAAGACTTGCATCTAGGTCAACATGGCCGCACGTGCCATTGGCACATGCCAAAACGTGTCGCAGCCATATTTCCAAACCGCTATGCCTTTGGCCCACGCCAAATATAGCGCCCTAGGCTTGCTAGACTTGCAGCTAGGTCAACATGGCAGCACGTGCCATTGGCACATGCCAAAACGTGTCCCAGGCCATATTTCCAAGCCGCTATGCCTTTGGCCCACGCCAAATATAGCGCCCTAGGCTTGCAAGACTTGCAACTAGGTCAACATGGCCGCACGTGCCATTGGCACATGCCAAAACGTGCCGCAGGCCATATTTCCAAACCGCTATGCCTTTGGCCCACGCCAAATATAGCGCCCTAGGCTTGCAAGACTTGCAGCTAGGTCAACATGGCCGCACGTGCCATTGGCACATGCCAAAACGTGTCGTAGGCCATATTTCCAAGCCACTATGCCTTTGGCCCACGCCAAATATAGCGCCCTAGGCTTGCAAGACTTGCAACTAGGTCAACATGGCCGCACGTGCCATTGGCACATGCCAAAACGTGTAGCATGCCATATTTCCAAGCCGCTATGCCTTTGGCCCACACCAAATATAGCGCCCTAGGCTTGCAAGACTTGCAACTAGGTCAACATGGCCGCACGTGCCATTGGCACATGCCAAAACGTGTCGCAAGCCATATTTCCAAGCCGCTATGCCTTTGGCCCATGCCAAATATAGCGCCCTAGGCTTGCAAGACTTGCAACTAGGTCAACATGGCCGCACGTGCCATTGGCACATGCCAAAACGTGTCGCAAGCCATATTTCCAAGCCGCTATGCCTTTGGCCCACGCCAAATATAGCGCCCTAGGCTTGCAAGACTTGCAACTAGGTCAACATTCCGCACATGCCATTGGCACATGCCAAACACACACGTTGGTAACCTCACTTGCAAACCGTGCAACCTAGGCATTCCGCACATGCTATTGGCACATGCCAAAACACAGTGCTGGTAACCTAACTTGCAAACCGTGCAACCTACCACCAAGGCATTCTGCACATGTCATTGGCACATGCCAAACACACACGCTGGTAACCTAACTTGCAAACCGTGCAACCTACCACCAAGGCATTCCGCACATGCCATTGGCACATGCCACACGCGCCACTAGCAGCGCCACTTGCAATCAAGATGCAACCAACGCTCGAGACATCAACACAACTGGGGATGCTTCTTTAGGGTTTTGGTTTGGCGGTCTGACATGCGGCGTACACTACGCTCACATTAAGAAAGCGTGAAAAGGAATAAAGCGGTCAAATAAAAGAGGAAATAATGGTGAAAAACGTTTTCACCCATTAAACCATACGGTTACCACCTCCTCCCATTATTTCACCCTTTACTCTCTTCCTTCATGAGGCCAGGGTACGTTTCAATCTCGACTTGTATAAATAGGTCTTACCTATTTCCACCAGACAACAAGTCTCGGTCAGGAGAAAAATACTACACTCTCGAGAAGGCAACTTTGCAAGCTCTCCCAAAAAGCTTTCATCTCTTGCAAGCTTCCTAAGCTTTCACTTTACGATACAAGTCGAGACGCTACTCTCCGGAATTATTCTGGTCTCAACACCTTTCTTTGCTTCCCTCCCCAAATCAACCCTTCTCCTCCACTTTGTGACCGAAAGCAAGTCTGGAGCGGCCATTTCTTGGTTTAGGCCGGACTTGTACAGATTGATCTCTCGAATCTATAAAGTGCTCACGTGCGGCACATTTGTTTAGGGTTTGAACCGGTTTCTCACTCACCTACCGAATTTGCGAAATCGGCGAAACGATTTTTAGCCATAAACAATTGGCGACCACGGCGGGAGGATTGATCTATCGGCTACAATATCAGATTGTCGATCTCGTTCTTCGACCCAGATGTCAAGATGGTAGGGGAAGGCGACTCAATCCGACTCAACTACCCAGATGACCAGGTTACTAGTTGTAAAAACTACACAAGAAAGCGGGGACTTCTTGGAGATGATGTTACTCAATCGCCGAAGATGCTACCGGCGATCGGGGACTTCTTGGCGATGCTACCCGGCAAAACCGCCATCAAAACCGCCTTTTACATGGAGAGGGCGTGTTCGCAAAACCTATGAAGTGAGTAAATTCAGGCTGGGCAAGATATACAATCCATTTTAGGTTCTTAGTAAAACCGTCATACTACGAGTCTTGTGCCTATTGCTAGCACACACTTTCATAAAAGCAATATTCTTTTCCCAAAACATAATCGAGTCATATTATCAAAACCATTCATCCCGAAATAATCCAATACCCTAAAAAGCTACCGGTTGTCTATCAAAGATCAAGTTTTGAACCGGACATCAATATGTCTTTTGAAAAAAAAAAAGAACCTAAATGAAAGTTTAACGGAAACGTTCAAGGAAAATCGTCCAATGAGTCTGCTCTTCTTGGAGAAAGTCAACTTTGCGTCTTCAAGAGCCGCTCTCTTCATACTCAACATCTTGGAAAGCTTTTCGAGTTCCATCTCTGTCGGGCAATCTCCTCGGCGGAAAGGCTTTCAATTCTTTGCATCTTTCAACTTTTGGATCTCGGCAAGGCCTTCGACAAACCACGAAGTGTTGAACTCCTTTTCTACGCACGCGTCGCGATGGTGCTCCCAGTCGGCAATAACGTCTTCAGAAACGGTGTGACCAGTCACCTCACGCATATCCTCGATGGAAGATAAAGCCTTTTCCACACGCTTAACCAGCGCAAATCGACTAGTAACTTTCTTGGTTGTAGCCATATGTCCGTGCTTCTCCTAGATTCTGGTGTACAACGCCTCATGCTTAGCCGGCACGCTAAAGCCGCCAACCAGCACATGACCTGGATAAGGAACCAAGTACGGGGGATCAAAAATGGCGCCTGCAATTGGCCTCACGACTCGCAAAGGGTCTTCTTCCATGTCTACGGCAACAACCATCCGAGAATCATCCACCGTTTGAACCACGTCTGTGCCCGGCAATTGGCTAACTCCCATCTCCAAGTCACCGGCGGTGGTCACCAAAGGCAAGTTTTCGTGTGACTCCACCCCAGAATCGTCCTCCGAACCGGATTCCTCCTGCAAACTTGAGTTAGACATTTTTCAAAAGAAGAAACAAAGAAGAAGAAAGAAAAGAAGCGCGAAACTCACAGAACCACTTACAGAAAAAGAACCGGTCTTTGCCGGAGGAATCACTCTCACTTGTTGAAATTTCTTCTTTCTCGACTCATCACCGCTATGAGTAGGCTCGGTGCCGCCGGAATTCCTTGAAGAAAGCTGCAGTCTCCGGCAACGTGCAAGGGCGGCGAAAGCATTAACACTACCGAAGCCTTTGAAGGAAACAAGACACATGTTCTCAGCCCGAAATTCACGTGTTTTGAGACAAACCAATGAAGAGGCGACACATACACAGTTATTGGAAGAAGCGAAAGACACAAGAGCCGTGGGAGGATCTTGTGAAACCATCCGGAACCCTTGGCCACGATTCTTCGTTCTCCCGTTCTTTGGCCTGGGTACTTTCCGAATTGCTAGGCAACTTTCGCTTGGGATGTCTCAACATTGGATACTTCTTCAAAACTGTTGGGGAAGGTTTGCAACGAACGTTTTCCACCACGTTATTCACAAAATCTCGGATCATAATAAACTCGTCGCACCAAAACTCATTATAGCCGAAGGTCGTCGAAGTTACTCTTCCCATTTGAAAGAAGGGAAGACGGATACCCGGCTCAAGGGCACTGGCGTCAAGGGCGACACGCAATGAATCCTTAGGGATCACCGGCAGGTAAACAAGAGGCACCCCTTGATCGAAACCCATGTGACGAGCAGCACGGTCAATATTATAAGCGACTATACGGAAAGACCCCACGAAGAAAGACGGTATATAACCGGGCGAGCAGCTACGAATGAACGAGGTTTTCACCAACACTCAAATCGTCATCGAGAATACAAAGACGTGAGCGGGAGCGAAGCAAAGGTGTCCATTTGAGTCACTGATTTATGGACCGGCCCCCATGGACGAAAATTGATTTCATGCAACTTATCAAGAAAACTAACCAAGCTCACGCCAACTCTTGGGCGCTTTGTTCACCCATCGAAGAATTCGAGAGCCCCCAACTCACGGAAGCGAAGGCAGCGGTTTGGAGCATACTTCTCGAAGTGCTCCCATAGCCGGACTTGCGAAAAGCAACGTGCACATATGAATCCACTTTCATGAAACCATTCGAAACTTGCATGTTCGCAACTAGGTGATCGAGATGCACATACGAGGGAACCAAGGAACAGACTTGCCAATGGGAAGAACTTCACCCTTTGCCAACTTCACAACAATCTATAGCAACTCCGGTCTTATTCCTTTCTTGCAGGAGAACCGTCATCAAAAATATCTCTGGACAACCAGAGAGCCAAAAATCTTTGCGACATGAAGATCTTTGCTTTTACCATTCAGGCTCCAACTCGTCCAGGAAACCATTGAGATATCCACCAACCGTAAGGGCACCTTTCATCCTCTTTCCAGGAAGAATCCTTCGACTTCGCAATGGAGTCTTTCCGAGCAAAATCCCCAACTTGGCGGCCGGGTCATCCCGCATCTTCACCTCACTTGCGAGATAATTGGATTCTAAGATTCCCGATTCTGGAAGATTGACAAGAGAGCCACACTCTCCAAGGATAAAGTTATCTCACCCCATCTACATATGATTATATGGGTGTCCGAACACCATCCGGAGATGAAAGCAACCAAGCTGGGATGTCCTTCCTAATACGGAGATTTCTTGAAGTCTTGGACATCAATGACTGCGCTCGAGTCAAGTTGGTATTTATACGCTCCTTGCTCACCATGAATTCAACCCATCTGTCAAAAGAACGCAATGGACTTTGACACATCCTGAAGTCAATATTGGAAGAGGAATATACCCCTTTATGAAGACGAGAACCGAATGGTGCTCTGCGGGCGAAACCGAACGTGTCTTCTGTCATCCTCACCACCGGTTAGCAAAATCGGCACGAAACCAGGTGATTCTTCCGAGCAGGGGCGAGGGCTCTAGTGAAGAATTCATCATCTATGTTCGGCTTGGAATTATGAGCATCCTTCGACGAAGTGAAATTTGTTTCAGGTAACATCTTATCGAATTCCTTCCTAACAATTTGGTAATAAGATATCTGCACAAAACAAACGGAGAAAGGCGAAGTTATCTCCCTGACACATAATCGTACACAACAAAAAAAAAAAAAAAAAAAAAAAGAGAAAGGGGAAGGAGGACGTATTTTATTCGAGTTCAAGACTATATACGTGATATTTTCTTCGGGTTCGAGACTATATACGCGGCATTCTATACGGGTACAAGTGTGTCTACAGTATCCTTCTTCGGGTTCAAAAATATATATGGAGCATTTTTCTATTGGTTCAAAAAACTGCGCGCGTGGTATTTCTTTCAAGAAGCAAAAATCATATATACAATATTTCCTGCGGGTTCGAAGTCATATGAAGCGTATACACAGTATTCTTCTTGGGGATTCATACAGGGTTCTCTACGGGTTCGAAATATACATGCAGTGTTTCGTACGGGCTCAAATACACCTCTGATATCGTTCTTCGGGTTCGAATTATATACGGAGCATCCTCTACGGGTTCAAAATACACACGCAAGTATTTACTTCGGGGTTCAAATATTTCTTTCAGGACCAAAAATTCATATATGCAATATTTCCTACGGGTTCAAACAATATATGCAGTACTTCCCTTGGTTGCATACATACAATATTTTCTACAAGAGGCACACCAAGAAATCATACGCAAGGATTGTGGAAATGCCTACTCTTAAGGTTTACACCTACGTGAAAAAAAAAAAAAAAGGAGAGAAAAGTACTCGAAGACATACGTGGAAGCCGGTTTCTCTTTGCCGCTAGTATGAAGAGAGGAAGGAATGAAGCGCAGGATGGGGAGAAAGGGGCTTTTATATATATAGGTGTAAAGACTTTGAAATAGGGAAGGATTTTCCTTTTTACCAAAATCACGCGTGTAAGAAACGGGCCCACAAAGGGTGCGGCGCCCAATGTTGCCCAAGTCACGCCCTGCAAGCATGGTTTCTAAGTTGCACCGGCCCCACCAATTGCGCCGAGCCTCCCAATGGCCGCCCAAGTCACGCCCTGCAAGCACGCACGGTTTCTACACTTTGCGTAGGACCCACCAGCTAGCACACTCAGTTTCCCCATTCACGCCAACTTCCCAATGCCGCCCAAGCTGCACCGGCCCCACCAATTGCGCCAACCTGCAAGCACGCACGGCTTCTACACTTTGCGCCGGTCCCACACTCAGTTTCCCAACTCACGCCAACTTCCCAACGTCGCCCAAGCTGCACCGGCCCCACCAATTGTGCCAGCCGCACGATTTGTGCAAAACTACCAGAGGCAAGGATTCCAAATCCTATTTATAAAAGGTCAGACAAGCCTCCTTCAATTTTCCTTACGTTTTGCTGTTAATAGTTTGTCACCATCTTATGCTTACCTCGCAACAAAGCCCCTATTCCGAGCTAAGAAGGGGACTTAATGTTGATGGTGGTTTTTAGACAAGGGTAAAATCGTAAAACCCCATGACCTAGTGTTACCGCAACACATTAACTAAGAGCATTTAACTCAGGTGTAAATAATTAATAGGGGTATTTTTTCAAAATACCAGATTAGGGTTTTTAACACGTAACCCTAATTCCAAAACCAAGCCGCATCTTGCGCATCATGGTAGCAATGCCAAACCAAGCCGCATCTGCGCACCATGGCAACAATGCCAAACCAAGCCGCACCCCCGCGCACCATGGAAACAATGCCAAACCAAGCCGCACCCTGCGCACCATGGCAACAATGCCAAACCAAGCCGCAACCTGCGCACCATGGCAACAATGCCAAACCAAGCCGCACCCTGCGCACCATGGCAACAATGCCAAACCAAGCCGCACCCTGCGCACCATGGCAACAATGCCAAACCAAGCCGCACCCTGCGCACCATGGCAACAATGCCAAACCAAGCCGCACCCTGCGCACCATGGCTGCAATACCAAGCCGCTATGCCTTTGGCCCACGCCAAATATAGCGCCCTAGGCTTGCAAGACTTGCGAGCTAGGTCAACATGGCCGCACGTGCCATTGACACATGCCAAAACGTGTCGCGAGCCATATTTCCAAGCCGCTATGCCTTTGGCCCACGCCAAATATAGCTCCCTAGGCTTGCAAGACTTGCAGCTAGGTCAACATGGCCGCACGTGCCATTGGCACATGCCAAAACGTGTCAAGCCATATTTCCAAACCGCTATTCCTTTGGCCCACGCCAAATATAGCTCCCTTGGCTTGCAAGACTTGTAGCTAGGTCAACATGGCCGCACGTGCCATTGGCACATGCCAAAACGTGTCCAGGCCATATTTCCAAGCCGCTATGCCTTTGGCCCACGCCAAATATAGCGCCCTAGGCTTGCAAGACTTGCGGCTAGGTCAACATGGCCGCATGTGCCATTGGCACATGCCAAAACGTGTTGCAGGCCATATTTCCAAACCGCTATGCCTTTGGCCCACGCCAAATATAGCGCCCTAGGCTTGCAAGACTTGCAGCTAGGTCAACATGGCCGCACGTGCCATTGGCACATGCCAAAACGTGTCGCAGGCCATATTTCCAAGCCGCTATGCCTTTGGCCCACGCTAAATATAGCGCCCTAGGCTTGCAAGACTTGCAACTAGGTCAACATGGCCGCACGTGCCATTGGCACATGCCAAAACGTGTCGCAAGCCATATTTCCAAGCCGCTATGCCTTTGGCCCACGCCAAATATAGCGCCCTAGGCTTGCAAGACTTGCAACTAGGTCAACATTCCGCACATGCCATTGGCACATGCCAAACACACACGCTGGTAACCTAACTTGCAAACCGTGCAACCTAGGCATTCCGCACATGCCATTGGTACATGCCAAACACACACGCTGGTAACCTAACTTGCAAACCCTGTAACCTACCACCAAGGCATTCCGCACATGCCATTGGCACATGCCAAACACACACGCCGCTGGTAACCTAGCTTGCAAACCGTGCAACCTACCACCAAGGCATTCCGCACATGCCATTGGCACATGCCACACGCGCCACTAACAGCGGCGCCACTTGCACTCAAGATGCAACCAACGCTCGAGACATCAACACAAACTGGGGATGCTTCTTTAGGGTTTTGGTTTGGCGGTCACTGGCATGCAGCGTACACTACGCTCACATTAAGAAAGCGTGAAAAGGAATAAAGCGGTCAAATAAAAGAGGAAATAATGGTGAAAAACGTTTTCACCCATTAAACCATACGGTTACCACCTCCTCCCATTATTTCACCCTTTACTCTCTTCCTTCATGAGGCCGGGTGCGTTTCAATCTCGACTTGTATAAATAGGTCTTACCTATTTCCACCGGACAACAAGTCTCGGTCAGGAGAAAAATACTACACTCTCAGAAAGGCAACTTTGCAAGCTCTCCCAAAAAGCTTTCATCTCTTGCAAGCTTCCTAAGCTTTCACTTTCTGATACAAGTCGAGACGCTACTCTCCCAGAATTATTCTGGTCTCAACACCTTTCTTTGCTTCCCTCCCCAAATCAACCCTTCTCCTCCACTTTGTGACCGAAGCAAGTCTGGAACGGCCATTTCTTGGTTTAGGCCGGACTTGTACAGATTGATCTCTCGAATCTATAAAGTGCTCACGTGCAGCACATTTGTTTACGGTTTGAACCAGTTTCTCACTCACCTACCGAATTTACTGAAATCGGCAGAAACGATTTTTACCCATAAACACTGGGTTAACCACACCAAGAAGAAAAAACTGAATCTGCTAGTTTAATAATCGTATTCCGTTTATTTCTTCATTAAATTATCTGGCGGTTGAAAATCATTTCCATTTTATCTTCTTTATTTTTCTATTCATATTGTAATCTGAATTCCTATTGTTACCTATTGAAAAATTAAAATGAAATACAACACCACCAAATGTGTGTAAGCTCCTTCAATTTAGAATTTTCCTCGGGAATTTACCTAAAACTATGTTTGAAATGTGCACTTCTTCCAAAAGTGTGACCAATTTGAAAATTCTTCTAAACGTGTGACCATGACCGGTCCAACCGACATATATGCCCTAGTCTTTTAAGGAAATACTAGGATTTTATCCTCGGATGTGTACATATCGACAACATATGTGTACACATCGGGTAAGGATGTGTAGACACCCATTCATGGATGTGTACATATAGACACACTGATACCCCACCATATTTTAACCGATGTGTAGATATTATATGTAGACATCCAAATTCTAGGCGTAATCATATGTGGACATCCATGTTTCGAAGTCTAGACATCGGCCACTATTCATAAAATATGTGGACATCAGACTATAAATATGTGGATATCAGCTATAAAATGTGGACATCAGCTATAAAATATGGACATCAGCTATAAATATGTGGACATCGGGCTATAAATGTGTAGACATCGGGCTATAAAGGGTACCTTGGGTATTAGGTAAAGTCAGTCACACTTTTGGAAGATATTGGGGATCAGTCATACTTTTGGAAGAAATGCACATTTCAGTCACAGTTTTGTGTATTTCCTCTTCATCATCTCATCGTTATTTATTTATTTATGCAGTATAAGAAATGAAGTTTTTTGAGTTAGCTGCAGAAAATAGATGCTCATACACACCACCAATTAGTGAGATTGTTGTCTCCAGATAGCCTAGAACTGTGGTGGTTAGCAAGTAAACATGAATGCTGCCGTGCCCCAATCTAAGCACAAGCAAGGATGTGCCTTTGTATTTTTCATTTTGCAATTATAAATGAAAAATAGTGAACAACAGCTGAATCAATTTTGATGTTAGTATCAATTTCTTTCAACTTCTCGGGGAGACTCTCAGAGATTGGAAATTTATTATATCTGTGTGATTTGGATTTGTCCAGGAATAACCTTAGTAAAAACAGTCCTGCATTCTCAGTATGGAAATCAATGGGATTATAGTATGCAAACGATATTTATTGGCATAAAGGTGGACAAGGGTCCAGAGAGTATGTATAAACCATAAAAGAATTTTTGTTATCAAATATCTTCAAGGTTCTCCAATTTTATCAACTGCATATCACATCCTTCCGTGAGTATGTGTATGTCCGTAGTTCCGGTTAGTCATGGATATTGTAACGGCCGTTGATAAAGTTGAAAAAAATCTGTTATAAGTGAACCCTAAGTTTGACGGCAGATTCTCAAACCCTTATAAGTAGTTGTCAAGGTGAACCCTAAACTGTGCCTCCATTGTCTCTCTTTGTAGACAAGGATAGAAGCTCCTAAAAAAAAAGAAAACAGATTTGATACCTGGAACTGGAAGTTTCCTTTTATCGATATAATTGTGTTTCCTAAAACCTACTTTACTCGAGTATAAATACTACAATTGATATTCACACAGAATCAATATCAATATAAGTCTCAGCAGCAACTGACCCACCGATCAAAAGAGGGGAAAAAAAAAGAACAGGAGAAGAGAAAAACTTGCTCAACCCACCGATCAGTTGCCTAAAACTAATAACTTTTTAATATATCGAAAGAAGAAGAAGATAAGAAACAGCGACCATGTTCTTCCCTGGATTTAACCCGGGAGCGTACACCAACTACTCGGATGCTGAAAGGTAATTAATAATCATCTCTTAGTAGTATTTTTGAATTAATTGTCAATTTTGTTTCCATGATCATCAAATCAATCAATCAATTACTGTGTTGTGTGTTTAGAGCTTTGATTGAGCGAGTTTTGGATAACTGGAATGTTTGGGACCTTGAAGAAAAGTTCAGGGTTCTACATAATTACTTAGAACATGTCAACGCCAATATTTATGGTCCCAAAACACCTGAATTTTGTACCACCGAATTGAAGATCCTAAAGGTAAAATTTCAGTAAATTAAATATTAAATTTATAGAAAAACGTTTTTACAGTTTGAAAAAATAAAAAAGTTACTAGATACCTTTAAAAATTACTATGACTGACCGACCCTACAATCTTGTTTTATTTTGCAGAGAATTATTTGTATACTGGATGCTGATGAACGTGAATTCCTAATAGCTTGCTACGATGGCCATGCTAAACTTCACAGAGCTAAAAAACAATTATTCGAGGTACATGTCTTGATTGCAGGTTTTATCTCTTCGTTGATAATTTTTTGTGTTTTGTAAAATTTGATTATTTTTCTTCTTTCCTGGCACATTGGATTTGATAAACATACGCAGGTGAAAGTTTCAATGTTGGATTTTTGTAAGTCACGGATGAAAGCTACTACAATACTGGAGTTTTTAAACTCTCTTGTCAATCTTCCAGAGGAATTTTCAGCTTCACCACTAAAAGATGCTACAATGTTGGATTTTTTGAAGTCCCTTGTCGATCTCAATCTTCCAGAAGAACGTAAAAACTGGCTGCTGCAAAAATTAATTGAAAATGACATCACCGGTGCGTATGATGATGCTATGAAGTCTTTTGAGGAAAACGAACAAATGGAAGACTCTTACATCGGACAATTAGAAGAGGTACTGGGAACAACACAGTATCAGGAAGATAATGTACCACACGACGAGGATCCATGTACCGACATGGATTCATTCAAAAAGCGCTTAGAGGTATGTAACATGTTCCCAATCACATGCACCTTCTCAATCTTTATTTCTTGCTCTTGTTTTCGATATAAATACTAATGCAGGTTTATTTATTTGTGTTCAACATAGGTCATGGAGAAACAAGTTGAGGAGAAGTCTAACAATGTAGGAAGAGTAAATAAAAGTCGAAACCCTGACTGCGTGACATATGCATGCAAAGTGAAAGATTTCATTCGGCGTTTAAATAGGCGTGCTATATAAGTCTATACCAACACTTTCATACACTAGTTTTCCGGCACCAACACTTTAAAACTGTGATGTTTAACAAGTAAACAGGAATCCCCCTGTGCCCCAATCTAAGCACAAGCAAGGATGTGCGTCTGTATTTTTCATTTTGCAATCATTAATGAAAAACAATGAACAGCAACTAAATCAAATTTGGTCTTCAAGAGTGATGTTAGTATCAATTTCCTTCAACTTCTCGGGGAGACTCTCAGAGATTGGATTTTTTTTTATATCTGTGCAATTTGGATTTGTCCAGGAATAACCTTAGTAAAAACACTCCTGCATTCTCAGCATGGAAATCAATGGGATTATAGTATGCAACGATATTTATTGGCATAAAGGTGGACAAGGGTCCAGAGAGTATGTATAAACCATAAAGGAATTTTTGTTATCAAATATCTTGAAGGTTCTCCAATTTTATCAACTGCATATCACATCCGTCCGTGAGTATGTGTATGTCCCTAGTTCCGGTTAGTCATGGATATTGTAACGGCCGTTGATAAAGTTGAAATAATTTGTTATAAGGGAACCCTAAATTTGACGGAAGATCCTCCAACCCTTATAAGTAGTGGTATAAGTGAACCCTAAACTGTGCCTCCCATTGTCTCTCTGTGTAGACAAGGATAGAAGCTCCTAAGAAAAGAAAATAGATCTGCAACTACAAAGTGGTGGTGGTATTTCAATGGCATCAACAACAAGCAGCATAATGATATCTCCTCTCAAAATCTCAATTTACAATTATTCCTCCTTTTTGTGCTTCTTTCTGTTTCTTCAATTCATGAAGAATGTCTCTTCATCTCCGTGGAAATCATTTGTATTTCGTTTTTATCTTCATCTCCGCGGTTTAGTTTTATGTATGTCAATCAATTAACACCATAAATAAATCAAATTTTCAAGTGGTGGAGAAGTTCTGTAATTATTGCCAGTTTTTAGTCTCCGATGTATTTTAATTCATGAAATTTATGTAATCTGAATGTTGTAAAAGCATACCTAAAGCCATTTCCAGTATATATGTTAACCATTGAAAATGAACTGTGATTGAGTTTGATGCGGAAAATAGATGCACATATGATTCAATACAGCACCACCAGAATTTTCCGCCGGTATTGCTTGCCGGAAACATCCGTTGACACCAGCAATGTGTGAAAAATTTCGTTGGGTGTAGCCTTTTTATCATCTCATCATGGTTTAATGAAGGGTTTTTGATTTAGATGCTCACTCATACCACACCACCAATGGGTGAGAATGTTGTCTCCAGAAGCAATTGAAATGTTGCACCAAATCGAAGCACTAGTTTTCCGGCACCAACACATCGTAAAGGGTTTCCTTTGATTTCGTTATTGTTCATGATTGTAAGACAGTTTGCTGTGTTTATGAAATGGGGTATGGTTATTTCCTTTGAGAACTGAGATAATGATTACCATTTTACAATATCTTGAATTGCATTTACCTAAGATTGTTAGGGTAGATACTCGTTCCGAGATTGTAATTATGATCCCAATTAGCTCAACCAGCTCATCATCATTCATCAGCACTGCCGTGTCATTTCTTTGTGAGGTTGAGGTACTTGGTGTTGGAAAAACTGGGTTGCAATAGAAGATGAAAAACACAGAAAGAGATTTTGTTGTACTCAAAAGCTTTCAAGGCTCATACGATTTCTTTTAGACAATTATTTCTACCTTCCCAATAATTTGGCGATTACAACAGGTATGTGAAATAATGCCTTCAGGATACAATGAAAGCCCTACAACGGAAATTGAATTCAAGGTTTGTACCCCTTGATTCAATCAAGAACACATGTGAACAAAAAACTTCTGATGATGCTTTAGAAAAGAGAGAAAACAGAGAAGGTTTTTCGATGTTTTTCAACGAGTTATGGGAGATGCCATTTATAGGGGTTTTCGCATCTCTTCACGAAACGATGAGTCTCTTCATCATCAGACATCAATGGCATCTGTTGGATTTGAATATTCTGATACGTTTGTAACGGTCGAAACAGTTACCCTGAACCAAAATATTCCAACACTTGGTTATCTCCTCTTGATATCGTTCAATATCAAATGTCGACGTTGAGCCTTTCAATTTTAATTACCGGTGGTCTTCATATTTCAGTAGACGTTCAAGTTGCTTAGAAACGGTCGACTTGATCTTAGGAATCTGACTTTGATGAAAAACACGACTAAACTTCATAAAGTAACTTGTAGTTGCAGGAATTCCTACAATACATCCGTCATAAGAATTCATAATATTCAACACATCTTTAAGATCAACAATCAACCTTTTTATTAATTGAGTTAGAAATTTTACAAAAAAGAAATGAAATTAAGGATATAATTGCTACTCTACACTTTCTCTCTCCTCAAACCTTTTTATTAATTGCATTCACTTTAACATGTTGAAGTCACTCTGAGCTTCCTCTACACATTCCATCTAGAAAACAAATTAAAAACAACCGCTTGCATATACACATTACCAAGTAAACGCACAACCAGTAGCCACTGTAGAATACATAACCACAAGAAGTGCCCTTCAAATTCTACTAGTCAATCATAAAATCCTAGTATGAGTCAATGATAATATTTCAGCAAGATGGATGTGTCTCGTTTCTACATTTTTTGGTTACTTTATGCACCTAAGAGGCACTTACGAGAGTGAACACCTAGACACCTTCAAAACATCCAACCCTTTAAGGTTCTCGACATGTATCAGTCACCAAAGACGATCAGTCAAAAAAATACGTTACAGCCGTTCGATCACATAATAGATTTGATTACAAGTGAACCCTAAATCAAAGGGTCGGATCCCCATCTCCCATCCAAGTATCATAAGATTTTTACCTAATGGATCCCAATTGTGCCTCCCTCTTCTATCTGCTAAGAGCCTAAGAGCCAAAGAAAGCAAATCCCAACCCTAAATTATAGATCTAATATCAGTTGCAACAAAACCATGGAGAAACAATGGAGGCGGCAGCAACATCACCAACGATAGCCAAGCATTATGATATCTCCTCTCAAAATTATAAATTCAAATAGCAGGCAAGGTTGGAGTCCCCTTTAAATTTAGTATTCTTGTGATGGGTGTTTCTATATTTTACAATCACTTACATATTTGAGCTGAATTAGGATCATAATCAGAATCGTCTATATCCATCATGTATGTGTACCCATTTCCCCAATAAATAAATGAAAATCATGATCAATCCCAGTTTTTTTTTTTTTTTTCAAAATTTTGAGAAGTGATCTGCTAGTTTCTTCATTTTTAGTCCCACGGTTTCTTCATCTCCATAAGTTTATTATGTATGACCAATTTCCCCAGCAAATAAATAAAAATTATGAGAAGTTTTATGGATTTTAGTTTTTTTGTTTGTTTATTTTCCTTTTATTTTTGATCTGGTCCATCATAACTAGTCTCAATCTGTTTGTTGTGAGAGTCGGTGGATGAATATGAATGTGCATCGGGAGTGTTGTTTCAGTTCGTATGTACAACCTCCTACTGCAATCTAAATGCTAATGCACATCACTGTCTCCTAAGCCACAAATCTTGTTCAACAACGAAATTATTTGGAAATTTCATATTGTCCGATAAGATCTATATATCATACCAATAAGCATGGCATAGGGAACCAATTTTAACCAACACGGCTCAATTTTCCCATACCATACCAGTTGCTTAGAAATGGTCGATTGTACTAGGATATTCGAGTTCCCCTAGCTAGCTAGGTAATATTATGGCTCCCCTCTAACTCATCCGAAACATCGATTGACGCGGTAAACTTGGACCAATTATTTCTTCACAGTTTCTGATTGAAGTGCTTCAAACTGGTCAATCACCTGCAAAATTAGCTGCCATGTTCCACAGACTAGCTCAAATTCAAATCCCTCCATTATCGACTCTCTGTACATTCTATGAGCATTGATATACATCATCAACACACATCAGTAATTGAATAGCTAGAGGTATCGATAATTCCATGCATATACTGAACATAGCAAGAATACTTGGAACTCTTGACCATTAATCTCAACTTATCATATTGTTGCATGCCCATCATCTTCTATCTCTGTTAAATGTGAACATAATAAATAAATCTCTTGATATTGATGCACAACGTTCTTGAGAGTCGCCTCATACTTAAATCTCTTGAGAGTCAACTTATCAACGTTCTTTTATACCAACTACATAGCCGCCTCATACTTACATCTGATTACTGATAACATTAGACTTGTTTTTGTAAAAAAAAATGTAAGATCTAAAACAGATGATTAAAATATGGGTCTTGAGAGGTATCAAATGCTTACACATACCACAAGAGAGGTGATTAGCTGTCTAGATCCTTGAAGTCTTGTCATGAAATGCAAGCAGCACAAACTTATCAAATCATACTTATCCATGTACTATAATTAAGGAAATCATGTAATTTTCAAAACAAATGACTATCAGTGTCTCATGCTCAATGTGCATCTAAATCTTATCATCTACCATACCAAATTCAAACAGGTTTATCTAATTTTTTAACAGTCACATGGATATGAAAACTCACCACTAGTGAGAAATCTGAACAAGTCTTTAATAGTGATTAAATTAGAATCAACCTGGCCAAGTTAAGGGTCAGTTAGTGAGGTAAAAAACGGTCTCACCACCATTATGACCCAGGAGAACTATTTGTTAATGGCTCGGTGGATGTAAGTGCAATCTACTAGCACGGTGAAACTTTACAATGTTGCCAAATCAAAAAACAGAACCATTACTTGTAATGACAGTGCCACGGAATTTGATTTTATATACCTTGATTAGGAGGTGGAGGTGGCACTGTGGCAGTACCTAAACCGAGTGGTGGTAACGAGGCCCTAGCTTCTTGCTTGTGGAAGAACCTGTAGGCGAACTCTTTTTTAGGAGGAAAACTAGGCCCCAAGTAAATCCAATTACAAATGTGTAACGAGACAACAAATGAGCATTCCTATGAAGGAAACAAATAAAGCTCAAAGAGTTCATTTTCATTAAACGAGCAGGTGAGGTGATAGTGGTGAAGGCACAGGTGAATGGTGCTTGAGTGTAGGGGGTGTAATAGCAGAATCATCAAAAACAAAGGCAACTCTGAATTGAAAATTTAAGAATTTTCATATATGGCAATAGAGATTTGTAACCCAGGGGCTGTCAGGTATACACAAGAAAATACAAAAATTAGAAATCAAATCAACCCTAATTTGTATCTAGAATAGTTCAACTTATCATTTAGTACGAAATGTTGTAACATCACCTACATTCAGAATCTGTCTGTCTTCTTACGGTTCCATCCAAGGTGAAGGCAAGTAGCAACTATAAACCTTATAATGCAAAACAATGTCAACCATTGAGTTCTAGAAAAGTGACTTTCGGATCCCTTTTTCTAATAATCCATGATGCTGCAGCAAGACCAAAGGATTGCAATTTGCATATCAAGGGGCTGATTGTTCTATCTTTGCCAACTTGAGAAGACTGGAATCTCTGCGGTGCCCTGAAAATCAAAATAAGTGAACCATTCCAATTGTCTTTTAAGAATGCTATTGAATTTAGTCTTGAACAGTAGAATGTGGTTAATAGAATTTGCATAAGACTTAGAAAGTCAGGTAAGCAGCAACAACATTTTTATCATCGACAAGAATGGAGCTGACATTCACAACATTTTTACAACAAGTACACAAAACATAATTCTACGGATTAGCTTTGAGATCACATGTCGTTTACAGGACAAAATAACAGAAATATTTAGCATAAATTCTATTTTTAATTTCATTACTCCAGACTTATGATGTAGATCTGGTTTTTCTATTTTGAGTTAAGAACCAAAATAGAAATCTATCCTATGATCAAAAGAACATCAAAATCAAAGATATCAGCACCATGTAACCCATTTCTTCCCGCAACTCTTTCATTATTTTTCTTTCATCAGATCCTTGAATTTTTTGAGAAAGGAGAAGACAACAGGCTGCAAGGAACTACGTTCCCTAGAGAGGAGATATCATCATGCTGAGTGTTTTATTGTTGGTGTTGATCATCACATCACAATCCATGATCTGATCTGATGTTGTTTTGGAGGCGGCGTCAGAAAAAAAAAAGAAAAGAAAGAGAGTGAGAGACTCGGAGGCAATAAGAATGAGGAGCAATAAACTTATAAAACCCTAACTGATGCAGAAGTAAGTTAAAGGACTGGCCTATCCTTACACTTTGGTTACATCAGATTTTGCGGCAACGGCAAGAAGTGAGTGTTAGGATTACACGGCATAAAGGCAAATTTATGGGTTAAATAGTGCGGATTTTGTATCCGAAGACATATATTGGAGTCATAGTGTAGGGCCTGGGGAACAAATGATATGTTGACACGTTTTCCAAAAATATAAAGGAAGTGTAATTTTGGAGAGAAAATTTGTTTTCTTAATTGGTGTTAGTATTTTTAGAAACAGAATTCATTAAATTAAAATCAAATGCATGCGTCAACATATCATTTGTCCCCATGCCCCTGCAAAAAACGTCCCATCAAATATTTTCTCCATAGTCTAGGCCTAAACGCTAACTTTTGATTTTTGTTCATGAGGCAAATTTTTGATTAGAGTAATAAATTTCGAGTTCTATTGACAAACATTTTGTTGAAGTACTTATTTTAGGTCGCAATATAGATTTAGGATTACATGATAATTTTGAGTTTGATGAGGAAGAGTATGACAAATATCGATTCTTTTACTTCCTATTTGATTAACGTATCCAATAACAAAGAGGGAACACCGAAAGTGAATCAATGTTCTAAGGAAAGGTGATGTCTATAATGGACAAAGAACGGTCAAGATCAATCGGGATTTGTACGATAGAGATTATGCCTCGACCCGTTAATCCTATCTCTTCCCGACTAATCGTTATAATCCTGACTCTGCCCCATCGTAGGAGTCTCGCTGTCGGTGTCGTGTATCCCACGGATACACGATTTCCTAACTTAACTAGTTTTTCTGATAGGACATGTCTATCATGGTTGCATCTTTTTTATTTATTCTTAACACTCATGGTTGAGTCTTCTGAAACAGAAAAAACACAATAAAAAATCACAACCAAATACCTCCACCAAAATGGGAAACCTAGATAATCAATAGAATTGTGTACTCTCATCATTAGGTTACAATAGAAATGGAGGAGCGTCCGTAGAGCTGCTTTACATAAGTGTGAAATTGAAGTTTAAGATTTGATCTCCAAATCTTCTTATGATATATGTTCAAGATTTTTCCAAGAGTAATTGAAGAAGAAGATTAAAAGAAATCAGTGCCTTGATCCATCAACTAGGCGTTAAGAAGAAGAATAATCAGAACACTGCCTCCGTGCCTCCAACACAGGGAGAAAAAAGTTGTGATATACTTGGCATTGTGTTGGTCAGGATGCAAAAACTTAAGGCCAGTACTAACATGGCATAACAATACTGTGTTGATCAAGATGGCAGAGCAAGGTTGTTATAGGAAGAATATTAAGTTCTAACATGGCTTAGTTCAGGAGGTAATTTAACCGTTTTGAAGGTGTTCATCCAAAAAAACATCGTAATGGTAACCAGTCCTGACCCCTAACCTTTACATTCTAGCCATTGGATTGAGTATTTTGTTAATGAAAGGTAGACTCTGGAAACAAGAAAATTTTGGCAACATATATGTGTTGTGTAATCCTGTAGTATATGTATAACACGGACAGTGAATTGTGAATCACTACCTACTTTAGCCTAAATGACCGAACGAAAAACAAAAGATCCACCAAGCGTTTTAATTTGAAGGATAAGGATACATGTATTAGAAAAGTGATATCAAAGACAAAGAAAACACATGACTGTATGGTATATACTTAGTTTCATAATAGGTACCCGTCACTTGATTAATCGTTTATTCGTATTATGCATGTCGTGACACATAGTGCTTTTAATTGTCGATCATCTGAATCAATTAGCTGCTGATAATTCCATCTTTTGGGTATAGTATGTATTGTTTACTTTGTAGCTATCAGCATGAGAAAATGAATGTGTTGTCAATTTTTTTTGTGATTCCGACATTGAGCTGCGAATGTGAGCGACAGTTTGAAATGGCTTACCCACCACAATGGTTGACATATTTTGTCTCTCACTCCTCTGTGGTGCTCCCCGCCTCTCCTTTCTTTTCTATTTTGTCATTGTTTGATCGTAAAGACTCATTATCTCCTCCTTTACTGCATTTATATTTGAACTAGAATTTTACTGATTACAGTCAGAAAGTCTTGATTTTTTAGAGGAAACAAAAAGGATTAAAGAAATTGGAAGAAAGTAAGATATGTTTACAGCTTTACGAAGCTGTAGAGGATCTAGATGCCGTGGTTGGGAAGTTTCCAAAGAATAAGATGTCTACTTTGAAATAAAAGGTTAAAATTACTCACGTAACTATGTACCATATCATCAACTTGAGTGTACGTAATGCCACTAAATAATCAGCATGCAATAGATGAAATTGTGAAGAAATATCTGGGTTCAAAAATGAAAAATACCAAAGAAATTTAGATGAAAGTAATATCTGGACTTGGAGCATCTTTATTCCACTGGATTGTGTTCGATTTTTAGTGAAGCAGACTCCATCGATTGGAATAAGTTGTGTGACGGCCCAGATGGGCGTCACTCCCAAGGTTGATGGAATTCATCATTTAATTTGGATGTAGCCAGCGTTGTAACTCTTTCCCACGTGGCAACAATAATAACTTAGGGACCGATCAAAAAAAAAAAAAAAAAAAAAAACAATACTAACTTAGGACCATAAAAATGAACTTTTAATTGGGGGATATAAAAAGTAATTGGGGATATAGATTACTTCTCCCAACCCATGGTGTATGATAAGGGGTGACTTTTGGGTATGAAAATACTAAAATACCCTTTGCTTAATTAAAAAACATTATGAAAAGACCATACTACCCTTTCTACTAAAACATTAAAATCAAAAACCAAATCAAATATCCCCCATTTTCAGTTCTCAGTACCGGCACTGTTAGGGCTTTAGGTTCTGGAAAAAAAATTTCAGTGTTCTTCATCGTTCTTCATCGTTCTTCGTCGATTCAAAAAATTTCTTCGTCGATTAACCAACCCGAATCATTAACAATGCCTCCACGAAAGAAACCAAATGCCCAATCGAACTCAACGTCATCGATTGCTCAACAAAAAGCAGGCGAAAGAATTTCTAAGATTGCTCAAGAGCAAGAGGACGACGAAGCAACGTTCTCGGACAATCGACTACTGTAAATATGGCTTCTGTGAGAAGGTAAGTGATTTTAAACTACTTTGTAGGTGTTTCAATCGATCTATAGCAATGGGTTTAGGTTAGAATCGCGAAACCCCGATCATATATGATTGAGTTTCAGAGAGTACCGGCATTGAAATTCGTATGAATACAGTGCCGGTTTCGTGTTCCGGCATTCAATATATGATGAATACAGTGCCGGTTTACAAACCCAGAATAACCAGAGACTGAATTTTCACTACTAGGCATTCAATCTAGGATGAATACGGTCTTAGGTTTTGTAGTACCAGCAAGTGTTTGATAATGATTCGTGTGTGCCGGTAGTGGACTAAAAACATACAGGAGAGTTTAGAATTTGCCAACAGTACCGGCATTGTTTTTTGGATTCATTCCATGCCGGTGTTGAGTACCGGCATGCGTTTCTAATATTTCGAGCATGCCGGTAGTACTCTTAAAACATACAGGAGAGTTTATGAATTTGTCACCAGTACCGGCATAGATTTTTGGTTTCATTACATGCTAGGTTTTATGTACCGGCATTGTTTTTTAATAATTCGAGAATGCCGGTAGTGGACTTAAAACATACGGGAACATTGTCAACAATGCCGGCATAGATTTTAGGTTTCATTTGTATGCTTAGGTAGGTTGTCTGAAAGGCACTATCGATGATCAATGTGTCGCTTAGGAACATTGTACCGGCGTGGTTTAGTTTAAGGTATTCAATGCCGGTACTTAAACTGAAATTGAGTTGTCTTATATTCATTGCTTTCCGTGTGCTTACGATATAGGTTAAAAGCAAAGGAAGCCAACAAAAGAAAAAATAAAGATGTTGTCATTAAGAGAAGAAGGAGGGACGGTCTTGATACTCCTCAGTCTCTGCCTCCTCGAGGGAAAGATGAAGGTCGTAAGATTCGTTTGGGGGCTGGTACAAGAGGGATAATTTGGGAGAGTGGTGGTGACCGTAGTCGACTTGCAATCCGTGAGCACAAGGAGCAAGATGAGCAAGATGAAGAGGAAAGTCAATTAGCAAGCCAAAGCGAAGTTGGTGGCCCAAGTCAACAACCAACACAAGACAATGGCAAAAGGGGAAGGGCAACGTCAAAGTGAAAGTTAAGGGTTCTCACCTTCCTCACATTGATGACATGATTCCTGACCTTGATCGTGGTAGAATTTGGGGCGAAGCTCGGACCGAAAAATACTATTTGGATACAAGGACTCGTGGGCTCGTACTATCTATCAAACCTATGTAAGCATTTTCTATCTTGTCAATGCCGGCATGCTGACAGTTATAAACACAAGTTATGTGGCAGTTACAAAACTCATTCATTCCACTTATTTGACGGTTACAAACTAATTTATCCCACTTATTTGGCGGTTACAAAATCCTTAATACCAGTTTATTCGTCAGTTACACACTCCTTCATTCTATTTAAGTGACGGTTATAGAAAGGAAATCATTCATTCTCCATTTTTATAGAAAGGAAATCATTCATTCTCAAACACAATGGGTCGTCGCAAACCCCGTGAAAAACCAATACCCAATCCTGAAGAATCTGTTGATGATGGTGGTAAATCGAAATCAAAAGCGCAACAAGTGCCTGAAGAGTCTGTTGGTGAGGTGGAAATAAAAAATTTGATGCGGTAAGTGATGTATATGTTGAATTGAAGTTTTTTACTTTTAGGGTTTAGCCCATAGTAGAAAACACAAAGTGAAACTTGGGTGTTTAGTCTTTGAAAATCAAATTGAAATTCAGTTGCATGTTTGATTGGCGGTAGAATACAATTTGAAAATCATGCCTGAATATATGTCCTGAATCCAGATTTTATTGCATGCCGTTACCGGCATACAAATTTTATTGAATACCATGTCGGTTTGGCGTACCGGCTTTGTTTATTTCATCAATACTATGTAGTTTTCTGTGTTAAAATCTCTGTACTAAAATCCCATGATCAGGCATTTAAGCTTACTTCTTAACAATGCCGGTTCTTAGTGCCGGCGTTGTCGATATGTTAACTTACTATGCCGGTTTTCTGTTGCAAAAAATGTTCATTCTCCGTCTAAAATTCAAAGACAACCGGCATCATATATTAATTGATTAGAATGCCGGCACCTTTGCCGGAACTCATGTTAAGTTCGATTTCTATGCCGGTTGTCATTATATAACTCAGTTTACATATTGGAACATAGGTCTAGAGCACCACAAAAGAGCAAAGGAAAAGACAAAGTTGTTTTAGAAGCAAAACGTAAGTCTTCTCGACGTAGCCGTCCTGATCCGGCTACTGCTAAGGTCACTGGTCGGGATCAACCTATAAGCTACCCAACCAGCAGTGATGATGATGATGAGTGGGAAACATATCCTGTATACGAACGGAGCGGGTGGCTCATCCTCACAAGCAAGGTGGCTTAGGACGAACCGATGTCGGAGTAGAAGCCCCTAAGATCAGTGTAAAGGCACCCCCAGCCCACTTTCCTGATAAGTATGACATGATTCCAGACCGCGATGATGGCAAACATTGGGGTGAACCGATAAACCCGCAACTCTTATTTGCCTACAAATACTCTTGGGCTCGCCGGATATATCAAACTTATGTAAGACGTTTGCATCTTGTTATTATATTATTTATGTGTGATCAAGTGAATGTAATTTACTTCGGTGTGTTTTTATAGTACCACCAGAATGCCTTCTGTGTTAGCCGCCATCAACAATCGGATGTATGGCCTTTGAAGCTTGAGTGTGACGCTGTTAAAGCTATAGTCAAAGCATCTGGGTTGTATCTGCGATAAAAAATTATGTGGCCACCGATAATCACGGCAAACCGCTTTTGGAGAGGTTTTATGGTGAAACTGATACCATGCATTTTCCTTTTGGCGAGATGACCATCATCCCTGAAGATGTCCAAAGGATAATAGGTCTTGAGGTTCTCGGGAAACCCGTTAAGGTAGGAGATGACTCTAAATTGTGATCCTTGTATTTCCCACTTCTCTTGCAAGCCATCTCAAAACGCCTATTCGAACCTTCGGTGTTCCTCACCAACACACACATGTTCTTAAGAGCCGTCTCTTTAGCCCAAGCGATTGCTTCCTTTCGATCAGTTATTCCCTACATAAGAACAATTTCGCATTCATTAGAAGGTTCACTACTAGTAATCCATTAGTAATGTTCAAGATACTAGGTGAAAAGTATTATTTGGTCACATACCAGAGGGATTTTATAGTATTCCGACGTATCCCGATAAAACGGCTTTGCATTTGTTGGATCAATATATGGCACCACCTAAGGATCGAATGAAAATTAGTTCCAAACAACATTAAAACACTATGCCGGAAACCCGTCGGCATGCTCGACAATTGTTAGGATAGTATAAGTTTACCAAAACGGAAGACCAAATTTGAAACCTATTCCGGCATATGTGTTTCGTCGGACTACAACGCAGGAAGCAAGGATACCGGCATTACCGTAACATATTGTTCCAAGCCGGTACACAATTCCGGCATTGAAAAATAATCGATATTGAATGCCGGAATTGATCTTTGGAAAACATTTATTCCTGCATGTTTTTTTGTAGGTACCGGCATTGAAAAGTTGTAACTTAACAACGCCGGTTTCGTTGCCGGCATTATCGATAGTGATTGAACCACGCCGGTACTAAATTCCGGCGTTAATGTTTATTAAGTTTCAATGCCGGTTTTTGGTTTGGGATGGAATTGTTTTTCTGTATGTTTTTCATTCAATACCGGCATGGTAGACGATCAATGAAACCATGCCGGTTGAATATTCCGTAGTATATTCCTTGTTAGGTAAAAGGTTAACTCGCACGGCATAGTTTTTTGGTTATATTCTATGCTTAGGTTGATAATTCAAATTGGGGATATAAGTGTACCGGCATGGTCGTAGTATGAATACCATGCCGGTACCTTGACTACCGGCATGGTATTCATACAACTACCATGCCGGCATTGAGGTTTTTCAGTTGAAAAAATGGCGGGTTTAAAGAAAAAATTCGATTTTTCGACATCTTAGCAGCTTTACCTGTGTGTTGGGGATGCTAGTATGTTGTGCAAGTTTACTTTCTTGTGTTGGTTCTTCATGAAACTCTCCATACTCGTCAGAAATCATCATTCAAGGGTGTTGGCTCAACAATGAGTTGCAATTGAGAGTTGTTGTCGTTAGTGAAGATTCAAGATATGCTCCTTGTTGTAGTTGAGCTAAAGATTCAACGTGACAATCCTCTCTTCACAATCATCCTCCATTTTCCACAAAAAATTTCTCTCTCAAAATATTTTTCCCTCCTTCTACTCTCACCTCACTCACCCAAAAACAAATAAAACACATACTAATCAATTATAAAAAATCTTAAGATTTTTACTAATTATTATTAACCACTAAACCTGATTAGTGAGGGGTAGATTAGGATTTAAAAAAATACTTAGATAAGGGGTGACCCCGAATTGATATTTGGACTTTTTTTTGTCCTTTTCTTGTATCCCCCAATTACTTTTTATATCCCCAATTGCATGTTCATAAAAATGGCCATGGTAAATTGTTTCAGAAATAAATTTTCATATTTAAATTTATTTTCAATTAATTGAATTCTTTTTTTATAATAATAATAATTAATTATTTTATTTTTTTTTGCTAAATTTCTTTATTATTTTATCAGGTTCTAAAAGAAAGTGATTCGTCTTATATGGGATTCGATATCTTCTTCGATAATAATGTAATAGAATTTCAATATAAAATTATTAATAACAATGGGCAATAAAATTTTGCTATTACCAATCTGTATTTTGAGTGACCATAACATATTAATAATATCCTTCTGATCCTAGATATTAAATAAAAGTTTTAACATTTCAAAAAGGTACAAAAAAGAGAAAATATTTGATGGAATAAAAGGTTGAGCCCGGCCGTAGGCCGGGTGATACCTAGTATATGTTCTAACAATCTTCAGTTAAAGCGAATTTGTAGCTCCCAACGTTCACAGGGTTTTTACCAAGCTTACCAGAATTCTGGATCACCAGGAACATATGGATTTGATCAACGGGCAGATTTTGATCACACTCAGGCAAAGATTATCTCATGCCTAAAAGCTTCAAATCAACTTACAGTTGAGGGTTCTGGAATGGGTAATGGGTCCGACACAAAATTCTGGATAGACCCATGGAAAGGTCAGATTTCTTTCTGCTCAACTCACAAGAAGGCATACAGAGTAGCTGCACTAAAGGAAGCTAAAGTAGCAGACCTAATTTATAATGGACACTGGAGCATTCAATTACTGCAACAACCTAATGCTGGAATAAGAGAGGAGCTGAAGCATCTTCTGGATCTGATTGGTCACCCCCTGCTATTGTTGACACTCCAGATTCTTTTAGCTTTCAATATTCCTCAAGCTACACTTCAAAAGAAGGCCACAACTGGTTCATGCAAAATCAATCTGATAACGGTGAAGATTTTAAATATGTTTGCAGAAAGAAAATACCTCCTAAAGCACAACTTCTTGTGTGGTTGGCCACCACAGTGCCATTCCCATAGTGGATGATCTTAACAAGAGGGGTTGTCAGATTCAAGAAACAGTCTGCTATCTCTGTAATGAGAACAAAAAGATGTTAATCACATTTTCCATTCAATGCAGATTTACACAACAAGATGATGTTTTGCTAGCTGCATAAATCATTGTCAACATGCCAATTTAGATGGGTGCTTCAAGTCTAATTAAGGGAATGAAATCTCAAAGAATACGTTATTTAAAATTTGGAAGACAATACAAATTTAAAAGAATCTGAATGTTATTGTGAATTTCAATATAAAAGGTTTATCCGACAACTTCATTCTCTCAATATAAACACAGGAGTTTGAAGATTTTTTGAAGTTGTTCAAATAAACTGCATGCATTTCCTTGTCAACTATAATCACTCGTCATCTCCTTCAGTTTCTTCTGCAATTGAGGTGATCCTCAACTTCTGGATTGATTGTGTTATACAAAATCTTTCGTAACAATACTTCAACATGCTCATAAATAATACCATTTTACCAACTCAAAATCTTTAAACGGGTTATGTTGGTTCTTAAAATGGTACGTAACCCCTGCCTGGAGTACTTTGTGACGACACCCGAGAATTATTAAATTCAGAGTGATTATAGTTGACACGGCATAAGAAATTAGATTACTCTAACATGGTTGTAGTTTCAAAATCAGTGTATGCTGAAGTCAGGGTTTTTAGTATTCTGAAGTCAATGATTGATTTAAGAAGTTGGATTCAGAAATGGGTTTCTAAATATAGGCAACGAACTATTTTTCCAATAATAATGTTCATTAAAGTTAATTCATCATAAAAAAAAATGAACAATTTACAGATGAAAAGACCAAACCTTGGAGTTATATGAACTATTTTCCCTCGATTAGTAAAGCTAATCAAATATAACAATAACATAAATTATGAATTTCATTATAAATTTCACCGTGAAAAGTTAAAACAAATAACAGATACACAAGAATCATTCCTTCTTCCACTAGAAATAGAGATCACTTGGATTATCAAGTTCATTGTTTCAGACCTGCGTTCCTTGTTCACTGGGTTCTCCATGGTGGCTTCCCTTACTGATCTATCTCTTTCAAAATCAATTTTCCGTACCCAAAAAAGTTCACGCTTCAGGAGAACCATTGTATAACAACACATTTATTAAATTTCTGGTAGTTATGAGAGGAAAAGTTATTATGACATCAAAACAAGATGATTGTTTGTTGATGTGAGGATTCCCATTCATAAACCCTAATTTCACTGATCATTTTTAGGACAAGATCGAAGAGAATTTTAACCAGGAGATGAACTTTGCAGTGAAGAAGACTAATAGATCTAAGTGTAATGAGAATACAAGCTTTGTGGTAGGACTTAGAAGTGAAAGAGGCAGAGACGATCAGTTAAGGAGGTTTATATATGAATCCATAATAGGAACCCTAGGTCTTTTATCTCCTAACTGGGCCAGTATCTAAAACTGACCCCATCAGGCCCACTACAAGCCCGATAACAAAATAATACAATGGTGCTACAATACGTGGGGTAAGGTGAAAACATGTCGATGTTGCTTCCGATACACAAAAATGTCATAGCAAGACAAAAATAGTTACGGATGGAATTTTTTTTTGTATGGCAACAAAGTATGCCAAATCATTTTGTTGCTTTCCGCCCTCTTTTTTTTTGTAATCTTGTTTTAGACATTGATAGAAGAGATCAAGTATAGTCGAGTCCAAGCGCAGTGATATCAAAGTAAATATATATTGTTTCTTCACAAAGAGAACACATGCGGTATAAACTGGAACTTGTTAATAAAAATAGTTGTGAATCTTGAAGAAGAGTTTTTAGTTGCATCTGAAAATGGCGCTGAAAATCAGGTGCAAATTCTCCATGGCTTTAAAAAACTTACTGGATAGTTTGTGAATATGGACCAAATTCTCACACAGTTCGTTCTTCGGTTTTACCAAGTGAGGGTTGATCCTGAGTAATACCACGAAGCATGAAGATGCTTGCACTTGGCTGGCATCAATCTTACTTGGTTTCCAGCCGAGAATCGTACAGAGGCAGATTCTATTGTTGAGGAAGCCAAGGCAGATGCAATATCTGGATAAATATTGGAATCCACAAAGTTGGAACATCAGTTAAGAAATGCTTGTTCAATAGGAGTAAGGAAGAGTGTACTACATTGGGAATTCAACAAGGGTGTGAATAAATCAATAAACTGCATTATTCCGCACCGTTCAAAAACTTTCCAATACGTTTTATGTTGGGTAAGCTAATGATGAAATGGATGTCCATATTGTTGAAATATTAGTCTCATGGTCAGGTTATACTAGTTAGTACAGTATAGAACATGTGAAGTTGTTTGTACCCCTAATATTCTACACAACTAAATGGGCTAACCTAGGCCTACAAAGCTCCTACTACTAGCAAAGGAGGGTTCATTGGGCTTAAGGTGCTTCCCTTGTTTACCCAAGTATGGCTAACTAAACTTAACAAACACCTATGTACAAGCCCATGTGCAACAAACTAGCTAGGCCTCACTAACAAACACCCCATGTACAAGCCCATGGGCTAAAAAGTTTCATCACCTGCGCCACATCAGCAAAACGGGTGTGGTCAACCCACAAGTGATGGCGTGGGGTGCCGTCGACAACACCGGAGATTTCCATGGTGCCACGGCGAAATTTATGGCGTGTCGGGTGCCCGTCGTGAATTTATAGCGTGTCGGTGCCAGCGTCGGCAAATTTATGACGTGTCGGTGCCCGCACGTCGGTAGACAAGATGGCGTGGCGAGGATGCCCCGTCGGTGAGCGAATAGCGTGGCGGATGCCACGTCGGTGACCGAATGCCACATGTTGTAGAGATAACGTGGCGAGGCGCCACGTCACCAATTGAGTGCCACGTCGGTGGGCCGTGACAGCGATCGATAATCGGCGATTAATAGGGAATTAATCGGCGAGGAACCGCTGCCCAAGCGGCGAAATGGGAGAAGTTTACATGCGGGACAGTCTGACTTAAATCAGAGTCCCAGGTTGGTGTGGCACGACACACGACTTAATTCCGTAGCCCTTGGATGATTGACCAGGTTATGAGGGGAGGCATGCGGAAGTCATTTATGGGGGAGCCATGCGAGGGGATCAATGCCGAGCCATGCAACCATGCGATCATGCGGGAGAATTATGGGCGAGGGGAGGCATGCGGTGCGGTTACTGAGGCATGCGAGGGCCGGTTACAGTGGCTACCATGCGGGGACCATTTCACGCAATTCATGTCTGCATCTAAAACGGAAATTGGTAACCTATAAATGGATGGTTTGGTTTGACAACAAAAAAGGTAAGCAATCTTCCGTACCAAAAACTCATGTGAAAAATCCAATAATGCCCCCCCCCCCCCCTCCATAATTCAATTGAAGATCGAGAGTCACCGATCGAATATCGGCAAAATCACCATACAAATTTCTGTGTTTAGGGTAGAAGTAATTTACCTTATAAACGGTGGCGCCAGACGAAGGTTTCGAGAAAAGATAATTATGTTTTACCAAGCTAGGAGTTATGGTAATAGTTAAACAGTGACTGCTGCAAGGTGCGATTCTGGCAATTCCAAACCGCGCGAGGACGCGGGGAAATTGAGAGGAACAGGTGGGGTTCAATCTAAAGCACATATACCCTTTGCAAAACAGGACATGGTTAATATCATACTCATAACGGATTTTTGGATCATGGGGCCAATCAAGATCGTTTTTCGTGACATTGCTCAGATCCGAATCGAGAAAGCAAAAACAACCGGTGATCGATAACAAAGTTATTGACGTTGATAGGAAAACCAAGATGTTCGTGAAACAAAGGGTATGCGTTCGCGGCCCATCTAGGAGGAATCACAATCGGCGAGGATGCGTGATGGCCGCGCCGCGCTCCGGTCTGAGAGGAAGAACAACTATTGAATCGGCTAGGCAAAGGCTAGAGAAGGGAGAATGCTCTCTTGAGATTAGAACGTGAAAACCAACCTCGACCTAGGTCTGGTGTTTTGAATAATCGGAGGGTCCGTCCTTGGCAGCGCCTTGGAGGTCGAATCGAACAACAAGTCGCGATTCTAGCAGTGATCAATCTTAATCGACCAGATAGGAATCTATTTAGTCACTAGAGATTTGAAATGACCCGGCGAAGCGGGGAGATCGGATAGGCTGCGGCTGTGAGGCGCGGCCCGGACTCGTCTCATTCAGCAGCTCGGGAATGGCGAGGATGAAGTTCGAGACCACAGCGAGTGAATTTCGCACGTTTACTATGCTCGTTCGGAGCAAGGCGGGGATGGTAGAGACTCACATGCGAAGGAAAAAAGAGATCGGATAATTATATTCAAAGGACTGGATTATGAGCGGAAGGCGGTTCACGAGATGGCGACCCTAAACGCGATAAGGAAGATGGTCTTGCCAAGATGATCGAAAGTGATGATGAAAAACAATCCCGAGAAGAAAAGATGGAAAGGCTGCATAGAAGCGGAGGAGCTCCTTCAGCCGAATATCGGAGAGACTTGGTAGCCAATGAATTTTATAGTTCCAAAATCCCGAATTCGATGAAAGCAGATGATCCAGATCGGCACGTTTTACACTATGAGACCGCCATGTCCTTGTGGTAGTACAGCGACGAGTTGATGTGTAAAATATTTCCGCAATCCCTGACAAGATGAGCTATAACGTGGTTCAATGGCTGACCACGATCGATCGGGACTTACCATGTGATCGATGATTTTTACTCTAACTATAAGTACAACAAAGCGTGGCCGGAAAGGATGCCATTAATTTTGTTCCTTTTAGGAATTCGGAAGGAGGAAAGCATCGGACAATTGAGTAGGCGTTTCAAGCAGAGTTAGCGGACATGGATGGAGCCAACGACCAAGTTGTCATTGCTAGGCATACAAACAAGCTTACCGGCATGATCAAAGAGGTGTGTACGGTTCTTTGGTCAAGAGACCACCAAAAACTTTGGAAGAAGCTGTATGATCGGTAGAAGAGTATGCCGAGTGGAGCCACGATTCTAAAGCTCGAGAAGAAGTTCACAAATCATCCAATCATCCAAACGATAGAACAAGAAAAATCAACAACCGTTCGAGCAGACTGACATAATGATCGCGGGGATGTTCGAGAGAAAATCGAGATGCATATGACCGTGTATCGAAATTTCACGATATGAAGGCACATTGAACATAAGTCTTCTGAGGCTGTACGAAAAAATACACAAGGATTTGAGCCCCACGTCCTTTGGCGAGCGCTTGAGATACCGTGATAGGAGCAAATCTTTTGCCAAGTTCCATAAATACCATGGTCACAAAGCGGGAAATGGCTCTTCTGGTCGAGATTATTGAATGATCATTATTTGGAAGGCTATGCGTACGTGAAAAGGAGGTTTGGAAAAGGTCACGGACAGTTTGGCACGACCAACGTGATTAATGCACATGTGATTAACGCGTGATTTGCCATTGGCACGGAGGTGCGGATAGAATGGTTGGCATGCTTTGGCGCGTTTGGTGTGACTAGCATAGCTAGGGCCAAGGAAGAGTGTGTTTGGCGCGGCTAGCTTGGGCTAGGTGTGGTGGCATGATTTACCATTGGCACGGAGGAATTAGGGTTTTGCTCCTTGTAACCCTAATTTGAAAAAATACCCTATTAATTCTGACTACATGCATTAAATGTTCTGATAAATGTGTCACCGGTGACATTAGGTTATTCGGGGTTTTAAGATTTTACCCTTTGTCTAAAAACCACCATCGACAGCAGTATGCATTGATTTCTAACAGGAAAAGGTGGAGCAAAATAACAGGTTGAAAATTTGGTGAAAGTGTACCAGCCTGAATTTGCATTGAGCAATTTATGGGCTGGTCCTCCTTCGACGTTTTTATCGCTTGCACTATAGATTTCATCTTTGTAGTAGCAAAACAGGTAAGAGAATACTATTAGTAATTTACATCAAAGTTTATATAAAAGAGATAAATTTACAAGAATATCGCGTGCAAACTAGCCGAGAAAGCATAATCACACACACTAACATACAACTTTGGATTGGGATTCTGTGTTTTCTATGAGATGAAATCTTTACTTTGTGAATAGATGCCCAGAGAGGGATGTCTTGGTGAGATGGGTGGGTTAGCCTCTGTCTCTCTGAGTTGTTGTAGTAAAAAATAGTGTGCAGGGTAGATAAATTGAAGGATTGATGGTGAACTAATTCAATTTTTGGGCCTGGGTTACCAACCTACCCGGTGAGTCTTGTGATGGTGATTGTTTCATAACTTACTTACGTACATACATACATGTAAACTCAATCACCGGCTTTACGGTGGGTGTTTGGAGGGCACGTAGCATATTTATTGATCTCTTTTTTTGCCTCTTTATTCCTTTGATTATTTTTGAAATCGTAGAACATAAATGAGTTAACTCCATATTATGTTAATTAGGATATTCAAGAAAAAAAGTTACTTTGACTAGAAATCAGTTCAAATTGTTCTTTGTCGAAATGTACTCTATTCGGGAGAGGTTATGTCAATCAATGTTTCATCCGAGTTGTGTAGTATTTTGGATGCAACTGGATTTATAACTAAATTTGTTTGCTTTGGTTGCTTCTCTTTGCACACTTTTTTTGTTCAATTACATCAATGATGAAAACCATTTTTATCCTCTTGAAATTGTTCGGTGAACGTATATTATATCATGAATTTTATTTTCTATGAGAGATGCCAAAAACATGGAATCACGGTAGCTTCAAAATAGGTTACACATTACTTTCCTAAAATTGCGATGAAAAAGCAAGTGACATAATTGGATCAAATGTTGGAAAGGCTTAAAGACAACACTTGCAATGCTGATGGAATTGGATGAATTCTCGTTCAGAACCTCTTGTGTCTACACCATTAAAAACAGCTTGAGGACTTGAAGTATATGTTATCATGTGATGTTGCCTCATCCAGTCATCCTGCAATTTTGTTTCAAGCTGGCTAAAATATTTGTAGTTACTAACATAAAACTGGAAGTCAGAGCAACTATTTGATCCTCAGTAAGAAATTGTTAGTTGGGATTTTTTTCCAATATTATTGTCTGATTCGACTTCCCCTTTGTGTTATTCAAAGAATTGAATCTCGATTCAGGTAAATTAGTATTCAAAAATACGAAATTTTCTTTGGCTTTGATTTCATCTTGTACCCCCTGTTAAGGTTATTAGGGAACATTGTATTCTTTTTTTGTAATATCATGCTTCAAAGTGGAAATATATAGATTCTACAGTGAACCCAAGTTGAATGAGGAGAGAGGTCTATGTTTGATATGAGTATATGATGTAATGAAATCTGAATATGATTGTCATGTTGCCTTAGTTTAGAAGATATTTTACTAGAGTTTAAAATGGGTTATATAACTTATATTTGTGACTTCGGGCCAATATTTGTCTATTACACAGTGTCTGAGTATGTAATGTAACTAGTTTAAATTCAATGGTCATCGTACTCTAGGAAGTTCTTGGTATTCTGAAAACATGGACCACATGGATGTTTTGTTCCTTCCTGCTACATATACTTGAATCCGAAGAAACTGACTTCTCATGATTTGTAAAACCAACATGGAATTCGTAACAACTTTTTTCATTTATCCTGGTTCACAACTTCATAAGACTTGTATTACTCGCATGATAAGTTATACAACGACAAGGTACTTGCATGGTAACACTATAATACTTCTATTACTTGCATTTTTAGGTATGCTTACATCCATAGTTTATCTCTGATAGCTTGTAATGCATCCATAGAAAGTTAGAAGATATAAGAAAAGCAACTAGTGAATTACATCTGTCTGTAACAGTAGGGATACAAACAGAATTGTATGTACCAAACCCACTTTAATCTAATGGCTTGAAAGTTAGGGTTAGGTTCCTACAAAAAGCCCCCAAGTCCATAAAATACACAAAACAATCATAGTCTCTATTTGACTCCAGCTCTAGTCCCAATTTTCCAATGAAAACCTCTTTCTATTGTTTACTGTTTTTTCCTATGAATTGATTCCTGTGAATATTATGTTGTTAACATGTCTGTTCTGTTTATAACAGTTGAATGCCCTACGAAAATGCTGAGGAAAAGAACACAATATGGGGGTCACGGTATGAAAAGAATTGCAAGACCTACAATCTTATTTACTGGGTCAAGGGTTTTAGGAAATCCTCTAGTACCCATAAACACTCTGAGGTTGGATGTGATACATGGAGTTCAGTGCTAGTTTGTATACCGTTTTAGTATCATAATAGTTGCTCATATTTCCTCTGGGCACTGTAAAGCTACTATCACAGTCACTTATATCGCGTACAGATACTATTGTAGTCGCCTATGTTTATGAATATAATCTGAATGCAGTAAATCCAAATTCAGCTTGTTACCCGAATTGCGGCCGAGTTTGCTGGGGAAAATAGAGGTGCATATGATTCAATAAAGCACCACCGGCTATGGGTGACCTATCCCTAGGCATACATACATGTTGCTTAGAAATGGCCGACTTTAGTTACAACTTGACTTAGGTACCAATACACGACTAAAGTATATCTCAGAATAAGGAAATATTAGTCATCTCAACATAGTCTTGTTCCTATTGTCAATGAAGTGTCCTCAAGTCTGATGCAGAAATTAATCAGGTAATGCATTAACCTGTCGAAGGGCTAGTCATCTCTACACACATAAACTATCAGCAAGATGTTGAAAATTTATCGGAGACGTCGATTGACACCCCGGTACATGTGGAAAATTTCAGCAAGATGGATGAGCCTCGTTTTTATGGATTTTGGTAACTTCAAGTACCTAGCACTTAAATGAGTAAACATCGTGACACCTTGAAAAAAAAAATCCTACCCGGTAAGGTTCTCCACGTGCATCAATCACACAAGTCATGACACAAATTTAGGTCACCAAATACTGTCAGTCGAAGAATAATCAGCAGCTGCTATATCATATAATAGACTTGAAATGGATGATGATAAGCGAAACCCTAAGCCAAACCGGTACATCTCCATTCCATCCCTTATAAGTAGCATAAGTTTTTCCTAATGGATCCAAACTGCGCCTCCTTCTTCTATCTGCTAAAAAATCCCATCACTAAAGGCAAACACCGATAGATTAGATCTATCAGCTGCAACAAAATCATGGGAGAGACAATTGGAGGTGGTTCAACATCACCAACAACAACAAGCAGCACTATGATTTCTCCTCTCAAAATGATAATTTAAGTTGGTCAGATCTTTGAATCTTTTTTATTTTCAGTTTTCTTCTCGGGAGGAGCTTTAGACATCACCATCATGACAGTCTTTACCATGTCTGAGATGCACAAAAAGTGATCCGCTAGTCTAATCATTTCCACTCCCACAGTTCTTCATCTCTAAGTGTGCCAATTTCCCCAATAAATAAAAAATATGACAAGTTTTGTCAATTCCAGTTTTTCTTGTTAGTTTTCTTTCGATTTATGATCTAATCTGTATTTATTCTCTTATTAAGACTCAAATTTTTCTGATTACCTAACCCATCTTACCTAGTCTCCATTTGGCATCAGGAAGTCTTGTTTCAGTTTGTATGTCTTTACTCTTAAGCCTTTCCCTTGGGCAAATGAAGTTTGAGCAACAACTGCAAAACCAAGATCTAGATCTAGTTCAATTATTTGGAAATTTCATGAAGCATCACCAAATGGCATATCCGCAACCAAGAAGCTGATATACCATGAAACCCAAGAAGTTCGATCTGAGATATGTCTTCTAGAAAAGGCCTGTGTGTTTTTTAGGGTCTTTGGAAAAAAAAATGATGTGGTGCCTCTTAGAATTTTGAATCCGTTCCTCTTTGTAAAAGTGTCTCTTGCTACAGTTTTAATATTAATCTTGATACAAAATCCTCTAGCATTTGTTTAGGATCTGTGGTATGTTTGTTATGAGTTATTATCTGTTTTGTGGATCAAAAGTATTCATTTTATGTTCTTCTACGTAAGAAGAAATAGAGATCAGGTGGCTTCATAAGAAGAAGCATTCTACGTAAATTGAAAATCTAAAGAAAAATTTAAAAGATTGTCACAATCAAATTGAAAAAACACCATCTAACAAAATAAACCGGGTAATTAACATGATAAACAAAACCCTATGGTAACTTAGAATCTGATGAATGGCTGGCCAGATGCTTTGTGTGTGTCATGGCTCATAATACTTCTACAATGGATCATTATGCTTTATTGTCAGTGTCAAATGGATCGATGTCTACCTCTAAATAATTCATAATAAAAGAAAATGCACATAATGTTCCCCCAATAATGAAAATATACTAGATGACCGCATGCGGTGGGGAGCCAACCGAGAAGCCTTACGTTTTATTCCAAGTTCATGATCTACATCTTCTACATTCAATAAAATTCCAGCCAAATTTGAGAAATTAAAGGGAATCTGAAATTATATCTTCGTCCTAAGAAATTGAAACGTTTGGTTTGGAAATAATTGAAGTTTTCTTTGGAAAACTGATGAAAAAATGGGATAGGCACGAAAAAAAAAATATCATCACATCATCCTTGCTTCGGTTGGCCCAACAAATACGTGTAGCGTCAGTTAGACTTGGTAGTGTCAGTGTGTCACGACCCTTTAATAATATGCTTGTTTTGGCCATTTAAATCTTCTACATAAAGCTAACTCCAAATAGCATATAATAATTGTAAAAAAAAAAAAAAAAAAAAAATACCGGAGTGCGTAAGGAAGAAAAACACTAGTCCAAATAGTTTCGCAATCTGATATCTATGGGGTAAATGATAATCCATGATATGATTCTGTGGTATATGATGGTGTAATTTGATAACCCACATAATCTTCTGCATGAGCATCAGATTGAAATTCATGCAGTTAAATTCTAATGTGCCAAGAGGTGTACAAGAGGCAGTATCGTTATTTGACTGTTTGGATGGTTTGACTATCTTGGTCAACTGTTAAAATTCTGTCAGATCAATATCTTAAAGATCTCCATCACAGTCGTCCGTAAGTGATACAGTTGAAATTATCTGTTACAAGGGAACGCTAAATTCCTATAACCCTTATAAGTAGTAGTATAGGTGAACCCTAAACTGTGCCTCCCATTGTCTCTCTTTGTAGAGAAGGAGAGCCTTAAAAAAAAAAAAAAAAAAACAGATCTGCAACTACAAAATCATGGCACATGATTTATCCTCTCAATATCTCAATTTCCCATTTTTCTTCTATTTTGAATCTTCAATTTGATCTCATTGTGTAGTTTTCTCTGGCAATTACATTAGTTGCTAGTTTAATCATTTGTATTCCGTTTGTTTCTTATCTCCATATAGCTTAGTTTTATGTAAAATTATCATGTGGTTGAGAAGTTTTGTCATTGCCAATTCTTTTTCTTTGTTTTTATGGTCGTGAAATGTAATCAGGATGCAGTAAAAGCGTACATAGCTATCCAATCCAATTTCAGTATTTTACCTATTGAAAATGAATTGTCATTGAAATCGATGCGGAACATAGATGCACATATAATTCAATACAGCACCTCCAGAATTTTCCTCTGGTATTTCTTGCCGGAAACATCCTTTGACACCAGGGAATAGAAAAGTAAGTCCCCAATACCTCTTAAATGCGGAACTGTGCCTCAATTGAACTCGGGGGTCTAGAAAAGTCAAACAAAATTAGGTCACCCAATACGGTCAGTCAAGGAATAAGCAGCAGCTGTTGGATCATATAATAGACTTGAAATGTAAGAGCCCTAAATCGAAGGGGTAGATCTCCATCCCTTTCCCTTATAAGTAGCATAAGTTTTCCCGAATGCATCCAAACTGCACCTCCCTCTTCTATCTGCTAAGAACTAAAGAAATCATAACCCTAAAGACAAACAACAATAGATCTATCAGCTGCAACAAAATCATGGAAAAAACAATGGGAGACGGTTCAGTGGCAGCAGGATCACCAACAACAAAAGCAGTTTTTAGCATAATAATTTCTCCTCTCAAATTGATAGTTTATCAAAGATAGTTTATCAAGTATGTAATGGAGAATTCTCCTTTTAGTTTTGTTCGTGTTTCCTTGATTGTTGTTGTGTGTGTTTTTTACCACCATTTAATACATTTGGGTAGAAGATTTAAGATTACCATCATGACCGTCTATCAGGTCTCAAAAGTGCAAGAAGTGATATGCTAGTTTAATCATTTCTAGTTTATTGTGTATGTGAACCAATTTCCCCAATAAATAAATAAAAATTATAAGAAGTTTTGTCAATTCCAGTTTGTTTGTTTTTTCAATAATGAAAGTATCCCATTCATGATCTAATCTGGATGTATTCTATTTGGTTTTCAAGTTTTTGAGATTAACTAATCTCAATTTGTTGTGACAGTCAGTGAATGACCTTGCTTTGCCATGAATGTGCAAAGTTGCATCAGGAGTCTTGATCCAGTTTGTATGTCTCTACTCTAATATCAGTATAAATCCAGTTTATTTCCACCTAAAGATTTCAGGCGCTAGAAGAGTGCCAATTTGAGGGGGAGTTTCCAGTTCCACCAGGTAAATCAGCCACATTTTCCATGACTTATCCTGGCGTAGTTGTGCTTATACAACTACCTTTCATTGTGATCCCAGTACGCCTCATCAGGATTGCTAACCTGGCACTCCCTCCACCTGATAAATTGACATGAAAGTCAGTGTTTCAAAACTTCAAGCGTGATGACTATGAGTGTGCGAAGTTGCATCAGGACTAGTCTTGTTTCAGGTTGTATGTTTCTACTCTAATCGGTATAAAGACAGCCTATTGCAACCTGAATGCAAATGCATATCACGGTCTCAATAGTTCAGGGTGGCCATGGTCAATTTAAACTCCTCGCCTGTATCTTAAGCCACCCCGCAAAATCTAGTTCAACACTGTATTATTTGGAAATTTCATAATTGTCTGGTATCATGTAAAACCAACATGTCTGAATTCCACTGTACTAGCAACCCGAGCTTTGGTGCAAACTTAGAATGTCAATGCACGGCCTCAATACAAGGGAAACCCCAAAAGTCTAGTTCAACAATGAATTATTTGGAAATTTCATGATTGTCAGGTATAATTCAAATTGGCCATAAGCATCACCAAATGTCAACGGAACCAAATTTAATCAACACGGCCTCAATTTTCCCCTACACATACAAGTTGCTTAGAAATGGTCGACTGTAATAGAAAACGTATGAACATCCGGCCTGCGGAGGAATGCAAAGACACGATACTAAAAACCCAAACCTAGAATGTCAGTGCACTAGCTAGCCAATGCTTTAAATTGTATGGGCTGCATGCTGCGTCAAAGTCTCTAAGATTAAGCTTCATATATGCAAATGTTGTGTCCTGTCCGAGGATCAAAGCAAAGACTTCTTCCAATTGGAAACTATCCCATTTTATTTTCTCAACAAACCAATTTTATTTTTCTCAACAAACCAATTTATAAAGATAAACCATACACAACCAAAGAGATGTACAAGAGGCAGTATTATTATAATTCTTCTGACTGTTTGGATGGTTTGACTAGTTTAGTCAACTGCTAAAAGTTGGTCAGATAAATATCTTTAAAGTTCTCCGTTAACAACTGAATGTCACAGCCGTCCATAAGTACATCAGGAATTCCGTTTAGCCGTAGATATGTAACAGCTCGTGATAAAGAAAGTTGAGATACACAGTTACAAGGGAACCCTAAATCTAACGGCAGATTCTCTAACTCTTATAAGTAGTAGTTGAACCCAAAACTGCGCTTCCCATCGTCTCTGTAAAGCAGGAGAGAAACTCTTAAAAGAAAGACAGATCTGCAACTACGGCAGAAGCAAGTGATGGTGGTAGTTCAACAGCATCAACAACAAGCAGCAACATTAGCATCATGATTTCTCCTCTCAAGATCTTAATTTCAATAATGTCGACCACATGCTTTTCTTGGTGATATATGCCTGAAGTTTTCTCGATTCCTTCTTTTAGTTTTTGCTTTAATTTTTCTTATGCACACGTCTCCATGTTTGGGTTAACCTCACCAGAAGAAAAAAAATGAATCTGCCGGTTTAATCATTTGTATTCCGTTCCATTTATTTCTTCATCTCCATGTATTGATTGACACAATAAATTATATTAAGTTAAATTCTGTTGTTGCCATTTTTTCTTCGTTTGTTCATGAGATTGTAATCTGAATGAATGCAGTAAAAGCATACCTAAATCCAATTTCAGTATATTGTTACCTACTGAAAATGAACTGAATCAATTTCAGTATTTGGAAGGTGTGGCATTAGTTCTTGTCTTCTTGAATAGTCTTGGTTTAAATTAGGATTGTTTAGTAATCTTGGTAATTTGGTCGCATCCAGTTGTTCCATTTCGGTTACAGATGATAAATATGGCCGGCGAAGGGGTAAGAATACAAAAACAAACTTCTCCTTACTTGACAATCCCTGTCTATTATGCGCAACCATGGATGAGGCAGAGATGGTAAAATTTTGCAAGAAAAACCTGGCAACCTGGAAGTCTTAAAATCTCTGCTGCTATAGTCCCTAAATTCGGGGCTTAAAATAAAAATAAAATAAAAAATTATTTGTTTAGATGGAAAATTTATGTTACCTTGGAGTTGGACAGAAAGAAAGTTAAAGTTAGACTAGCCAATGAGATCGATTGGTAGTTATATTACATGTACATGATATTCAGGAAAAAAAAAATGCAGGATTTCCAATAAATGTAGATGGCATCCACATTCCTTGTTACTTGCTCACTAACTCTATGGAACATCTCTTAAATTTCCAATTAATGTAGATGCCATCGTAGAATCCATGCCTCTTCTTTTTTTGCAGGCCTTTGTCAAGGAACTACAACTAACTGACAATATGAAATCAGAACAAGTATTTGATAGCGATTAACTAGAATCAACCCGGCCAAGTGAAGGGTTAGTTAGTAAGTGAGGATAAAAAACGAACAAGAAGGTAACACAACTACATTGTGACCCATGAGAACTATATGTTAAAGGCTTTGTGCATGTAAGTGCAATCTATAAGCACAGTCAAACTTGTTAATGTTCCTAACCATTACTTGTAACTAAAGTGACATGGAAATCGATTTTGTATACCTTGATTAGGAGGTGGAGGTGGCACTGTGTCAGTGCCTAAACCGAGTGGTGGCAGTGGGGGCCTCGCTTATTGAACTTGTAGGTGAACTTTTTCAGGAGGAAACCTAGGCCCTGAGTGAATCCAGTTACAAATGTCAGCAATGAGACAACACTAAATGAGAATTCCTACGAAGGAAACAAATAAAGCTCACAAACATGATACAGATTGAGTTCATTCTTAGCGAAAGGCCAAATCTAGCAGGTGAGGTGATAATAGTGAAGGCACAGGTAAATGGTGCTTAGTAAGGAATGCAGCTGAACTGGAGAAATTGAAGGGGCTGTAATGACAGAATCCTCAAAAACAAAGGCAACAAGAAACTGACGAGAACTTCTGTGATAATTAAGAATTTTCATGTGTAAAATAAAAATTTGCAATCGAAGGGCTGGCAGGTGATAGCATACACCTACGTTGGCATCTTGTCTTCTTAAGGTTGGATCCAAGTTGAAGGCAATGAGCAACTATAAAGCTTATAGTGCAAAACAATCAACAATGTCAACCATTATTAAGTTCTGTGACTTTCTTATCCCTTTTTCTAATTAATCCATGATGCTGCAACAAGACCAAGCTGATTGGTATATCTTTGCCAAAAGAAGAAGACTGGGAATCTCTGTGATGCCCTGCAAAGCAAAATAAGTGAACCAAATGCAAGTTGGAGTTTCACTCATTCTAATAGTCTTAAGCCTTTGAGTGATGCTATTGAATTTATTCTGAGTTTGGCTAATAGACCCGGGCACTCAAAATGGCCTTCCATTCACATAAGACTGGAAAATCAGGTAATCAGAAACAACAGTTTATTGGTGAATTGAACAATTAGGCATACAAGAATGGAGTACAACAATACACAAGAATGAAACATATACTGAAAACATAAATTTTAATGATTAGCATTTTCAGATCATTAACAATATATGTCCACACAACTAAATTACAGAAAATTCTATTTCATTATGATTTTTTTTCTCTCTGATAGTGGTAGAAACCCATTCAATTGTTTTTAAAATGATGAGACCCAATAACTGGTAGCTGCTTGAAACCTATATCCTCATCTAACTCTTTCATTATTTTTATCTTGAGAATTATCTGCTCGGAGAAGATTTCCAGAAAAAAGAGGATGCATACTACATTCGTATGAGAGGAGAAATCATCATGCTGAGTGTTTTGGTGTTTGATCGTCACATCAGAAGCCATGATCAGATCTGATGTTCATTTTGGAGGCGGCGTTGAAAAGCAAAGGAAAATAATGAGAGACTCAGTAAGAATAAGCAGCAATAAAAACCCTAGCAACCTAACGATGCTTATATAGTATAAGTAAATTAAATATGTTTTCAAATCTAAAAGTTCTCATGGTATAGACTATAGATGCAAAGAGCGACTATTAACTTTGTAATTGCTTGATAAATGAGTTCAATGCCTTCAATTTTGGTCTCTCGTACGAAGAACTTCCACTTCAGTCGAATTTAATTGCAACAACTTGTGTCGCCGACGTCCCTAGGATATCGGCAGTGTTAAAAGAAATAGGTTTAACGAAATATCGGCAGTGTTTTGAGACAAGTTAACTTAATCACTGTGTTGCAATTGATTTGACACGAGTGAACTGGTAGTGCTGATGTCGTGCCTCGTCTCGTCTCATGGGCCATTTTAGTGTTCCAATTCCAATATAAGGTGTTAGGGTTTAGTAAGAATAACACCTCCTTACTTATAAAAACCAGATCAAGCAGTCCTACCAGTTTACGGCGGCGCATCGCTACAATTCTCCTCCTGCGTTAACCAACCATCTTCACCACCACCACCATTAGTATCTTCAGTATCACCAACATCACCAATGGGTTCCAAGTGGAATTTGGTTTTTGTGTTTTATATACCATGGAGAGAGATGGAGGAAGAGAAAATGGCTGATTTGGGTATTTGGTTTGAGCGGATTCGGAAATTGAGTTTTCATAGTTCGTATTCCTGCGTTGGATGGGATCTTCATTTCATCCGAAGGGAAAGTAATACTAAATTCAGTAGAGTAAGTATCAAACTACTACTAAAATCTGCAGTTCTCAAGTTTAATTCTTAATAACTAATTTTAATTGATTTCTTCTTATGTAGAGATTTGGTGGAAATATGTGGAAATGACAACTCCTCGGAGGTGAGTAATCTCAACGAAAGGAGACAAGCCCCATTTCAAGCGAATGTCAAAAATAACCAAATGATTAAGTTATTTACGCTTTGGGTTACAAGTACTTTTCTTTTTTTCTTTTTGTGGTTTGGTTTGGAGAAATGAAGAACATGTCCTTAGTGTGAGATCAGTCGGAGGTTTGAATAATGACTTTCAAAACTAATATGAGGATGTATCGACTACACTCTTGTATCTGCAAACATTTACGATGGAGTTTTTTCTGTAATAGATGACTAGAATTTTCAGCTAGAAAACACTTCAAACTCACAGAACCTAAATATCTGTATTCCATCTATATGTCTTCTTGAAATCATGTCTTTTATTTGGTGCGATGCATGCATAAACAATGCAAGCTTCAAAATACCTTACACATGATTCTTCCTAAAATTGCGATCTTTGAGAGAAAGCAAGTGACTTAATTAGATGAATTTTTAGTTGGAAAGCCGAGAAGAAGCGTGTCCCCATCAAGGCCGATGGCTAATGGATGCACTCTCTTATGAAACTCTTTGAGATTAAGTTATAGTTGAAAAAGCTTAAAGGCAATGCTTCCAATGTAGATTTGTTTGAAAATACATGTCAACAAAGTCACTTGCTTTGTCTCTGTACAAGGTGGCTGACTCAAAGAAAGATTTTACAAACTCTTCAATCTCGAGGTGATGTAAGTTTTATATCCTTGTTTCTTTTTTACAATCGCTTTTGTTCCTTAGTTAGTTGTAATCAGGGTTTAGCATGAAGCAAACCCATCAAAAGATGCCTTTGTCTATGTTTAACTTAACAACCCGTATATAATTTGTAGATGGAGAATTCGTTTCGGATGTCTGGATACTTTTGAATCTTAGTAAAACATTCCTCAAGCACGGAGAAAGCTTTCATGAGCTAGACTTAGAAGCTTAGAGCGGAGACTAAAATATTATTGTGGATGCAAAGACATGTTCGATTTCATAATTGTCAAATGTGGGTGCCTTGGAGGAGCTTGAGAAATAGAAGTGGTTGCAACTTGGCCGCCAAGAGCTCAAAAGCTATGAGGAATCAAATTTTGACATCAGTGGTATGTTTCATATACATATGACTGTCTAAGAATCAAATAGATATGTTTGAATTCAATACATGGTAGATAATTGGATAAGATGCACACCAGACATGATGTTTTGACTTTTAGTGGTAAATGTGCTAGCAAATGAATGTTGTCCTTCACTTGGGAAAACAAAGTGTTGATGATTAATTTTTACTGTATATACCTATGAGAAAGAGTGGTGACAGCTTACAAGCTGAGCATGTGACTTCTGGAATTTAAATTGTATATTTGAGTGTGGCTGGTCAATTTTAAGGAACATGCCTGAGTGAATGACTTTCCGGAGCAGTCAACTAAAAATTGAGAGATAGATTAGGTAGACTCTGTAACATGTGATGCTATAATTGCCTTTTACAGTACATTGATATTATGGTTTGATGAGTTTGTGCTGCTAGCATTTGTTGATAAAAGACCTAGTCACTTTTATAGCTGTGTATGCTTAGTGTTTCATATGTTTCAAGACCCTACATATTACAACCATGTTTAGGTCTTACATCTCTTACCGTTATCATTTTCTACGAGTATGTCCATGAGCCATGTTTGTTAGACCTTGTAAATTATGATACTTTTATAAATTGCACAAATTTTTCATGAAGAATCATCTGTAACATAGGCACGTAATCACTACTAGTATAAATGTTGCATCATCTAGTATAAAATAATGTTAATAAATGCACAAATTCCTCTTGAAGAATCATCTGCAACATTGGCATGTAATCACTACTAGTATAAATGATGTTTTGGTCAACTTTTCTGCAGGAGGAAATGTACATACTACTCCTGTGCTGTTGTCAAGAACTACCATGAAATCCTTAGGGCGGCATCAAATGTGGGAACCCAAAATTAAAACTGAGTAAATGTAAGTGAAAGAAGTTACATTGAAGGAAAGATTAGTTTAACGTCAGTGAAGGTGCTTATCAGTTTGAGTCATGTTTGCTTATTAGTGAAGGTGCTTGAAGAAATGTGTATTACTTTTTCATTAGAAAGAAATGTACACAGCCATTCAACTTGGTGTGTAATCTGGTTCAACTAAATTCTGTACATCATTGTTTCTTCACATACTGTTGTTTTTTCACCGTGAACAAAATTTCCTCACAAGTAAAAAGGGGTTATAGATAATCGTTGATCCATCATTACTTAGGGTCAAAATATTCCATTCTATATTCCTCTTGTGATTGATTTTCACATACAAACTGAAATGCCCGGTAAATAACAAGGAAATGACTAGCTGGGATAGTTTAACTTAATACAAAAATTAAGAATCTTACTAGTACATTTCACGGCAAATAAAATTCATCTAATACATTTTATGATTGCTTATTACATAATAGTATAATACCCAACCAGTCAGCCAGCCAGAAAGATAATAATCTACCGATAAATCCAAAGCAGATTTTTCAGGAATATGATAAGGATGTAATAAAAAAAAAGGTAGACGAAAGCAACCAACACTAATGTCAATCTTTTGAGAGGAAAAATCATTGTGAGGATCAGTTTAGTTGATGTTGTGCTGGAATCGGCCATGATGCCTTTGTTGTGCTGTGATATTTAGTATCCATTGATGTATCATCATGTATATAGATTTACTTACAGATGAGAGAGCTCCGTTGGCTGTTGTTTGATTTTCAGGGTTCGGAATCTCCATTTCTCTTCTACACAGATCTGGGAGGAATGAAATAGAGAAGAGGCAGAACAATTCTGAGATCTAAGCTAGAACTAGGTGAAGAAGAAATTTTGTCTGCTAGGCGGCTGAACTGAAGATATTTGTAGGGTTTCTTAAGGGAGTTATATGGGTGATCCTACGGCTAGGAAATGTTTGAGATACTTGATCTGGATCCACCTTTGGGGGTGTTTAAGGCCTGTGGTTGTGGACTTGTAGTGTTCTAGTTCAGGGTTTGGAAAATGGCCCAGTAATGATCATTACTCAATTTACTGCATGAGTCTAAAATTATCAAGGTTTCCAGTTCCATTGTGGGGTAAATACAAGAAAATGGGGAAACTTATGAATCATGATTTTGGGCATACCAAAATCTCTCTAGGCATATAAAGCAATAGTCCTAACTTGGGTGACCTTATAAGGGGTACCCTATGGGTAGTTCAATTACCTATATGCCCTTAAATCTTCTAAATTACTAATCTATCCCTAACCCTAATACAAAAACCTAATACCAAAAACACAAAAATCAGTTTTCAGTCTTTTTCTAGTACGCTTCTTCCTCCTCCCTCGCCTCTCTCACTTCATATCGCATCGCCACAGAAAACCGATAATCGTCGATTCATGAAAAACTGATCGTCGATTAAACTCTACTATATAATGGGTCGTCGTAAAAATGTAACGCGTTCTAATAGATCAATTGAAGCACCAACTGAAGAACCAATTGAAGAGAACTTCATTGAAGATGAAGATGTAGAACAAAGTGAAATCCAACCACAAATCGAACCGGAAGAACAAACTGAAGAACCAACACCTGAAATGAGAATAAGAAAGTAAGTTTCTACAAACCCATCTCGTAATTTGATGTTTTGATTGGTATAATAGGTTTCATAGTCAAAAATAAGGGTTTTTGGCTGATTACTGAGGTGGTAGGGTTCGGCGTATGTGACTTCCCAGATTTGCGCCGAATCGTTCTTGGCCGAACTCGAAAATGCATATGAACAGTTCGGATTAAAAGTTTAGATGAGATTTGAGCCGAACTTTGTTAAATAGAAGTCTTGTATTTAGGATCGGCTTATTCGATACAATTAGATTTGAGCCGAACATTTATTTGTAGAATTTCATATATTGTTCAAGTGCATAGGCTTGGCGTATCCGATGATATTATTTTGCACTGAACATATGTTACAATTCCTAAGTATAGATTCGGCTTATTCGATACTATTTGTTTTGAGCCGAATATGTGTTGTTAGAATTCATTATTTTGCAAGTGTAGATGTTTGGCTCATTTTATGAAATCATTATGCGACGAATAATTGTTTTAATTCGTAAATATGGATTCGGCTTATTCGATAATAGTAGTTTTGTGCCGAGTATACATGTTCGTCTTGGAAGTATTTTTTGCATATAAGCCGAACTACTCTCTGTAAATGATAGTCAAATACATATTTCATTTAGTTTGTATTCTTTTGTCGTTCGAAGTATTAGGCTTATAAATTTTATGCTTATGTCAGGAACAATGCAGCTAAAAAGAATAAGAAGATGGAGGTAACACCTTCTACTTCTAAAACTCCCGATCCTCGAGGAGGAGGTAAGAAAAAATTGGGAGCGAATCGTAGAGGATCTGACATAGAAGAAGTAGATGAACAAGGAAGAGTTGGAAGACAAGAAGAAGGTATTTATGATGATGAAGAAGTTGATGATATTCAGAAACACAACCCCAAAGAAAACCCGAGAAAGGTAAGAAGGTTGCACAACTTGAGTGAAGAACAAAGTTGCGGAACAACAGACTCTGAGGTTTTCACATTCTGTCAAGATGATATAATTTCACCTAGATCGGATGGTGAGCCTCATGGTCTTCCGGAAGATGGAGGAAATGTGTTGATTAGTTACGCCGAATCTTTGGCAAAAAGATTTATGAGACTCGATCACAACCGTGCAGATCAGGAGTATTGAGACATTCGGAGGGCGTGAATGGAAACTTTCTGAAAGAGGTTGATGAGGTGGTTGCTTATGTAAACTCCTCGCTTTATGGCACGCCATTCAATATGGACATCAAGAATATGATAGTGTGTGACCTCTCTATTTTGCCGAGAGATTTTGTCCAGATACTTACACGTTTCAATTACATGCCTTAAAGCAAGGGGTAGAAGCGTGGATGCTGATTATTATGACATGAGTTGGGAGGAGCTGTACAAGTTGTTCGAGGAAACTCTTGGTTGGAGTTCATACAAACTGAGTTGGAGTTTTGTCGATCCGTTAGAGATGTCGATTCGTTGCATACACGGTGGAAGGAATAAGAAGAATAAGAAGATCAAGCTAACTAACTTGAAAAAGGAATTTGAGAACAAAAAGAGAAAGTAAAGCAGGGGTGTTGGTAATGGACGAGATCAAAGTGAAGCTGCTTCAGGAACCGCATAATTACTTTATACTCTTGGCGGAGGTATCTTTCGACCTTCTAGGAAACAAGGTAAATGATAATTATCTCCAATTGGTAAAGAATATTGAAACCGTTAACAAGTATGCTTGGGAACGGATTCGGTAGCTTACCTCTTGGACCAACTTATACGCCTCTAGGTTGAGAAGCACAAACATTGGAGAAATTTCACTATGTGAGTAATTCTCGACGTCAAAGTTGAAATTTTTGGGTCATCGATTCTGGTTCGCTTATTATTGTGGTCACACATAAGCCGAACCATAAGTTTTCAAAGGTTCGGCTTATAAGCCATCCAATGTTTTAATCCGAACAATGCACTGAGTTTTCAAATTTTTTTTATTACTTTGTTGTGTCAAAGCAAACAATGTCTACTATTACATTTCTATTAATTCAATCATTTTAAGTTAGTTATATGGTTATTTGGATGTAGGTGTTGGTATATGACCATTTCCCAATTTTGGAATTGGCCAAACTATTTGAAAAGGATGTCGATTGGGTTGATACTGAGCCAACAGCAGCAAGGTACGAGTATGAGGACTCTTAGAAAAGGAACAAAAAACAATTGGTGGCAAGTTTGATGGAGAAGTTACATACAATGGGTGTTGATGACGTCGTTTTTCAACCATATGTGAAGGAAGATGAAGATGATGAAATTTTTGAAGATGAGGATATGCCGGTTGCTATGTACCATGGTCCATTATTTTACCCCGGTGGTTATGTAATATACGATCCTTGGAGAATACTTCGTCAATTAGGATGCATCCAAAAGGTTCCTTTGTTTGACGTGAAATTCATGTTGTTGCCAAAGGGTGGTAATAGAACTAAAAGCACCACTTCATCATGGGAACCAAAGTATGATCCCGACCCTACCCTTGAGTATTGGAATAATTTAGATACTAACAAATTAGATGCTGCCAAGTTAGTACCTTTAGGTGATGATCCATGTGAAGAGGATCCGGGCTACATGGATTGGTATAACCAGATTTCTCATCCCTTCATTATCAATACGAAAAGTCAAAAAAAAAGCTAGAATACTTCGTCAATTAGGATGCATCCAAAAGGTTCCTTTGTTTGACGAGAAATTCATGTTGTTGCCAAAGGGTGGTAATGGAACTAAAAGCACCACTCCATCATGAGAACCAAAGTATGATCCCGACCCTACCCTTGAGTATTGGAATAATTTAGATACTAACAAATTAGATGTTGCCAAGTTAGTACCTTTAGGTGATGATCCATGTAAAGAGGATCCGGGCTACATGGATTGGTATAACCAGATTTCTCATCCCTTCATTATCAATACGAAAAGACAAAAGAAAGCTGATAAGGCGAAGGAGAAGGCAATCAAGATCTACGCCAAGTATACTTAAGAAGAAATTCGATGGCTTTCAATATAATGGTAAGAATGATTTCACTTTATACTCTTGCATATATTAGTTCATGGTAAAAATGTCTTCGTACTCACGGTTGGAAGTTGTTGTCAAATGAAAATAGGTTGCTGCGGGTAGGGAGTGTTTATGGGTGAAAATCGTTCCGCCCGATTTTGGTAAATTCGGTAGGTGAGTGAGAACTGGTTTAAACCCTAAACAAATGTCTTGCACGTGAGCACTTTATAGATTCGAGAGATCAATCTGTACAAGTCCGGCCTAAACCAAGAAATGGTCGTTCTAGACTTGCTTCGGTCACAAAGTGGAGGAGAAGGGTTGATTTGGGGAGGAAGCAAAAAAAGGTGTTGAGACCCGGAAAAAATTCGGGAGAGTAGTGTCTCGACTTGTATCGAAAGTGAAAGCTTAGGAAGCTTGCAAGAGATGAAAGCTTTTTGGAGAGCTTGCAAAGTTTCCTTTTTCGAGAGCGTTGTATTTTTCTCGACCGAGACTTGTTGTCTGGTGGAAATAGGTAAGACCTATTTATACAAGTCGAGATTGAAACGTGCCCTGGCCTCATGAAGGAAGAGAGTAAAGGGTGAAATAATGGGAGGAGGTGGTAATCGCATGGTGTTAATGGGTGAAAACATTTTCACCATTATTTCCTCATTTATTTGACCGCTTTATTCCTTTTCACGCTTTCTTAATGTGAGCGTAGTGTCGCCGTGCAAGTTGTGACCGCCAAACCAAGACCCTAGAAAGCATCCCCGCTTTGTGTTGATGTCTCGAGTGTTGGTTGCATCTTGAGTGCAAGTCTTTTGCTAGGGGGCGCATGTGGCATGTGCCAATGGCATGTGCGGAATGCCTTTGTTGCGAGTTGCACCTCGAGCGCAAGTGGCAATGCCAGAGCTGCTAGTGGCGTGTGTGGCATGTGACAATGGCATGTGTGGAATGCCTTGGTGGTAGGTTGTATGTTGAGTGTAAGTGGAAATGCATAGAGCTGCTTAGTGGCGTGCGTGGCATGTGCCAATGGCATGTGCGGAATTCCTTGGCGGTAGGTTGCACGGTTTGCAAGTTAGGCTACCAGCGTGGTTTTGGCATGTGCCAATGGCGCGTACTGGCGAAGTTGGCCTAGGTTGCACGGGTTGCAAGTTGGGCTACCAGCATGCGTGTTTGCATGCGCCAATGGCATGCGTGGCCAAGTTGAATCATGGCCCGTGTTTAGAAAAGCTACCAGCGAGCGTGTTGGCATGTGCCAATAGCATGCTCGGCCATTAGGGCCACGTTCTGGTAAGAAAAGCTACCAGTGAGCGTGTTGGCATGTGCCAATAGCATGCGTAATAATTTTGGTCGCGGCTTGGTAGAAAAAGCTACTGGGCCGAGCGTGTTTGCATGTGCCAATGGCATGCGCGACCAATTTGGGTCGCGCCTTGGTAGAAAAGCTACCAGCGAGCGTGTTGGCATGTGCCAATGGCGTGCGTGGCCAATTTGGGTCGCGCCCTGGTAGGAAAAGCTACCAGCGAGCGTGTTGGCATGTGCCAATGGCGCGCGTGGCCAATTTGGGTCGCGCATGTTGGCATGTGCCAATGGCATGCGTGGCCAATTTGGGTCGCGCCTTGGTAGAAAAAGCTACCGGCCGAGCGTGTTGGCATGTGCCAAAAGCATGCGTGGCCAATTTGGGTCGCGCCTTGGTAGAAAAAGCTACCAACGAGCGTGTTGGCATGTGCCAATGGCATGCGTGGCCAATATTTGGGTCGTGCCTTGGTAGAAAAAGCTACCGGTAGCGTGTTGGCATGTGCCAATGGCATGCGTGGCCAATTTGGGTCGCGCCTTGGTAGAAAAAGCTACCGGCGAGCGTGTTGGCATGTGCCAATGGCATGCGTGGTAATTTGGGTCGCGCCTTGGTAGAAAAAGCTACCAACGAGCGTGTTGGCATGTGTCAATGGCATGCGTGGCCAATTTGGGTCGTGCCTCGGTTTGGTCTTTGAGATAAGGCCGACCAGATTCACCAAGGAACCCACTCGCTTGCAAAACACCTATGACTATTGAAGAACATAATTACCTCTACAAAAAGTGGGATGCAATTATAAACAAAGGACAAGGACCCAAGGAATCCGCACAAAGGCCTACCACTAAGAGGTCTCGACAAGTTGGTGAAGGTACAAGTGTAGGTGGTACTAGGGATGATGCGTCGGAAGATGAATTCCAAGGAGGAAGAGGAGGTGGTCGTGGAACTAACAAGAATTAAGGGTCATCGTTAAGTGCACATTTAAGTTTGCAAAGTTCTTTTTAGTGTTTTCTTAAGTATTAAGTACACTTTTATGGTGTTGCAAACACCTTGGCTTTTAGGTGCTGAACTTTGTTTTTAATGGTGCTTGGATTGTGTTATGGACACCTTGAATTTCACGTTTTAATCAATAGCGTACCAGTTAAGTAGTTACTTATTACCTGGAATTTATGAAGTTCGGCTTATCCTGTAATATGAGTTATGCGCCGAATCTTAAATACTCTTGTTTGGCTAATCCTGTAATGTTAGTTACATGCCGAATCCTGGTCTTGAGTTCAGCTTATTCGATAGCATTAGTTTTGCGCCGAACCTGTAAGATTGAACTATTATGTAAATCATTGTATGGTTCGGCTTAGATCTAGAGAAATGGCGAAGATGGAAAGGAAAGAATTTCGAATACAAAGATCACTACTAAATTCTCAGGGTTCGCAAGCCCATTTCACCTTAGCAACCAAAATAATGGTCAAGTTATCTTTTGTACATCTAAAACAATACTAATACTTATAAACAACAACTCAAGAGTAGTTCCAAGCATATTCTTACAAAAGGATTCTGCAAGTTCCTGTAGCTGTTGTTGTTTTTGTTGATAAGTGCGTTTAATGTCTTGAACTTCAATCTCTTTACATGAATTTCCACTGATCAAATTTCATGGCAACTTCGATGCCGATGTTCCTAGGATGTCGAAGAATGTTACTTGGTCGATTATACCCAAAACGGTGTAATCCGTTTTACGGCATAGGACTTGTAGAAAATAACCACTGTACAAGGTGGATCTTTTCCGTTCTAGGCTCCTGACCTCTATCTAGCACCCGATTTCTTTGTCAAGCTCTCATACCAAGCGCAGTTAGAAATCCGTCCTCAAGCAGCTTGGCAACATTTCAAAGGCCCCACTTCCAGTCCATATCCATTCCCGGGATTCATCAACGATACTCTTGTCATAATTTCATATCGAAGTTGAATCCTCCAGTGCAAAGCTTTGCTAGTGCTCTAATACTAATAACGATGAGCATAGTCGTAACTGATTCTCCAATTGTATCAGAAATGCCAACCAACATAAGGAATTCCAGTGGTTGCATCAATGTTTTTAAGCATTTCAGACGGTCTCAAGCTCACACCATCGCAGTTGTGGCCGCAAAGAGACCACAAAGCCCATTTGTAAATGTCAGTGGCAGTTACGTAATAAGAACTACTCCCAGTTCACTTCTTTGTCCATTGTTTGCTCTAGTAGTATTTAAACAACATTTGTATTAGGGCTTTCTTTTCATTCTCCGCGTCTCTCTTCCTTGGTTTTCATTTTCACAGCCGCCTCAGAACCACCACCATCTCACATCATGGCTTCTGATGTCCATGATCAACAACAAGAGTATGTGTTCCAGCATAATGATATCTCCTTTCTGCATCATTTCCGATCCGGTATTACGATTCGTTTTTCAAGAATTCTTTTGGAATTTCAGCATTATCTAGTTAGAATACCAATAAGCCCTTCTCAGCCGTTGCAAAGAAGATCAGAAGGTAATATGATTATTCCACAACCAGTTTTGATTATATAGATATTTAGATAATTGATTTCAAATCTTCTAAATTAAATTGCAGGTTACCTCTCTCGGATCTCAGATGGTGCTATGTATGGCAAACAAACTAGCTGCTAGGTAAGCAAATCATTTTTGGTCAATCCTTAAGGTTTATTGACAATAATTACCGGGCGTATTTATTTTCATGATAATGAGATTTTCTACCTCTAAATTTTTGTAGGGTTTTCAAATTTGAGTGAAGCGCTGACTTTCTACAAGTTTCAAAGAAAAGTGTGAAAATGAAATGGAAAATTGCATGAATAGAAGGATATCCGAATTGTAAAGGGCACCAAATGCAGGGTGTTTGATATCCAATGTATTATCGTGACTTCGAATCATAACCGTGAGTGTCTAGTGAATCAGATAAAAATGTCTTAAATTTGTTAGAATGAATTTTTAAAGCACCTAATTAACAAAGTGGCTGACTCAAAGAGAGATTTTACAAACTCTTCAATCTCTGGTGATGTAAGTTTAATATCCTTGTTTCTTTTTACAATCGCTTGTGTTCCCCTAGTTGTAGTCAGGGTCTAGGATGAAGCAAACCCATCAAAATATGCACTGTCTATGTTGAACTTAACAGCCCGGTATATAATTTGTGGATGGAGGATTCCATTTCACATGTCTGGATACTTTTTAAATCTTAGTAAAACATTCCTCAAGCACAGGAGAAAGCTTTCATGAGCTAGACTTAGAAGCTTAGAACAGACTAAAATATTATTGTGGGTGTAAATGACATGTTCTGATTTCATGTTTGTTGAGTGCATGTTCCTTTAAGGAGCATTGACAAAAGATTGATTATTAGGAGTCAAATTTTGTCACTAGTGGTAAGTTTTATATTCATATGACTGTCCAAGAATCAGATAGAACTGTTGTACATGGTTTAGATTAAGAATTAAAAGATTGATTATTATAGTACGTACATTGGTAAATATGGTTTGGTGAGTTTGTGCTGCTTGATACACTTTTCTGGCTGTACATTTAGTATTTGAAATATTTTGTGTACTAACATCATTACTGTTTTCGTATGTTTTAGGAAATATGGCAGGTTATCAAGAGGAGCCAAGTAGAGAAAAATGCACAAGTGAAAGATCCAAGGCAATTTGTGGAGGACCTTCAGGAAGGCAAGAAGGAAAAAAGCTTCGACTTCTCAACCTAACAGAGAGAGCGCCACTAATCTCCTCCAACTGAGAATGACCGTTCACCCTTTCTATAACATTGAAATCGTCCTTCAAGAGCCGCTTCTGACTTTCCCGTTTAGCTCAATTATGGTGCTTCAAGGCATAACGGTAACAATATTAAACTTTACGCCGTGCATAATATAAGTTCTTATGCAGTAATATGTTTGTGTATTTTATACTTCATTTATTGCCCTTCAGCTAATTATGGAGGTCAAGTCTACTCATGTTTTCAATTCCGCAGGTGTGACTTGTCGATCAACATTGACTGGTCCGAGGATCACAAAACTGAGACCACAATAACCAACGTTGCTGGTACCTTGACCTTGGCAGATCTTTGTAGACAGATTGAATTATGATTTACTTTGTTACTGCCTGTGTATTGAAAATGATGCTGAAAACCCTGACGGATCAGGTGTCGGATTCAAGGAGGAAGACACACACAATTTCTCTGGTTCATTCTATTCAAAGACCAAGGCCGTGGTTAAAGAGCTATAGATGGAATATGACAATGTTTCCGCATGCCCATTTCCTCCGGGAACGATGCCACGTAACTTCACACTTGAAGGACATGCCACGGCAGTCATTGCTGCTAGAAGTAACGATGTCTGAATTGAAGAATGAGTTGCCGGAATCATTGTTAGTCGAGGAAGAAAACATCTGCTTGATATCTCAAGGAACGATGAGGTAGATTATACTACTTATATCCTACCAAGGCGCCGCCATCTACTACTAGTTCTTAAAAATCTGCCTTACGATCCTGTTTTCTCTTGTAAGCAAAAAACTACCAAGAAATGCTTTACCTCTACTCACTATCTGCTTTACCAACAACGGAAGTACTTGTGTTTGTATGATTCTTCCTATTGCATCTTTAAGGTTGTTTTTTTCACCTTGTTTTCTATATAACATTGTAACTTACTAAAACATCATTGTGTTCTTCTTCACAAGAATTATGTTCACCAGGCTGATATATACGAAAGAAAATTCTAAGGGTATCTTGAGTTGCAGGGACATCAAGGGCAGTTGATATATACAAAACCACTGGAAGTGAACCCTAGTACTGAGGAGGTGCACCAAGAAGTCCACTAATCCCAAGAAGTAAACCCTAGTACTGAGGAGGGACATCAAGTGCAGATGATATATATGAAACCACTGGAAGTAAACCTAGTACTGAGGAGGTGCTCCAACAAGTCCACTAAGCCCAGGTGTAGAAAGAGTGAAAGACCCATATAGAAACTATTCCCAGACGGTGTCGCCGGCGGCCCAAGAAATGACCAGGAAACTATTGCCGGGGAAAAGACTCTATCTCGCAAATTCTCGCTTTGTGTTGTGGGCATGCCTGATTTAAATTTACTGAGAACCCCAGCAAAGATGTGTTTTATCTCGCAAATTCCGCTGTGTCTTGTGGGCATGCCCGACTTTATTGAATTGAAACATGAATTTAGTCTGCATTACTCGTTTTATGCTCATTTCTAATAGACATCAGACGTTTTTATACTTTGGTAGTAATCTACTGGTTAGCTGTTTCATACTTTGGCAGTTGGCACCTCTGCTACCCTGTGGGACTGTGAAGATAACCATCTCGATTGGATTTTTATATAATTTTTCTTTGTTCCAAAGGTTACGTTTATCACGGACTCTCTAGTTAAGTGTGTGTTTGACTGCCTGCATTTTGTATTAGTTTGTATTTAAGTGTACGGAAAAATAGTATAGGTGATAAAACTTGTAATTGCTTGATAAGTGAGTTTTATGTCTCTGGCATGAAGAACTTCACTTCACTCAAATTTAATTGCAACTTGTGTCGCCAAAGGACCTAGGATATCGGTGAATGTTACCCGACTCATTTGTGTACTGAATGTTGTTAGTAATTTTTTTACACTCGCATGAGAAATAAAATACCGGCAGGGTTGTAAGCCTAAATGCAAGAAAACTTAATCACTGTGTTTCAATTGATTTGGCACGGGCTTGATGTTGTGCCGAGTACCTAAAACCCCCTTGTAGTGCTGATGCCGTGCCTTGTCTCATGGGCCATTTAGTGTCCAATATAAGGTGTTAGGGTTTATAGTACCATACTTAAAAAACCAGACCAAACAGTTTACGGCGGCGCATCGCTCTACTCCTCCTTCTTACTCTATTAATCAACCATCTTTACCACCACCACATCTATTATCTTCAGTATCACCAATGGGTTATGAATGTAATTTTGGTTTTGTGTTTCATATACCATGGAGAGAGATGGAGGAAGAAAATGGTCACGATTTGGGTATTTGGTTTGAGCGGATTCGGAAATTGGGTTTTCATACAATTGATTCTCTGATGTATTTGATGGGGTCTTCATTTCTTATACCATGGAGAGAGAGATGTAGTAGCAGGAAATCCCACACTACACCCCTCACTATATTTTGTAGATCTAAATCATATTAATCATCTAAATTTCAAATATAAGTGCTAGAAATTTAAATAGACACATAAGATTTTTTACGTGGTTCGATCAATGTGATCTACATCCACGATTCTTCACTATGATTGTTGAGGTTACATTTGAATTACATTGAGAATCTCCATTAATGGATATTTTCTAGAGCTCTAGATCTAATTATTTGGGAAGAAGATGATAAAGAAAAATAAATCTCTCTCCTCCTAAAAGTGTCCTCCCCAAAATTATTCCTCCTTTCTCTCTCTCCCGCTCTCCTCTTTATATAGGTGTTTACATAATGGATGACACTCACATACGACTCATATTCTCGCGAGCCCTTTAATGATTTTCAGGCTCTTGCTACCTTCTCTCGAGACATTCTCTCGAGTCTTGCTACCTTCTCTCGAGACACTCTCTCGAGCCTTGCTACCTCTCTCGAGACACTCTCTCGAGCCTTGCTACCTTCTCTCGAGACACTCTCTCGAGCCTTGCTACCTTCTCTCGAGACACTCTCGCGAGTCTTGCTACCTTCTCTCGAGACACTCTCGCGAGTTAAGAAAATAATGAATCTCGCAAGCTATTCTCGCGAGTTAAGGAAATAATTGAATCTGGCACGCTAAGAAAATATGTTGTGCGATATTTGAATCCTACATCTTGCCTCTTTTTCCTTGAATATTGCTTGAAGAGCATTCTTTAAGGAAAAATCCGTTGTTGATGTAATCTTTGATCTTTGTTTGATGAAGGAACGAGCGGAAGAATACTGGACTTGTAAAGTAATGTACTTGCCTCTATTCTTTTGCTAAGTTCCAAGCTTTGAGAAGTGAATATGAAGTATCATCTCTTGAAGTATGCGAAGTATGAAGTATCCTTGAAGAAATATAAGAAGTACTCAATCCTCGAAATATATAAGAAGTATGAAGTATCCTTTGAGAAGTATAGAAGTACTTAATCCTCTAAATATAAGAAGTATTGTGAATCCATCATGCGAAACTCCCGCTCCATGTTCTTTGCCTCATGCTATGCTGTAATGCAAATAAAAATTTAGATTAGTATTCAACATTTCTTTTATCAAAAATATTCATTTAATTGCAAGTTCAAATCGTTTTTCTTTGTTTTGATTTCCTTTGTAAAACTTATTTCGTTTCATCCGATAAACATCCTTCATGGAAATAATCCTAATAGGTACCCCCTTATATGACGCACTTTAGGTACATTGCCTCTTGCGAAATCCTAGAGTAAATTCGCGAACTAGGTGTACGCCATAAAGGTTTGCCCGCTACTACTCTCCATGTTGGATATCATTCTCATTTGAAACAAAGCGAGTATTTAAGGGAAATATATAAATTGATCTGTGCGAGATATTGTTCTCGAATTATTGTAATCATGAAATCTTTGTAGTTCTGAAATCTTTGTAATTTCGCTGATTGTATCGCGTTTTGTAAATCAAATCAAAAATCTTTTATTTTTGTAAGTAAAATGTTCAAGGAAAGTGGTACTTAGCTTTTGTGGTTTGTTGTTGTCAATCTCGCGCAGCAAAAAGAAATGTGAGAAGTGAGACTTGAACCCTTGACCTGCCTCTTGCATATTCTCGCAGTATACCAACTGTGCTAATCCTCTTTTGCGAAATTAACTTGCGAGATTATCATCAACTTTCTTCTTTGCGAAATAGGCAAAGTCTGTGCGAAATTTCGCATAACAAAAATAAGTGTGCGAGAGTAAGAATTGATCCTGCGACCTTCTGCTCGCATTCATGCCTCCTGACCAACTGTGCTAGGCATGCCTCTGCGAAGTGTTTCTGCGAAATAATCATTTACTTTCTTCTTGCGAGATACTGTTGCGAAAAATCCATGTGAAAAATACACGTTCGTTAAGACTTGAACTCGCGACCATGAACTCATTAACTTCGCAGGTGACCAACTGTGCTGCCTCTTGCTTGCGAGATAACGAAACAACCTTGCGAGATTATACATTTTTTTCCCCTTTTTGCGAAGCCAAAAATTCTTTGCGAGGAGGAGGTTCGAACCCGCGACCTCCGGTTTATACTCTTCGCCCGTGACCAATTGTGCTAGCTGCTGTTTGTGAAAGAAACACACAATACTATAACTTTATTCACTTCTTCGCTCTCGGAAGTTTAAAAATATGTAAAAGGTGGGATTCGAACTCGCAACCCCAAGCTTGTTCTCTTCGCAAACGACCATCCTGGGCTACTTGTTGCTTGCGAAGGAAACACACAATGCTATAGCTTTATTCCATTTTTTCCCCTCTTGAAAGTTCAAAATATTTGAAAAATATGACTGTGGCGAGATTTGATCTTGCGACATCAAGCTTCTTCGCTCCAACTCAAACCATCTGTGCGAGCTTCCTTTTGTGATAAAAATCACGGCGACGTTTTGTTCTTATCCTTTTCTTCGTTCTTCCTTAATTTCCTTCAACAATTTTCCTCTTTTCTTTTTCTCCGAATATGAAATCTTCCATTAAAAATTAGCTTTCTTCCTTGAATTTATGTCCTTGAATTGTTGACGGTGTTTTCTCCCTGAAAATGTGATTTCTTCCATAAAACTTCCATTTTTGAACCCAAATATTATAGATCTGAATAAAAAGTATGAACAATAACTACTTTTCATGGAAATTTCTCTTAAAGTTTATAGATCCAATTGAATTCATCACCAACAGTAGCCGTTTTTCTAAACTTTCTTGAACCAACAAGATTAGGTCCCCTGTTTCTAGCGCATATGTAGTAGCAGGAAATCCCACACTACACCCCTCACTATATTTTGTAGATCTAAATCATATTAATCACCTAAATTTTAAATATAAGTGCTAGAAATTTAAATAGACACATAAGATTTTTTACGTGGTTCGATCAATGTGATCTACATCCACGATTCTTCACTATGATTGTTGAGGTTACATTTGAATTACATTGAGAATCTCCATTAATGGATATTTTCTAGAGCTCTAGATCTAATTATTTGGGGAAGAAGATGATAAAGAAAAATAAATCTCTCTCCTCCTAAAAGTGTCCTCCCCAAAATTATTCCTCCCCTTTCTCTCTCCTGCTCTCCTCTTTATATAGGTGTTTACATAATGGATGACAGCTCACATACGGCCTCATATTCTCGCGAGCCCTTTAATGATTTCGTGAGGCTCTTGCTACCTTCTCTCGAGACATTCTCTCGAGTCTTGCTACCTTCTCTCGAGACACTCTCTCGAGCCTTGCTACCTTCTCTCGAGACACTCTCTCGAGCCTTGCTACCTTCTCTCGAGACACTCTCTCGAGCCTTGCTACCTTCTCTCGAGACACTCTCGCGAGTCTTGCTACCTTCTCTCGAGACACTCTCGCGAGTTAAGAAAATAATGAATCTCGCAAGCTATTCTCGCGAGTTAAGGAAATAATTGAATCTGGCACGCTAAGAAAATATGTTGTGCGATATTTGAATCCTACAAGAGAGATGGAGGAAGAGAAAATGGTGCGATTTTGGTTTGAGCGGATTCGGAAATTGGGTTTTCATAAACGATGGGGTCTTCATTTCATACCAAGGCAAAGTCTTGCTAAAATCGTAGAGTAAGTATCAAAATAATACTAAAATTCTTGGTTCGAATTCTTAATGACTAATTCTAATTGATTTCTTCTTTATTTTGATGTAGAGATTTGGCGTGGAAATTCCGACTACTCCTTAGAGGGGAGTGATCTTCAATGCTACTGCTAAGCAAAGACGGCAGCTCCGAAACCGAATTCCTGGTGGAGAGAAGTAAAAGAGAGCAGCTTTTAAGTCATCAAAAACATTTGTAAGTTTTAAAAGTTACACTCTCAAATTAGTTCACGTTAGTGTTGTATAATTGGTCAGGTACTATGGGAATGTCAAAAATAATTTGTGCCTTGGTTTAGAGAACGAAGAACATGTCTTTTAGGTGGTCCTTAGTGTGAGATCAGCCACAGTTTGAGTTAAGACTTCCCAAAACTAATATCAAGTACCAAGGAATGTGTCTGACTAATTTCTTGGATCGTTAATGGTTACTTAAGCGTTGAAATTTTTGTGTATCGGTGAGATTTACCATGTAGTTTTCCGGTAATAGATGATTAGGAATTTTCATCTTCAAAACACTTCAAATTGTTGCAACCCAAAAGTAATGTATTCAGGAGGGCATCCGAGTTCTGTAGTATTTAGGATGCAATTGGTTTTCTAACTAATTTTGTTTGGTTTCGTTGCGGCCCTTTGCATGCTTTTTTATTCAATGGTATCATGCAAACCATCTATATCTTTTTGAAATCATAAGTTTTATTTGGTACAGAGATGCATAAAACCATGGAATGCAAGCTTCAAAATACATTACACGTGATTCTCTGTAATATTGCGATGCTGAGAGAAAGCAAGCGACCTAATTAGATCAAATTTTAGTTGGAAAAGTTGAAAGAGGGTGTATGTGATGCTGATGGCATAATGGATGATAAAGCTTAAAGGAAATGCTTGCAATGCTGATGACATAATGGATGAATTCTCCTACGAAACTTCTCCTCTCATTAGTAAGTTTCATTTTTCTTATCCGCATTGATTTTTGACTATACGTTAGCTGATTTCGGTTTCATCCTCAGTAACGAGTTGTTAGTTAGGATTTTTCCTAAATGAGTGTTGTGCGACTTATTCAAGTAGTCTGAGTCTGACTACTATCTGGTGATCCGAAACACAGAGCAGATGGATGTTGTGTTCCTTCCTGCTGCATGCAATTGGATTAGAAGATAGTATTCCCGCTTATATTTCTCATGATTTTCTCATTGTTTGAAAATTAGTAAAATCAATACAAGATTTATATCAACTCTTTTCATTCTTATATTTCCTCTTATAAAATCAATACCGCAAAGCTACTAGTATTCCCGCTTATATTTCCTCTGGGCTAGTATAGAAAATTGAATATTAACGCAGAAGGTGTATCAGAAACGCGTCTCATTTCTCCCTGTAACTACTACTACCATTATGAATTTTCTTCTCATACGTTTTCTTTTTCTGTTAAGCCTGTAACTTACCCTCTTTGGCTTAGGAGGAAATGTTATTGCATTATATAAATCGCCTTTTATTTCTTTTTACAAAGTTGATTCTACTTGCAAGCAACTTGAAACATGGTGGAATTTGACTTGAACAAAAGGAAAAAACATAAAAACAAAATGTTTCTCTCTCCAAAAAACATTCTCCATTCTCCTCCTTTAACCCGGTTGGTGATTAGAACCCTTAGATTCCTTAGTTTCCCATTCCTAATCTAGTATTCATTCCCAGCTAGCTCTTAATCATGCCATCCGAACATAGATTTGTCCAAATAGATAGAAAATTCTTCAGATTTTCCTGCAATAAGTTCATCCCTTCTTCCCCAATCATCCTTTCTGAGTTTTACTCCTCTGGTTCAACAAATGGCTCTTTCCCATTATCTCTTGCTAAGCACCTTCATAACATCCTTTTTGAGATAGCTAAGAACTGTGATATTGGAAGACGGATCTGGAAATATGACTCAAATCATCATTGGTTTGTTGCAAATAAACAATCCAATAATCATGGGTTTTATCTTCATATTTTATTATCCAGACCTAACCCAAAATCAGATCCCATCTCTTTCTTCATTCCTGCAGGGTACTGCTTTGAGGGTTGGTTTTCTATGGCGACTGCATTGGAAGAAATCATAATCTTTTCCTCCTCCATTGGAAAACCTTTACCCACCCCAATACCTAAACAAACCCAAAACCCAGAACCTTATCCTCCTACCTATGCACAGATCCTAAAGAAAAAACCTATTCATCAACCTAAACCTTCTCTGAAAAGCACCAAACCTTTAAAGCCAGTTACGGCCGTGGAGGCACCTCCTCCAACACAATTCTCTTCTCTTTCACCTTTTACATGTGATAGATTTGCAGCAGAAATATCAAACATTAAGAATTGTAAGGATGGTTTGCAACTGGATGTTTCAAACAACTTAAACCCTCTAGGTAGATGGCATGATGCTTTTGTGGTGTCATCCCCAATTCCCATTCTCAATTGGTCGCCTATTTGTTCAGCTTTGAGTATTGAGTTACAATGCTACACACTATTTGCTTTGTACCCGATGAACTCTCACCAAGCACTGTTTCATGTTGACAAGGATTTCTCTGCTGCTGACTTTGAATTTACTTTCTCCCTTAACAATGTGGTTTATTCGGTATACAGATGGGATCAGCAGTTCTGGAAAACAACTCCATTACAAGGTACTGATTTCTTTATAGAAGTCTTTGGGGTGCCATATCAACTTTGGTCCTCTGAAGTCATGCACAAAATTGGCAATCTATGTGGGGATGTATTGCTGATTGATCCCGTTTCTTTGAAACTCCAAGATTTGAGAGCAATTCGAATGAAGATCAGAAATTCAAAAGGGATTAATCACATTCCAAGACTTGTCAATTTGTTCACCTATAATGGCACTTTTACTGCTCATGTGTCCATCACTGGCATATCAATATCATCTAATCGGTTCAACGTCTCATCGTCATCGGAATTTGTCCATCCAAGACCATCAGACTTGGCGGATCTTGGTAGTCATGATAATATTTCTTTGACAGAGTCAGGCGAGTCAACAACTACAATAACTGAAGAGGGGATTCTGGTAAATTCTACGGCTACAAGCTTGCCTTCTTATCCAAGGAAAGTTTCAAAACCCAACGTCCGGAAATCTTCTCATCATGGATCACATAGAAGAAAGAAAAGAAAAAGTAAGCCCAATCCCAAACCCAAACAACTTGTCTCAGTATGGAGAAAAATTGAAACTCCTCTCTCTACAGCAAACTCCGATTGTGAAATAATAGATATGGAGGTTGATCATATCCCTGCTTTCAAGCTACATGTGGAAGACAACGGAGATTGTGGTGAATCTATCCGTAAAGCAACTCCTACCAAACCTACTCCTCCATTGTCCCAGAAAATCTGTCAATCACCTACAAAAAAGACCTTTAAACTTTTCTCCTTCAACGACCCTATCCCAAGACCGGTTAGTACCCTAGTCACTATTCCGTCTCACCTTACAACTCCTCTCTACCAAACCATGCCTATACTAAGTAATCCAGCAATCCAAAAAGAAAACCAGTACCACATCCGTTAGCTATCCAATCTACCCACCATCCTTTACTTCAACATAATAACCCAAAACGTATCATGATACCAAATTGGATATTAAACGAAGTTTCAAGGCTCTTCCAACTAGGGATAAAAATGGGAATTACCTTTGAAGTCATGCCAAATCACACAAAGAGATTTCTTTTCTCTAAGATATCCTTAGAAGGTCCAGTTGTAAGAGAAGTTGAGAGTAACTTTATGGGTCCGGTAATTATAGAAGAAGACTTTGCAGTTCAGACTTTAGAAAAACTGGAAGGAACACAGCTTGTAACTACTCGCGAACCTAGAAGAAGATATCATCCTCTACATGGTTTGGAAGACACCTTTATAGTTACTCTGGACAGTGAGGTGGTCTCTGTTTCTTCTTCTACCTCAACACCAACTTATCCACCTGGCTTCGAGCCCATACAAGAAGAACTTGTGGATGATGCTTGCTCTGCGAACTTCTGCATCACTCCTAAACGGTTATCTAAAGAATGTAGAAGACTGGATATATCTGTCGAAGATATTGGTAAGTTGGGTGTGAAATCCAAAAGAGTTACAAAAAAAAAGGGTTGTTGGTGGTGATAAATGAGTCTACAAATCTTATCCTGGAATGTAAGAGGTTTGTGTAATATAAATAGAAGAATCATTGTGAAGAAAATGATTCAACTGATAAAGGCTCCAATCATCATCCTACAAGAAACCAAAATGATGAGCTTCTCTGCATATGACATCAATCAGATTTGTGGGAGTTCAAATTATGGTTGGACATATCAACAGTCTATAGGTGCTTCAGGTGGTATGTTGATATTATGGAATAAAGACTTTTTGGAGGTTAGAGACTCTTTAGTGGGTGATTATACTCTTTCTATTCACTGCATCAACAAAGTAGATAAATTTGAATGGGTCCTCACCAATGTCTATGGCCCAAACAAACCTCGTGAAAGAACTGGTTTTTGGGAAGAGCTTGACAATGTTTGCAGCTATTGGGACCTTCCTTGGTGCTTGGGAGGTGACTTCAATGTCATTACTAAATGTGATGAGAAAAAGGGTTGTAACAAGATCACAAAAAGCATGGAGAATTTCTGCAATTTTATCAATCAGCATGATCTCATTGATCTTCCTCTAAAAGGTGCTAGATACACTTGGTCAAATGGCCAGTCCAATCCAATTATGTCGTAATTGATAGGTTCCTCATATCCCCATCTTTTGAAACCCAATTTCCATTTGTTTCTCAACTTGCCAAAGCCAGACCAACTTCAGATCATATTCCCATCCTCTTAGACATCTCAAATCCTTCTTGGGGTCCTAGTCCTTTCAGGTTTGAAATCATGTGGTTTTTGGAGAATGGATTCATTGAATTATTAGAAGAATGGTGGTCTTCTTTTTGTTTTGCAGGTAATGCTAGTTCTATCTTATGGTTCAAGCTCAAGGCGCTCAAAGAGAAGTTGAAAGAATGGAATATTAACACTTTTGGTCGCACAAATGCAAAGTTGAAGCATGTTCTGTCAGAAATTCAATCACTTGACAGTCTGGCAGAGGATTCCTTGTTATCTGATACTCCCTTGCAAGATAAACTGAACTTTCTGAAGGAATTTGAACAGGTCATCAATATGGAGGAAGTCTCATGGAAGATCAAATCTAATAACAAGTGGTTGAAAGAAGGAGACAAGAACACATCATTCTTTATTCGGCAAGCATCAGCTAGGAGGAGGCATAACAGGATAAGGCAGTTGTATATTGATGGTGCATTGGTGTCAGACAGATTTCAGTTACAAGATCATATTGTAAGGTTTTATGAAAATTTGTTCAAGGAAGAGGAGATTATTAGGCCTGCTATAGAAGGAATTGAGTTTGACAGTATTAACTCAATTGAGTCCGACATTCTGGACGCAAACTTCACTGAAACTGAGGTTTTACAGGCTATCAAAGACTTAGGGCAAGACAAGGCACCTGGTCCCGACGGCTTTCCCATTATGTTTTTTCAAAAATGCTGGAGTTTTGTGAAGGAGGATATCATGAGCACTATGAAGGAATTTTGTGACAAGAGTTGTATTGAAACGAAGCATAACACTACTTTTATTACTCTAGTCTCTAAAAGAGATCATATTGAAACAATTAAGGATTGCAGACCTATATGTCTTCTTACTAGTGTTTATAAGATCCTAGCCAAAGTTCTATCTACAAGGTTGAAGTTAGTCATGAACAGACTTATATCTCCGGTTCAGTGTGCTTACATTGAAGGGAGATAGATTATTGACGGCACGCTCATTGCAAATGAGTTGGCGGACTCAAGGTTAAAATCTAACAAGGCGGGAGTTATATGCAAGATAGACTTAGAGAAGGCATTTGATAGGGTGAATTGGAGTTATCTTGAGTTTATGATGCAAAAGATGGGCTTTAGTAGTAAGTGGCGTAATTGGATGAAATTTTGTTACTCTACAGCCACTTTCTATGTTCTTATAAATGGTTCTTCTTTTGGTTTCTTCGGCAGTACAAGAGGGGTCAGGCAGGGATGTCCATTATCACCTTTGCTTTTCAATATCGCAATGGAAGGCTTCTCAAGATATATTGATAGGGCTGCAAAGAAAATCTTTTTAGTGGTTTCTCTATGGTGGACAATGGGACTGTAGTGAATCACTTGCATTATCTTGATTGACACTATTTTCTTTGTTGTGACAGAAAAAGAGGAGCTCACTAATCTTTTTTCCATTCTACATTGTTTTGAATACATTGCAGGTTTAAGAGTTAACACCGCAAAAACAAGACTTATTGCAATAGGTGATGTGCCCCATATAAAGGTTTGGGCAGAAGAGTTGGGTTGTGTGATAGATTCTCTTCCATTCATGTATCTAGGTATGCCTCTTGGTGCTAAACCTACCTCAAAATCTATTTGGGTGCCAATTATTGAAAGATTTGATGCACGTCTCTCCATTTGGAATCAAATTTCTCTTCTAAAGGGGGAAAACTTGCATTGCTTAAATGTATTCTCTCATCTCCGCCAATGTATTACTTCTCTCTTTTAAAGCTCCAATTTCTATTATTAAGATTCTTGAAAAGAAAATGAGGAATTTTCTATGGGAATATAGTGGAGGGAGTGGTTGTTCTCATTTAATCAAGTGGTCTACTGTTTGTGCAAGTAAGGAAAATGGCGGTCTTGGGGTTCTCAATCTCCGACTTATGAATCAGGCATTACTCGCAAAATGGTGTTGGAGATTTGGCATTGAAAAATCTCATCTGTGGCATAAGCTCATGGTGGAAAAATACGGTAGTGATTATTCAAATTGGGTTCCGGGTAAAATTACAACTTCTCATGGTGTGTCTTGTTGGCGAACCATTGCTGATACAACAACACTCATATCAAAAAATTCTACATTGACCCTGCTCTCTGGGAATCTCATCTCTTTTTGGCATGATAAGTGGGTGGGTAATATTTGTCTTGCAAGTGCTTTCCCTTTCATTCACAAGTTACAATGATTGCAATATGGCAAAGTGTGAGTGATCATATTACGGCCGGATGGATCATGGTGTTTCGATTTTAAAAGGAATTTAACGTCACCTGAAACAAACCACTTCGCTAACCCGATTACGGCGGTTGGTTTTAATCCTCCTATCATAGATACACTCCCGGATACAAGAAGATGGTCTCACGAATTCCACAGGCCACTTTTCGTTAAATCATTGTACGGATCTATGTCATACGGAGAAGGGGTAGATGAGTTCCCGTATAAGTTTGTTTGGAAGATTGAAGTTCCTCCCAAGATAAACTTCTTATTATGGTGTCTTGTGCATGGTAAACTGAATTCTCTTGATATGCTTTTTGCAATATAAAGGTATTGACATTGACAATTCTTGTATTTTGTGTGGAGATAGTACGGAATCACGGGATCACATTTTGCTCCACCGCAAGGTTGCATACAATGTGTGGATGGCTATAACTCCCGCAAAGGTGTGGTCTTGGGTTTTCCGAGACGTTGCAGTCCTTTGCTCACACTTGGCCAAATAATTCTCTTTCAAACACTGCACAAATTGTATGGGGATTTAATTCCGGCAGCTGGTTATTTGGATCCTTTGGAGAGAAAGGAACTGCCGTACTTTTGAAAGCAACTACTGACTTTAAGACCGATAAGGATTTGGCGAATGATGCTAAAGCTCTAGTCTTGACTTGGCATTGGCTTATGGGACGAGAATACATATCAACTTCTCGTACATACTGAACAATTGGGAAACTATCTTTGATTGATTTAGTACAGTTCTTGTTTTCTGTTTTCGTTTCTGTTTTCTTATTTGTCTACCTTTGGTAGACTGTGTACATTCTATCTCTTTAATAAAACCTCTCTTCTCATCAAAAAAAAAAAAAAATTTGACTTGAACAAACTTCTCGGGTTCCTGTTTTATCCGGTCGGTGAAATGAGAAAGCGATTGTACGTGTAATTTCTCTTTTTCTCGTAAACATATGTATTGAAATCGAATCACCTTATGAGCAAGCACTTGAAAGCATATGCCAATTGAACCGCTAAAATCATGTTTTCTACATCTAAAACATCATTCAAGCACACCAAGCCCGAATGAAATGCTCCACATTTGTAAGGGTTAAGTGGTAAAATGCCCCAAAATGGACCCCCGTTTGTGAAAATACTGAGACGTTAGAAAAAAGATTAAAATGCCCCATTCCGTTAGTTTTGGGGCATTTTGATCAAAAATGGGCATCTTTGACAGGTCAATGGAGTTTTGAAATTCCATTTTTATCCTTCTTAATCAAAACGCCCCAATCCGCCACTACCACCGCCACCACCAAACGAACAACCACCAACCACCATCGCCCCCACCACCACCACCACCACTGCCACCACTACCACCACCATCCGCACCACTACCACTAGAACAACCACCAACACCACCGCCACCGCTACCGCCACCGCCTCCTCCTCCTCCACCACCACCACTACCGCCGCCACCACCACCATCACCGCCACCACAACCGCCACTATCACCATTGCCGCCACCACCACCATCACCGCCACCACAACCATCACCGCCACCACCGCCGCCACTATCACCATCACTACCACCGCCACCACCTATACCACCGCACCACCACCACTACCACCACCTGAAACCTAACCCCTGAACCCTGAATTTTAAACACTGAACCCTGAATTATGAACAATGTACCCTGAAGGGCAATTTCGACTACTTAACTCTCCCTAACGGAAAATCTAACGGAATGGGGCATTTTAATCTTTCCCTAATGTCCGGGGCATTTTACAACATTGGGATCCATTTTGGTGCATTTTACCACTTAACCCCATTTGTAATACCAGCAGTGGTGTAATGCGAGTGTGATAAAGTATTATTCATTTCTCTATTTGCTTACCTAACCCAACTATTGTATATAAAACGTATGGCGATCCTAGGGTTATTACTCTCAACTCGTTCTTCTACTACTACTTCGTCCGTCACTTCTCTTGTTTTCTCAGTCGCCTCAATACCACCACAACACAGATCATTCATATCATGGCTTCGAGATGTCCATGATCACCACCAACAACAAAGAAGAACAATATAGCATCATGATTTCTCCTCTCGGACATGAGTCATGGTTTGATTTTGATTACGCCTAATTCCCTTGATCGGCCAATCAGGGTGAAGCTACTGGGACACATATACCTCTTGCATTCCTTCATTAGAAATCTGTGCCTCTTCACCCATTTTCCGTTTGTAGATTCATGGGTTTGCACCAGAAGTTTGATTTTCTTGTTTAATTTTTATTAATAATTGTTTCTATGAACCGATTCATAAATACTAATTTTCTTACATGGTTCACTACTTTCAAATACACTGCAGTGAAGCAATCAAGAAATCTCAATGAAAGAATAAGAACTGATGAGTGTGAAAGTCAAGTATTACATGATTTAAAGGATCCTCAAATATAAATTTGTGAAAGTCAAGTATGTACGAAGAGAGAAAATACCAAGGGGGCGTTTGATATCCAACATATTACAAAAACAATGAAAAATCATGGGGGTGAGTTTCATTGTGATTTATCATGATCTGAATATTACACACACTGAAGCTGAAATCTTTTCTTATTGATCCACTTCCAAAATGTGCTTCAAGATTATATCCTCCCAAATATTGAGGTTTTGTTTTGTATAAATTAGCTCAAACATTGAGGTTTTGTTTTGTTTAAATTAGTATAGATGCGATTACGAGTACACATAGATCTTGTAATGATTGTTGGGGATGACCGCACAAAATAAATTATTAAGGGGCTGATGCATTAGCTCTATTTTGCTCTAAACATTCTAGAGGTTTGTGTTTTTGGTAAACTAAAACAGTTTCGCACTTATCATTTGGGTTTGGTTTGTTTTTGTAAGGAGAGTTATTAAGATGAAGGTGATGATCTTTTGACTGATCGACTAAGATTATAATGTGTGTTTTGTTTAAATCATTTCTTCAACAAAAGAGGTTTCCCAAGCCGATTACTTTGTCCATCTTTAATTCCTTTCTTTGGATTGCATTTTCTCTTTAGACAACAACTGTTTTTATCCATTTCTTAAAAAAGCTTTTATTTTCTCATATGGCTTTTTTATGTTAGGTTGCGGTTGGAGATGGAGCCACTCCACTCGTAGCCAATTGGTTTTGAGTTGGAAGTCTACACACTTCTAACATGGTATCGAGCTAGACCCGTATGAGAGTGGAATGAGAAGTAGACCCAAAGGACCGTCTGTCCACCGTCTGAGAGGTCCACGTTGTAGTGGCTTAATCTCCTCCGCCCCTACACGTGGAGGGGAGCATGTTGGAGAAACTATAAAATAGTCCCACATAGCTAACTCCTTAGCCTAGATCTTAATATATAAGGTGTTGAGCCACTCCACTCGTAGCCAATTGGTTTTGAGTCGGAAGCCCACACACTTCTAACATGGTATCAGAGCTAGGCTCATATGAGAGTGGAATGAGAAGTAGACCCAAAGGCGCCCGTCCACCCGTCTGAGGTCCACGTTTAGGTTATACAATGTTAAGGCACTTGATACATTTAGGTGGACTAACACCTATTGTGCATCTCTCCGATTGTTTCACTTAATTGCCATTACATTGCTTTGGATTCTCAGGCGTAACGTAGATTTATGTTTCCTATCTTTGTTGGTAAAAGGTCTAATCACTTTTAAGTTGTACTTTTAGGATTTGATGTATTGTATGTTCTAACATCATTATTTGTTTTCATATGTTTCGGGATATATGACGAGTTGATCAAGAGGAGCCAAGTAGCGAAAATGTACACAAGTGAAAGATCCAATCCAATTTGTAAAGGACCTCCAAGAAGGAAAGAGTTCAAGTCTACTCATGTTTTCAATTCCATGGGTGTCCTACTTAACGTGTTGGTTAATCGTGCCAAAGAAGCAATTTGCCAAAAACCAGCTTTTTTTTTTTTTTTTTTTTTTTTTATCGAAAAAAAACAAGCAAACTGCCATGAACAAGTTCAATGATTAGGAAATGTGTTTTTAGCTAGTTTGTTGTGGGTGTTGCATATCTTCCCTATCGTTCCTAGCTAGTTTGTTGTGGGGTTTAAAGGTTTGATGCATATGCTAAATGCATCCTATAATAATAATGAAATGAATGAAAAGAAAATTCGTATGAAAGGAAACAATCGTTTATATATGTAATATGTAAAACCCGATTATTGGAATCGGATTATACATATGGAAACGTGAACCAATTATAGATGTCCTCTGTTAATTTGGAAACACCAATCCAGAATCGGTTTACAATTGCATGAACGTAAACTGATTCTGGGTATTGTTTACGAAAAAAAAAAAATCTAAATATTTGATGTTTTGAAGAACTCTCTAACATTAGCTAATCTCACATCAAAACATAATTTATCCCCAGTACTGTATGATTATTAATGCTAATTAATTAGGGGTAAAATAGGTACTTGGGTAATTATTTTGATAAGGGGTGGTGTGAAGGTTATTTCTAATGACCTTTTTTTATCATATAGCTATAGGCCCAAATTAAGTGTTATAGGCCCCAATTTAACCGGGTTAAGGTAAAGATGCAAACTATGCGAGACCTATATTAACCGGAAGGATAAAACAATATTGGTGTTAAAGCCTGTGGACTGCTTTGGTATGGAAGGAGCTTTAGCGGTTGTGGCTTATATGTGCAAACTTTCTTTGAGCGACATAAACCGAATATATTTTTTATTGTTTGTTCTAGGCTGCAACCCATTCTTCATGAAACAATCGACAAGTTCTACTCCTCTAAAACCATTACCAACATCAAGTTCAATGACTATTATCTAAATTAGTACACTTGAAATATTTATCAATCTGGGACTTTGTTGTACTCCTCAAAATCAGTCTTTCCAACTTCCATCTGGCCACCAATTTCTATGTCTCTCATATTATGGGTAATGAAAAAGAACTATGATTTTAGGCATACGGAAATCTTTTAGGGCATACCACGTAAAGACAAAAAGGAGTGTAAATAGCAAAATTAGAAACCCCTTAACCAAATATTTTTGGTAATGGCAAATCTGCCCTTTTACGATTAGTGTTAATACTAATGATTAGTTAAAATAATTCTGATTAGTGATTAATGATTAGTGATTAGTTTTAAGATTATTTACTTATTAATTTGTGTAGATAAAAAATTTTGAGTAAGAAACAAAAAAGTTAGTTTTTTTTAGAAGGAGAAGGGGAAAGTGAGAAAAATTTTTGTGTAGATTATTTAGTTACACTTGAATTGTAGTCATTTAGGTTGTTCGTGGGGTTCGACCTATCTTATGTTTAATCTCACTCTTGTAGGTTAAAATCATCAAAAGTTTGTGTTTTTTCACTAAGGTTCGGCGAGTCTGGATGAATAGTTCGGCTAGCTCAAAGTGTTGATTAAGAGCCGAACCTACCTTGTAGACCAGAGTTCGGCTTGGCTCGAATTGTCCTAACAAGCCGAACCCTACACTGAACTGTCTGGAAGAAAAAAATGTTTAGGGTTCGGCTTATATATATAAATTCGTAAGCGCCGAACTTGTTGGAAACACATTGTTCGGCTATTTGAATAAGTAGTATAAGCCGAACCTAATCATGTACATTCCCGGGTTAATAATTTTGTATTGGTTCAGCACATATTGTGAATATCGTAATAGCCGAACCTCGTAAATGTGCTAGGTTCGACACATATTATGATTATCGAATACTTAGAACCCCTATGCATCTCTTTCGTGACTAGGTTCGGGCTTGAAATTTCATGAAATTTCAAGCCAAACTGTTCATATACACTTACGGGAAGCTTTTGTGAAGAACAGTTCGGCTAAAAAACGCAACTCAATTTTGAGCCGAACCCAACACCGTAATGTGATCATTTAATCGATGAAAAACAACAAATAAGAAATTGGGTTGTAAAACTTACTTTCTTGTCCTCATTTAGGAGTTGGAGATGCGGTTGGTTCAATTTCGGTTCAATTGGTGGTTGATTTTCGTTTCTACACCTTCATCTTCAATTGGTTCTTCTTCTTCAATTGATGGATTAGAAGACGATTTGGTTTGCCTAGTCCCTGCTTTTCTTTGTACGAGTCATTATGTAGTTCAGTTTAATCGACAATCAAATTTTACGAATCGACAATTAATCACGGTGATGAATTTTTTTTTTTTTTTCGCGGGAGGGGAAGAGTTCGGCTAGAGGAGGAAGAAGAAGAGATGTTAAGGAAGCCGATTTTGATTTTTTAGAAAACTGATTTTAGATTTTTGTATTAAGGGTATATAAGTAATTGAGCTAACCGTAGGTTACCCCTTATAAGGTCACCCAAGATGGGACTATCATTTTGTATGCCCCTAAAGTTTTATGTATGCCTAAAATCATAGTTCATGAAAAAGTCTTTCGAGTCTTCGACCCATAGGTAATTGTTCTAGTGCTAAGCCCGAATGAAATGCTCCACCACATTTGTTCTATTCATAAGCCCGTAAAACTTATTCAGTTTTGTCAATTTACCCTACTATATAACAAAATAAAATGTATGTCCTAGGGTTATCACTCTCACCTCTTACAACTTCTCTCAGTCTCTTCTTCCTTCATTTTCTCTCGCCGCCACCACCACCACAGATCCATCATGGCTTTTGATGTCCATGATCACCACCAACAACAAAGACAACATAATAATTTCTCCTCTCTAACATGAGTTTGATTTGTGCTACTCCGATTTCCCTTATTACAAGGAAGCACATACCTGCATTCCTTACGTTCTCGCCTTTTTCGTTGCTTCATCCCTTTTCTTTCACCACCAATCATTGGACCTGTAAGTCTGATTTTGTTGTTTAAGTCTTATTAGATTTGTTTTTATGAACCGATTCATAATTAGATTTTTCCAGCTAATTTTTTTACGGGGTTCTCTACCTTCAAACACACCGATTGCGTGAAGCATGCAATTAACAAATTTCAAAGAAAGGATAGCAATAGTGTGAAAGCCAAGTATTGCATGATTTGAAGGATCCTAAAATTGTTATTGAGACTTCACCACAAAAAAATGAAGGCTATGAAGAATCATCCGTATCCCTAGTGGTGAGTTTCATAATCTAATTCCATCCATATCATATGACTGTCAAAAAATGTAGATAAACTTGTTTGAATTTGGTAGATGATAAGATTAAGATGCACATTCGACTTGAGATTGTACTTGGTATTGTTACTATTGTATATGTGTGGTAGCTAATGAGTGTTTTGCCTTAATCGTAGGCAAGCAAAGCGTAGATGATTATATATTTAAGGTTCGGTTTATTTTGATTTTTGTATCAAATGCAGAGTATTAATAGATCGGATTAAAGGGATGATAAATTTTTTATCTTAGCGGATTTGGTGAGATTTTGCCAATGATCCGAATGTTACGCACATTGAAGCCTAAATGCTTTCTTATTTATGACTTCGAAAACTTGATTCAAGATTGTATTTTCCCAAATATTGAGGTTTTGTATTGTATAAATTAACCCAATCATTTTGGTTTTGTTTTGTTTAAATTAGTACTAGTAAGGACACATGTGCGATGCACATGCTTGAATTTTTACTCATCCAACAATACTAACTTTGAAAGCCATGAAATTTTTTTACTAAAACAAAAATTTACTATTCTTATTTGTACTCATTATGTCGATAATTGAAAGAGCTTTTCAAATATATAAATTTTAAAAAAATCTAATGTATATTTTGAAAGATATTAAATTTTTAAATTTTTTTGATCTATTTTTAAAACAATGGTATTTACGTATATATGTAAAAAATAGGGACAACAAAGTAATTTAAGGGGTCTCCTACCAAAAAGAGCTCTTTTCTTTATATTAGTAAGATTAGTAAGATATATGCTAATGTTGAGTACACATAGACCAGTAATGATTGTGGGGATGAATTCTTAAGGGGCTGATGCATTATCTCTCTTTTGCTCTTAACAGTCTAGAGGTTTGTGTTTTTTGTTAAACTAAAACAGTTTGTCCTTGCTATTCTGCTTTAAAACAGTTTGTGCCCTTACCATTGATAAAGAATGGATGAGCTTGTCCGCTTACATTTGTTGATAATGATCTAGTTATTTTGTGGTGGTATGTTTAGTATTTGGCATTTTTCAAAACTTTTCATATTTTCAAAACTTTTCTTCGAGAGTGTGAAGTTAAGGCGTGTTGATTAGATCATGTAAATAGGATACTTTGGCGAATCTTGAACATATAAGATAGTTAACCCGAAACAAAGAGTGTATGAATATTATTGAAGAATCGCCTGTTAACATTGGCACGAAATCACTTCTAGTATAATATCGCTTCGTCCGGTGATGTTTTGTTCCCAACATTTCGTAGGAGAGGACAATACAAATGTACAAATTACTATAGTTCTCATTTTGGGCTGTCAAGGACAACCATGAATTTCTATGTAGATGTTATATCTAAACAAATCACTTGGTGTTCTCCTGTATTATTTGTGTAGGTAGTATATCTTATTCTTGCCCTTCATTTCATTTCTTCTTAAAATAAATAAAAAACGTTTCCATATGATGATTTTTTTCCTGAAAAATCCGTTTATTTCTGGATAGAAATAATGCAAACTGTGATAAATATGGCGAAATACACACATATAAACAACCCCATTCCTGGTGATGCTGGTTTCATTGCATCACATGCTTCCAATAGGCTTATCGGGAATTAATTGTTGTCTTTGACAAACTTGATTCTTTGTTAAAATTTGAACTTACTCCTTCTCGAGTTATCATCGTTAACATTAAGTTTATTAAGGAGATATTGGAAGTGCTGATCTGGTCAACTTCATTCATATTGCTAAGTTTATTGATACATTTACTTATGCACTTGGCAAAGCCGATTCATGAACCGCATCTATGAAACCCATTTTCTTCTTGTAAGATTACTGGCCAGATCGAGAAGATTCAGGCTGTCATGAGCACCACCGAGGTTTATGTATGATTGAGATGAAGATGCGGTGAGGGGGAACTCATGAGGCTTCTCAGCCTCTCCCAACCAACCCATTGACTCGCAACTAAGCTCGCAACCAAGGCTTGTGTAAAAATGCTTGTGATGGCTTACTTGGAGGTCATGTGGTTTACATGTACAAACCACCTTTAGAAACAATGTTTAGGGGACAAATCGGTTCCTTAGGAAATTGATTTCACGAGATCATATCAAAGGTAGATATATCTTTACCGAGAAGAAGTTTCCAAGGCTTTTGAGGGTGTTCTTCATAAAGGAGAAGTTGACCTTGGATGTTTGCTAACCTGTTCTCTCTTGATCGAGAGGTAGATATCAAGTTTGTGGAGCACAATCCATTCAATGACCAAAGATACTTCTCGGATGATCTCGAAGTCAAGAATTTGGGTTGGTTAGAACGAACTTCACGGGAGGAAGGTTTGGAAAATACTATGGATTGGTACTTGAAGAATCTGATTGGTGTGGTGATGTTTACTCGAGCATTGCCTCATCAAAGGATGTTGATGATGCCCGGGATTTAGAGGATAGAGCAATGGTGTCTCCTCCGGTGCAGGACATCCTTTCGAACAAAACCGTAGATCCATTTAATCCTATTAAGTTATTCGTGCTTTGGGTTACAAGTTTTTTTTTTTTTTTTTTGTTGTCATTTTGGCTTAGAGAACAAAGAACATGTCCTTTAGGTGCTCCTTAGCGTAAGATCGCCCAGAGTTTGAATAATGAGTTTCCAAATACGAGTATCAAGTGCGAAAGAATGTGTTGGACTAAAGTCTTGGATTGCTAACGGTTATTTAAGAGTTGATATTTTTGTGTATCTGCAAACATTTACGAAGAAGTTTTCCAAGAATAGGATTTCGACTAAATTTGTTTGCTTCCACCGCCGCCCCTTGCATGCTTTCTTATTCAATGATATCATGCAAACCATCTATGTCTTCTTGAAATCATGACTCTTATTTGGTGCGAGAGATGCATAAAACCATGGAATGCAAGCTTCAAAATACCTTACACATGATTCTTCCTAAAATTGCGATCTTGAGAGAAAGCAAGTGATCTAATTAGATCAATTTTTAGTTGGAAAAGTTGAAATCCGGTTAGCCCGATGCGATGGCATAATGGATGAACTCTCTTGTGAAACTCCTTGAGATTAAGTTAAAGTTGAAAAGGCTTAAAGTCACTCGTTGAGCTCCCGTACAAGGTGGCGACTTAAAGAGATTTTACAAATTCTTCAATCTCACGGTGATGTAAGTTTTATATCCTTGTTTTATTTTACAATCGCTTTTATTCCCCTCAAAAGATGCACCTCAAAAGATGCACTGCCTATGTTTAACTTAACAGCCCCGTATAATTTGTAGATGGAGGATTCGATTTAATTTGTCGGATACTTTGAATCTTATTAAAACGTTCTCAAGTACAGGAGAAAGCTTTCATGAGCTAGACTTAGAACCTTAGAAGAGCAGACTAAAATATTATTGTGGGTGTAAATGACATGTTACGATTTCATGTTAGTCGAATGCGGGTGCTCGGAGGAGCTTGAACAAAAAAATGGTTGCAACTTCGCCGCCTAAAGCACAAAGGCTTCGAGGAGTCAATTTTTGTCACTAGTGGTAAGCTTTATATACATATGACTGTTTAAGATTACATTAGAACTGTTTGAATTCGCGTACATGGTAGATAATTACTAATTCGATAAGTTTCCAACAACATGACTTTTCGTGGTAAATGTGCTAGCAAATGAGCGTCGTCCTTCACCTGGGCAAACAAAGTGTTGATGACTATTAATTTTTACAGTGTACACCTATGAGAAGATTGGTGACAACTTACAAGTCGAGCATGTGACTTCGGAATGTAATTGTATATTTGAGTGTGTTTGGTCAAATATAAGGAACTAGTAAAAACGTTATTATTCTCGCAGATGAAGGATCATGCCTAATTTTTCTTAGAATGACTTTTCCAAGAAATCAATTGAGAGATAGATCAGATTTACAATTTGATGCTATCATACACATTTGTCTTCTACGATTAATCGATAAATATGGTTTGATGAGTTTGTCTTTTGCTAGCATTTGTTGAGTTGATAAAAGATCTATTGAGTTTTCGTTTTGTGTTAATATTATTTCATATGTTTCAAGACCCTATCATTTTTCTACTAGTATGACTATGACCCTATCGTTCCAAGACACCAATTGCAGGGTGTTTGAATCATAACGGTGAGTTTCATATCCATATGAGTGTACACGAATCGGAGATAGATTAAGAATTAAAAGATAGACATTGGTAAATATGGTTTGGTGAATTTGTGCTGCTTGAATCACTTCTCAGGTTGTACATTTAGGGATTTGATATCTTTTGTGTTCTAACATCATTATTTGTTCTCATATGTTCTAGGATATATGGCGGGTGATCAAGAAGAGCCAAGTAGTGAAAAAGGGCACAAGTGAAAGATCCATTCCAATTTGTAAAGGACCTCCAAGAAGGAAAGAAGCTTCAAGATCTCAACCCAACGGAGAGAGCACAAGCAATCTGGGTCAATAACCCTCCGGTGACAATTAATTGCCGTTCACCCTTGTAGCATTAAAAATGATCCTACAAAAGTTGCTTCCCGACTTTCCGTTTAGCTCAATTCGGCGCTTCAAGGCATTACAAGAACAATATTAAACTTTTACTCTGTGCATAGTATAAATTCTAATGCAATAACGGTAATGATTTGTAGATCCGATTGGTTCTTATGCAATAGTGATACACGTTATGTTGCTACTTTCTGCGATGCTCGGTGAAGTAAATTATGTTGAAAGTATGATCAGTGAAATTAAATTGCTACCATAAGGTCGGGAGGTTTTCGCGGTGCTTCCAAATAGCTTCCAAGTTGGAAAAATTTCATGAATACTACTTATAATCTTAAAGTTGTAGGTGTTTTGGTCTTTTTAATAGACTTGACAAGAGTTGATACTAGCTATAGTTTCAATTGATTTTACACCGTGGAATGAATTGAATTGTGAAATTTTTCTGATTCGCCTGTTCTTAAGTTTGAAGAGTTGATACTAGATATACTACTTATATCCTACCAAGGCGCCGCCATCTACTACTACTAGTTCTTAAAAAGTCTGCCTAAGCGATCCCGCTTTTTTTTCTTAAGCAAAAAACTACCACGAAATGCTTTATCTCTAAAGGTGAAGGCAAAAACTGCCTCGCAAGCCAATCTTTGCAATGAACATAGTAACTGAACTATGACTGATGACAGAATCAGTGGTTTACTAGATTAATCAAAAACTCCGGGTTTGATTTGCAAAATTGATTTAGAGAAAGCTTTCGACAATGTGAAATGGTCTTTTGTAGACGAAGTTCTTACAAATATGGGGTTTGGTGTTACTTGGAGAAAATGGATCAAAGGTTGCATTCACAAAATTCCCTTTTCTGTCTTGGTTAATGGTAGTTCTTGTGGAAAATTTACCAATGAGAAGGGTCTTAGGCGAGGTGACACTTGTCTCCTTTTCTTTTCTTCTTTGGTCTCGGAAGTTCTCAATATTATGTTCTCGAAAGCTTCAGCTTGTTGGGTATTTGGGCGGTTTTGCAGCGAAGGAAGGAGGTACCTCTATTAGTCATCTGCAATTCGCCGATGACACTTTGGTCTTCTTAGATGCTCGAATGGACCAGGTTCTTTTCCTTAAATACATTCTTCTTGTTTTTGAATATGCATCTTTTGTGTACTAATTTCGGTAAATGTAGTTTGTTTCTTTGTGGGGAAGTAGACAATATTGTTACTTTAGCAAGTGTCTTGGGCTGCACTTGTGAAGTTTTTCCTTCTATTTATCTTGGTTTACCGTTGGGGAGAAAACTTTATCTAAAAAGAAGTGGGACAGAGTTATAGAAATTTGTAGGCGAGATTGGCTTCTTGGAAGAGAAATTCTTTATCGAAGGTAGGGAAACTCACGTTAATTAAAAGTGTTTTGCTTAGTTTGCCGATCTACTATTTTCCTTATTCATTGCGCCATCTTCTCGTGGTGAAACAAATTGAGAAGACGATAAGAGACTTCCTTTGGCATGATTCGATGACAATAAGAAGACTTCTGGGTGGGTTGGTCTAGAATTTGCAAATCTCTTGACCATGGAGGTCAGGAATTAGAAGGCTCAAGACAATTAACAAATCTCTGCTCAAGAAGTGGTGGTGGCGGTTTGGGAGAGAAAGAGACGCTTTATGGAGGAAGGTTGTCGAGGGAAAAATACGATTTGGCCGATCTAGGTTGGAGAACTAAGGCTCCTTCTATTACGCACGGCGTGAGTCTTTGGAGGAATATCTACAAAGTGGCAGATGATTTCTTCAAGAATACCCAATTTAAAATTGGTAAAGGGGATAAAATTAGATTTTGGGAAGACAAGTGGTGTGTGCAAGGTCCTCTTTCCACGTCCTTCCCAAGATTATTTGCTTTGTCGAATTCTAAAAACTCATCTTTGAATCGATTATATGAGCTGACGGGTCCGGTTATCATTGGAACTTAGACATCTCGAGAAGAAGATTGTATGATGTCGAGATTAGAGAGTTCATTTCTTTGATGCCTATTCTGAATTCTATTATTTTCAATCCCGACGAAGAAGACGAGTTGGTTTGGATGGGCGACTCTTCGGGCGTGTTCACAGTGAAATCAGCATCTTTTGTATTGAGGATTGTATAGACAATTTATCGGCTTTCCCTCGAAAGAAGATTTGGTCAAGAGCTTGGCCTCACAAGATTGGTTTTTTCCTTTGGCAGTTAGTGTTGGAAAGGCTTCCCACCATCGACAACCTTCAAAAAAGGAACTGTACTTTAGTGAATAATGCAAGTAGTCACTCTACTATTCTCTGCAGACTTGTGTAACCAAGTTAGTGAAACAGGAAACCATCTATTTTGGGACCGGGCAGCTTCACTAAGCAAATTTGGGAGTTCTTTTTCCGGCAAGCTAACCCGACAACGCCCCTGTTTCTCTTCCCTCTTAAACATCTTCAAGAATTGGAGATCTTACAATCTTACTAATATTAGAGGGAAAGAGATTTGGAAGAGAGTCCCTGCTAGTATTTGTTGGAATGTGTGGTTGGAGCGCAACGCCAGAGTTTTCGGTGGTAGAAAGTTGAATTGATTCCGTAATCAGCACTCGAAAGTTAATGCGTTCCACTGGGCTTCTACTTCTCATAATCTGCAGGATTCATCTTGATGACGTCATTGTTAATTGGAAAGGGTTATTCTTTGATCCTCCTTAAATTTTTTCTTAGTTTGTGGGTTTCTTAGTTTGTTTTTCTTTCCCTGTCCGTGTTGGGTGGCTGTAGCTTTGCTACTTTGTAAATTGCCTTTCTTCTTAATATAATTTCTTTACCGATCAAAAAAAAAAAAAAAAAAAAAAAGATTAATCAACTCGCTTCTCTTGATGTAATTGCAATGCTTCAACAGTAACTTTGCGCTCGGTTATGATTTTCTTCGTAATAGCTTAATTATTTTTATGAACCGGTACAATTAGGTGAGAACCATAATATGCACGGGATTCGACATGACTAAGACTATGCAGATAAATTTTCGAAGTAACAATTGAATGATAGTTTAGCTGGACTTCGTAACATATGACTCTCAACACTCTACATATCGAGGAGTAAATGAAAGACCTTGGTAGAGCATTTCAGCTAATTCCTGTTTCGTAGAGCCAACCTTTGGTCCTCCCCATTCCATTGCCTTCTTCTCAGATGCTTCAAATCAGCCTTACCAGCCTCTATCTGGCACCAATTTCTATGTCCTAGCTTTCATACCGCTTACGGGCCAATGTATTCATTGCCAGGAGCAATGAACAAGTCTTTGTCATCAATACTATAATTTCCTACCAAACTTGAATCCTCCAGGGTGCAACGGCGCTAGTGCTCCAATACAGCAGGTCAAGTAGGAGTGTGACCACAAAGCCCATTGGTAAATACCAGTGGCAGTAACGTAATAAGAACTACCCCTAGCTCACTTCCCTGTCCATTATTTTACCCTACTATTTAAACAACATCTGCATTAGGGCTTTCTTTCATTCTCTTCATCTCTTCCTTGGTTTTCATTTTCACGGCCGCCTCAACATCACCACCACCACCATCACGGCTGATCATGGCTTTTGATGTTCACGATCAAATCAACAACAAAGAAGACATGTACCAGGATAATGATATCTACTCTCACTTATGTATTTCCTCTACATTTATGAATTCCACCATTTACCTACATCAGTTCATCAGTTCTTTTTCCGGTATCCAGATTCGTTTATTCCACAATCTTCTTCGGAATTTCAGCTTTATCTGACGAAAACCCCTGCAAGCCTTATAAGGTAATATGATTATTCCACAACCAGTTTTGATTAGATAGATATTTAGATAATTGATTTCAAATCTTCTTAATGAAATTGCAGGCTACCTCTCGGATCTCAGATGGTGCTAACAAACTAGCTGCTCGGTAAGGAAATCATCTTTGGTTTATTGACAATAATTGTTAAGACATTTTTATGTACAACCAGAAAAGTGATTAGACCTTTTACCCAACATGTATCTTTTAATTGTTAAGACATTTTTATGATTCTAATTCACAATTTTTACAATTTGGCAATCCTTCTATTCTCCACTTTATTTTCACACTCTTGCTTCACAATTTTCTTTGAATCCTTTCCTATTGACCGATCAAAAAAAAAAAAAAAAACAATTTTCTTTGAAACTTGTAGAAAGCTGCTGTGCAGCTGGAAAACCCTACAAAAATTTAGAGGTAAAAAATCTCAGATCATAAAAAATAAATAAGCTAGTAATTATTGTCAATAAACCAAAGATGATTTGCTTACCTAGCAGCTAGTTTGTTTTAGTCAAAAACCTATGTCTAAATCCAAATGGGTGAATATACGCGTTGTGTTGCTACTTTCTGCAATGTAGGGAGAAGGTTTATGTTGAAAGTATAATCGGTGAAATAAAATAGCTACCATAGGGTGAGTCTTTTTCGAGTGCTTCCTAATGACTTCCAACTACACAAGTAGTGGTAAAATTTATGAATACGACTTATAATCTTATAGTTCTGGTGTTTTGGTTTTCCTTTACTTAACAAGACTTGATACTAGTTATCTTTGTTCATGGTGTCAATTGATTTTACACCGTGGAATGAATTGAATTGTAAAAAAAATTTGATTCATTTTTTTTTTTTTTTAAATTTGAAGAGTGAGATAGGTGAAAAATGAAATCATACAATTTATTCTTAGAGTACTATCTGATGACTTCTTTGCTAGTGAGTTTAGCAAGAGTTGAAAGATGCCTGATCGTGAGGAACCGATTAGAAACAAGTTAAACCGATCGACATTCTTAAGAGCAGCTAGATGTGGTTGCAGCTTGGGTCCAACCAGCTCTCTTCATTTTCCTGTTCACAACTTTATATGACTTCGTTAGAGTAATTTGCTCGTCATGTGTATTGCAAAGTTATATCTATTACATGCATTTCTCGGATTGATTAATAATGATTACTCGCATGATCAGTTACAATGACGAGGTACTTAATACCTTTAGGTAGACTTACACAGTTACACCCATAGTGCATCTCTAATTGCTTCACTTAATTGCCAAGTACATTCTTGGATTCTCGTACTGCACTGTAGCAGACCCGATCCTAAATCAACAACTTGTAATAGCTTGTACTGCATCCATGTAAAGTTAGCCAGGATGTTGGATGGGTAGAATATATAAAGAAGAGCAACCAGCGATCTTTGCGATAGCATTTGTCCGTAACACCGAGATATGAACAGAGATTTATGCTAGGCCATGTGAAAATTTGTCACATTTTCATTAGGTTTCTCTTGAAATTCTTATTTTGTTCTAGGGGATTGCATATCAAGGGGCTTATTGTTCTATCTTTGCCAACTTGAGTTGAGAAGACATGAATCTCTGTGGTGCCCTGAAAATCAAAATAAGTGAACCATTCTAATAGTCTTTTAAGCATACTATATATTGAATTTAGTCTTGAACAAGAGAATGTGGTTAATAGACTAGGTCACTCAAACCGGCCTTCAATTTGCATAAGACTTGGAAAGTCAGGTAAGCAACAACAACATTTTTATTATTGACAAGAATGGAGCTGACATTCACAACATTTTTACAACAAGTAGTACACAAACATGTATGGAAAAAACATAAATTCTACTGATTTTGAGATCACATGTCGTTTACAAGACTAAATAACATAAATATTTAGCATAAATTCTATTTTTAATTTCATTACTTCAGACTTATGATGTAGATCCAAACTTGGTTTTTCTAATTTGAGTTAAGGAACCAAAATAGAAATCTATCATGGAAAATCAAAATTTAAGATATCGGCACCATGTAACCCATTTCTTCCCGCAACTCTTTCATTATTTTTCTTTGATCGGATCCTTGAATTTTGAGAAAGGAGAAGAGAACAAAGCTTCACGTAGAGAGGAGATATCATCATCTTTGAAATGTTTTATTGTTGGTGTTGATCATCACAACACAAGCCATGATCTGATCTCGATGTTGTTTTGGAGGCCGCGTCGGAAGAAAAAAGAAAAAGAAAGAGAGTGAGTGAGAGACTCGGAGGCAATAAGAATGAGGAGCAATAAACTTATAAAACCCTAACCGATGCTTATATATAGTAGAAGTAAAAAATTAAAGACAGAGATAAGTGAACTGGCTTAGCCTTACACTTTGGTTACATCAGATTTTGGGGCAACGGCAAGAAGTCGGTGTCAGGATTACATGGCATCAAGGCAAATTTATGGGGTAAATTGTGCGGATTTTGTATCGGAAGACATATACTGCAGTCATGGTCTTGGTCTAAACGCTAACTTTTGATTTTTGTTCATGAGGCAAATTTTTGATTAGAGTAATAAATTTCGAGTTTTATTGACAAACATTTTGTTGAAGTGCTTATTTTAGGTCGCAATATAGACTTAGGATTACATGATAATTTTGAGTTTGATGAGGAAGAGTATAACAAATATAGATTCTTTTACTTCCCTTTTGATTAACGTATCCAATAACAAAGAGGGAACACCGAAAGTGAATATATGTTCTAACAATGTTGGAGTTTCACTGCGATGCCCTGCAAAGCAAAATAAGTGAACCAAATGCAAGTTGGAGTTTCACTCATTCTAATAGTCTTAAGCCTTTCTATTGAATTTAGTCTGAAATTTGGCTAATAGACACGGGCACTCAAAATGGCCTTCAATTCACATAATACTGGAAAGTCAGGTAATCAGAAACAACAGTTCAACAGTTTTATTCATGAATTAAACAATTAGGCTTACAAGAATGGAGCTGACATTCACAACATTTGTACAACAATACACAAGAATGAAACATATATTGAAAAAACATAAATTTTCTTGATTAGCTTTGAGATCGATTATAACTAAATTACGAGAAAAATTCTATCTCTACTTTCAGATAAACTATTACTTCATAATTATAATTTTTTTCTCCATAGTGGTAGGAACCCATTCAAATTTTTTTATCATGATGCTAATCAAGAAATTATAGAAGGTTGAAACCTATATCCTCATCTAACTCTTTCGTTATCTTTTTCTTCAAAATTATCTCCTCGGATTGAAGATTTTTTGAAAAAGAAAAGATTGGGAAAATACTACATTTGTATGAGAGGAGAAATCATCATGTTGAGTGTTTTGTTGTTGGCGTTTGATCACCACATCGAAGCCATGATCGGATCTATTTGTTGTTTTGGAGGCGGCGTTGAAAAGCAAAGGAAGATAGTGAGAGACTTGGCTAAAGTAAGAATGAGCGAAATAAAAACCCTAGCAACCTAACGCAGATGCAGATGCTTATATAGTTGAGTAAATATAAAGACTGAAGTTAATTATTCTTACACTTACACTTAGTTTACATCACATATAAAGAAATTTCGGGTAAGAAAGAGGAACTATGATATTAGGCATACAGAAATCTTTTAGGGTACACCAAGTAAGGACAAAAAAGGAGTGTAAATAGCAAAATTAGAAGCCCCTTAACAAAATATTTTTGGTAATGGCAAATCTGCCCCTTTTAGGATTAGTGTTAATATTAATGATTAGTTAGTTAAAATAATTTTGATTAGTGATTAATGATTAGTGATTAGTTTTAAGATTATTTAGTTATTAATTTGTGTAGATAAAAAAATTTGAGTAAGAAAAAAAAAAGTTGGGTTTTTTTAGAAGGAGAAGGGGAAAGTGAGAAAAAAAAGTTGGGTTTTTTCCAACATATCTTATGTTTAATCTCACTTTTGTAGGTTAAAATCATCAAAAGTTTGTATTTTTTCACTAAGGATCGGCGAGTCTGGATGAACAGTTCGGCGAGTTTGTATTTTTTCAAAAGCTTTTCATTAAAAGCCGAACCTACCTTGTAGACCAGAGTTCGGCTTGGTTCGAATTGTCCTAATGGCTAACCCTACACCGGCTTGTCGGAAGAAAATATTTAGGGTTCGGCTTATATTTAGAAATTCGTAAGCGTCGAACCTGTTGGAAACACATTGTTCGGCTATTTGAATAAGTAGAATATAAGCCGAACCTGATCATGTACATTCCTGGGTTAATAATTTGGTATTGGTTCGGCACATATTGTGAATATCGTAATAGCCGAACCTCATAAATGTGCTAGGTTCGGCACATATTATGATTATCGAATACGCCGAACCCCTATGCATCCCTTTCTGTGACTAGGTTCGGCTTGAAATTTCATGAAATTTCAAGCCGAACTGTTCATATACACTTACAGGAAGCTTTTGTGAAGAACAGTTCGGCTAAAAACGCAACTCAATTTTGAGCCGAACCCAACACCGTAACCGTCATTTAATCGATGAAAAACAGCAAATAGGAGATTGGGTTTGTAAAACTTACTTTCTTATCCTCATTTCCGGAGTTGGAGATGCAGTTGGTTCAAATTCTGGTACAATTGGTGGTTTATTTTCAGTTTCTACACCTTCATCTTCAATTGGTTCTTACAGAAAAAAAAAAAAAGTTCAGTCAGATTTTAATTAATGGTTCGGCTCATAAGTTATATATCGAATAAGCCGAACCATATGAGTATAGCATGTTCGTCTTGTTATATTTTTAGTTTATCAGCCGAACTAATCGATCCTAAAAAGCTAGATACATTTCTACAAGGTTCGGCTACCCCGAAATACCCATTAGGCGCCGAACCCAATAATACTCATTTGACTATCAATTACAGAGAGTAGTTCGGCTCGAATTCAATACTATTGAATAAGCCGAACGACAAATGTGACTAGGTTCGGCGTAAACTTCTCATGAAATTTCAAGCCGAACTGTTCATGCACACTTTCAGGGAGAAACATCAAGAACAGTTCGGCTTAAAATACTAAGAAATTTTAAGCCGAACCGAATTTTGCAACTGTCAAAAACACTAATCTTTTAGGAATTAAACTCATTTAATTGATGAAAAACAACAAACAAGGATGGAGTTTGTAGAACTTACTTTCTTATCCTCATTTCCGGAGTTGGAGTTGCAGTTGGTCGAAGTTGTGGTTCAATTTCAGTTTCTACACCTTTACATGCCATACGTTGGGCCGCAAAGGAAAATTTAGATGGTACATTATGCGGAATTTGGTTCAGAAGACATATTTTGGTTCATTTTTTTTTTTCGAAAAAGGCAAGATTGAAATAAATAAGAAAGAGTGCTAAGATAGCACCCTCCAAAGATACAAGAAGAGAGGTGAACAGAGAGTTTACAACAAACTACTCCCTAAGTAAATTCACCCAATCAAAAACGAAATCATCAAGCTTAATATTCTTAAACGAATCAACATTGATAGTCCAGCTAAGTAACAACAACTTTATATCTAAAACTAGGGCTTAACCCGTGCCGTAACGGCTTGGGCATAATTTTTATTTAGTTATGCATTTTCCGACATATGAATATTAAATATAATATTCATTAATATTAAGTTTACCCTTCTTATCATTACAAAAGTAGAGGAATACCCGTTAGATATTTTTATTCTTCACTCCACAAATCCTTTCTAGCATTTTTCGCCTTGACATTCTCCCATACTCCACAAATGCTTCTCCGTAGTAAGTAAAAAAGTTATGCCAATTTTAATTTTTGACATTTTTTTTGTTGGCTCTATATAAAATGACAATTATTTTTCATGTTTTTTAATTGTTATGTTTTCTTTTTGAGAATTGCTGGGTTGACCTAAATATTTTTCTCGAAAAAATCACTGGGCGAAACATGTGGTGAGACCAACTAAAACCTTTACTATCCCTATCATCGTTTGGGTTTTTCGGGGTTGTTTTTCGGAATAAATTGTGGTCAGCCTGTACAATAGTTTCTTTTGTATTAATAACCATCTTATTTTCACATTAAGAAAATCAACCACAACTTCCATAATAAATGTTACTTATGTCTTAACGACATAGAATAAACATTATTGCCATTAACCCACTGAGCACCTGCACTACCATCATAGGAACCACTCATCACCACTACCTTTTCCACCACCAACAATATCGTCACCGGCTCCATGCACCACCACTCACAAAGACCACCCCGATCATCCGTAATGATTATTAACAAATTTATTATTTATTTAATGAAAATATATTTCATTTATAATGAGAGATTAGTAAAATATCTATTATGTGAAATTAGTGATACAATAATGATGTAAACAACCACAACCATTGATATATCTTTTCCCTAAACAAATCTCAGCCGCTCTTTATCTTGCCTAACTTGTCCAAATGCAAAATTTAGATTAATACGCAAAAAATATAATTTTACAGTTTTGTTGGTATGAATGCAGAATAAAACATTATTTAGAGTTTACATGTAAATAATTTTTTAGATGTCGTAAAGGGTTGGGGCCCATCTTGTCGCTCGACTACCAATCAACTCAGTGTAAACGTTTGTTCTTTTGCTTTCTAATAAAGCCTTCTAAGGCATCTTTTTATGAAAAATAATTTTTTCAATTATAACCGCGCTTTATATTGGTTTGGTATTTAACTTTCAGAATGAGCTTGGTTTCCTTATAGTCCTCAACCGTTAATTTTTTTTCCTGTCCCGACCCGACAAATATCTGGCCCATAAGATTTATTTTCACTTAAAAAAAATAAAAAAAATAAAAGAAAAATAAATTTCAGAACTAACATCAAACAAAAAAAATAACCAAGGGTAACTTAGTAATTTATCTACCTTAGGATACCATTTCTCATCCCACCACCACTACTTCTTCCAGCACCACCACCATTAACGTCATCACTCAACCATTCTCACGTCCAACACCCACAACAATTATCCCCACCGGTGATCCACCACCCCGCCCTCCATCACAACCAATATAATGTCCACTGATTCAATATAATATAAATTTATCATGTACTATATTAATGAAAGTATTATTTTAAATTTTAAAAAATAAAATAATAAAATAATTTTAAAAAAAAAACTAATACCAACTAAAGAAATAAACCAAGGTAACTTAGTAATTTATATTATATTGAAATTACTGTCCCCACCGCTGATCCACCACCCTCGCCCACCATCACAACCAATATTAATGTCCACTGATTCAATATAATATAAATTTATTATATACTGTATTAACGAAAGTATTATTTTATTTTATTTTAATAAAAAAAAGTAATATCAAATTAAAAAAAAAAACAAGGGTAAAAAAGTAATTTATCTACCTTAGGACACCTTTCTCATCCCACTACCACTACTTCTTCCACCACCATCAACGTCATCGCTCTACCATTCTCACCAACAACCACCACCATTATCCCCACAATTGATCCACCACCCCTACCCACCATCACAACCACCATTAATATCTATTGATTTAATATAACATAAATTTATTATGTACTATATTAATGAAAGCATATTTATTTGATTATGAATTAAACAAACATTTATTGTGAAATACTAATAGAATATTTATTATTGAAATTTAATTAAACTGATCATTTTACAGCCGTAAATTTAGCTTTTCTTACCACTACTTCTTCCATCACCACCACCATTAACGTCATCACTCCACCATTCTCACATCCGACACCCACCGCCATTATCCCCATCGGTGATCCACCACCCCCGCCCACCATCACAACCAATATTAATGTCCACTGATTCAATATAAAATAAATTTATTATGTATTGTATTAACGAAAGTATTATTTTAAATTTAAAAAAAAAATAATATCAAATAAAAAAATTAACCAAGAGTAACTAAGTAATTTATCAACATTAGTACATCTTTCTCATCCCACTATCACTACTTCTTCCACCACCACCACCATTAACGTCATTACTCCACCATTCTCACCAACACCCACCACCATTATCCCCACCGTTGATCCACCACCCCCACACACCATCAAAACCACCATTAATGTTTACTGATTTAATTAAGATAAATTGATTATGTATTGTATTAATGAAAGCATATTTATTTGATTAATTAAACAAACATTTATTATGAAATACTAATAGAACATTTATTATTGATATTTAATTAAACTCCTCATTTTATAGCCGCCATCACAACCAATATTAATGTCCACTTATTCAATATAAAATAAATTTATTATGTATTGTATTAACGAAAGTATTATTTTAAATTTTAAAAAAAAAGTAATATCAAATAAAAAAATTAACCAAGAGTAACTAAGTAATTTATCTACGTTAGTACATCTTTCTTCCCACTTCTTCCGCCACCACCACCACCATTAACGTCATTACTCCACCATTCGACCAACACCCACCACCATTATCCCCACTGTTGATCCACCACCCCCACCCACCATCAAAATCACCATTAATATCTATTGATTTAATATAAGATAAATTGATTATGTACTGTATTAATGAAAGCATATTTATATTTGATTAACTAAACAAACATTTATTATGAAATACTAATGGAACATTTATTATGGATATTTAATTAAACTCATCATTTTACGGCCGTAGATTTAGCTTTTCCCAGAATGCATCCTGACCGCGAAAGTATTATTTTAAATTTTCAAAAAAAAAAGTAATATCAAATAAAAAAATTAAGCAAGAGTAACTAAGTACTTTATCTACGTTAGTACATCTTTCTCACCACTATCACTACTTCTTCCACCACCACCGCCACCATTAACGTCATTACTCCACCATTCTCACTAACACCCACCACCATTATCCCCACCGTTGATCCACCACCCCCACCCAACATCAAAATCACCATTTATGTCTATTGATTTAATATAAGATAAATTGATTATGTACTGTATTAATGAAAGCATATTTATTGGGCCGACCGAGCGAAGCGAGGGAGGACCTTTATATGGCCACTTTTTTGTAAAATCTAAGTGATCAATTACCACAAAAAGATTGAAAATGGTTAGGGGCGAAAAACCAAAAATGTCCCTCCCTTTTAGTCCAATTACTATAACTCCTTATGTATCATATCTTTTCAGGGGTATAATTGGCAACCAAACTTTAATATAACATATCTAAAAATCTGTGCCTTAGAATTTTACAAATTTTATCTCGTTGGAAAGGTTATAAAAAACTCTACGCAACGAGTACAAACAACAATAATAAATTTAAAGTTTTTGCGAAAAATTCGGAGGTATTTATCATTTTATGCACAATTTTAGAAAATTAAATGTATATCCATTATGCAAACCACCACAAAAGATACATACTACTTTATGTAGCAAAATTTTGGTTTATGCATCAACTAATATTCCGTTGCAATTAATAAAACGATGTACTCCCTCCGTTTCAAGAAAAATGTCATTTTAGGCACAATTCTCGAAAATTGAATGCATAACCATTATGCAAATCAAAAATGATACTTTCATTTTAGGCACAATTCTCGAAAATTGAATGCATAACCATTATGCAATTCACCACAAAGGATGCATAACACATCATGCAACCATATTTCAATTTATGGATCGACTAATTTTTAGTTTTTGAAAAAGTGACACTTTCATATCTGTTTAGGAAAAGTGATACTTTCGCTCGATTTGGAAAAGTGATACTTTCGCCCGTTTCGGAAAAATGATATTTTCGCCCGTTTCGGAAAAACTTTTTCAAAAGGGGAAAGTATCATTTTTTCCGAAACGGAAGAAAGTATCACTTTTTCGTAAACGAGCGAAAGTATCACTTTTTCAAACGGGGTGAAAGTATCACTTTTTCTGAAACGAGGCGAAAGTAATCGTAGACATATCCCATCTTCAGATTCTTCTTCGGTCGGCCTTTCCACCGTGGCAACGGTCGTACTAGTATTTGATTAATTAAACAAACATTTATTATGAAATACTAAAGGAATATTTATTATTGATATTTAATTAAACTCATCATTTTACAGTCGTAGATTTAGCTTTCCCCAGAATGCATCATGACTGCTCTTTATCTAGGCTAAGTTGTCCGATAAATTGATTATGTACTGTATTAATGAAAGCATATTTATATTTGATTAATTAAACAAACATTTATTATGAAATACTAATGGAACATTTATTATTTATATTTAATTAAACTCATCATTTTACAGCCGTAGATTTAGCTTTCCCCAGAATGCATCCTGACCGCGAAAGTATTATTTTAAATTTTTTTGAAAAAAAGTAATATCAAATAAAAAAATTAACCAAGAGTAACTAAGTAATTTATCTACGTTAGTACATCTTTCTCACCACTATCACTACTTCTTCCACCACCACCGCCACCATTAACGTCATTACTCCACCATTCTCACCAACACCCACCACCATTATCCCCACCGTTGATCCACCACCCCCACCCACCATCAGAATCACCATTTATGTCTATTGATTTAATATAAGATATATTTATTCTCACCAACACCCACCACCATTATCCCCACCGTTGATCCACCACCCCCACCCACCATCAAAATCACCATTTATGTCTATTGATTTAATATAAGATAAATTGATTATATACCGTATTAATGAAAGCATAGTTATATTTGATTAATTAAACAAACAAACATTTATTATGAAATACTAATGGAACATTTATTATTGATATTTAATTAAACTCATCATTTTACAGCCGTAGATTTAGCTTTCCCCAGAATGCATCCTGACCGCTCTTTATCTAGGCTAAGTTGTCCATGCTATGTTGCTTTATAAGGGAGATAAGAGAACTTAAATTTTTTCCTTTGTTTCTTTGCTATTAGGATCTCATTTCTTTCCAACCAAATTGACCACCAAATCGCAAACAGCAAACAATATCTCAAAAAAATAAGAGGCTTAGTCGAGAACTTTAATTTCCATTTCCATAGGAACTCGATAACTGTAGGAGATTCAAATGAGATCCTAATAGCGTAAAGTCACTGTAGGAGATTCAAATGAGATCCTAATAGCGTATTTTGGTTCATAAATATGTGTAAAGTCACGGTAGGAGATTCAAATCTGTGTAAAGGGTTGGTCGGTTACAATCTGTGTCACTAGCCACGATGTTGTGAAAGAAGTTTAAAGGGTTATTAATCCACAATGATAGAGTGGCTTAATAACGATAGCTACGATGTTGTGAAAGATTATGCAGATATTGCTGATTTCTATTCTAAGACGTCTGATCATAGAGTGAAAAATGGATGACACTCAATTAACCAAGAGTGGTTGCGGCCTTGGGTTACCACAATGGAGTATTTGGTCCAAGAAGGTGTTCTGCAGCATTTGGAAACTGCACACAAGGGGATTCCCACGAGTTATAAGTCCATAATTTTTGTGTCTAGCCAAATCCAGCGGGTGAGGTGATAGTGGTGAAGGCACAGGAGAATGGTGCTTGAGTGTTAAAGGAATGGAGCTGAACCGGAGAAACTGAAGGGGCTAGCTCTAATGACAGAAACGTCCAAAAAAAAGGCAACATTAAACTAACGAGAACATATGTGATAATTAAGAACTTTCATACATAAAAATAAAAATAAAAATTTGTAAGGAGATAGCATACACGAGAAAATATAAACTAGAGATAAAATCACAGTTAAAGAATTTGTATCCAGAATAGTTCAACTAATCATTTAGTACTAAAAAGTTGAAACATCACCTACATTCAGCATCTGTCTGTCTTCTTAAGGTTCGATCCAAGTTGAAGGCAAGTAGGCATTACAAACCTTATAATGCAAAACAATGTCAGACACTGAGTTCTATAAAAGTGACTTTTCGATCCCTTTTTCTAATAATCCATGATGCTGCAGCAAGACCAAAGGGATTGCATATCAAGGGGCTTATTGTTCTATCTTTGCCAACTTGAGTTGAGAAGACATGAATCTCTGTGGTGCCCTGAAAATCAAAATAAGTGAACCATTCTAATAGTCTTTTAAGCATGCTATTGAATTTAGTCTTGAACAACAGATAATAGTCTTGAACAAAGTCTATTAACTTGAGTTAATAGACTTTGCATAAGACTTAGAAAGTCAGGTAAGCAGCAACAACATTTTTATTATTGATGAATTTGAGAGGAGATATCATCATGGTGTTTTATTGTTGGTGTTGATCATCATGAATTTGAGAGGAGATATCATTAGGAAAGGAGAAGAGAATAGGCTACAACAAATTAAGTTCCTTTGAGAGGAGATATCATCATGCTGAGTGTTTTATTGTTGGTGTTGATCATCACATCACAAGCCATGATTTGATCTGATGTTGTTTTTCAGGCGGCGTCGAAAAAAAAAGGAAGAGAGTGAGTGACTCGGAGGCAGTAAGAATGAGGAGCAATAAACTTATAAAACCCTAACTGATGCTTATATAGTAGAAGTAAATTAAAGACAGATAAGTGAACTTTTAATTTTAATTTTTAGTAAGAAATTCTAGGTCTAAATGATGACTTTTAATTTTTAGTCATGAGGCAAATTTTGGATTAGAGTAATAGTTTTCATTGACAAATATTTTGTTGAAGTGCTTATTTTAGGTCGCAATATAGATTTAGGATTACATGACAATTTTGAGTTTGACGAGGAAGATTATGGATGATATGACAATTATTTTGACGACAAGGTAGCTTTTTCGGCCACTTTACAAATTTTTAGTCGTAATGCATAGATTGGGTCATTAAGAGCGACTGCAGTGGGCGACTATACCCATTTTTTTGGTCTCAGAACCAGGCGTAGCGGGACGGACCATCGTCCAAATACCGGACTAAATGAACAGTGGGCGAGTATATTTGGTCGGGACCAAAGACTAAACCCAAATATAGTCGAGCGGTGATATAGTTTACGCCCCAAAACCAGGCGGTGATATAGTTTACGCCCCACACCCGGCGGGCATATAGTTTACGCCCACACAAGCGGGGGTAAAATGTTCGCCCACATTTTTTTTTTTTTTTTTTTTTGTTGTGGCGAAGATTATATGTGATCCTGGTGTGGGGCGAACATTATATGTGATCCCCACACCAGGCGGACATTATATGTTCGCCCCATTATTTTTTTTTTTTTTTTTTTTTTTTTTTTGCCGGGCGGGGATAAAGTTTACGCCCCACACCAGGCGAACTTATACTCCCCGCTCGACTAAATTTACTCGCCCCCCCATCGCGTCATTACTGACGGACCAAACTAAAATTTGGTCTTTTTTTTTTTTGGTCTTTGATCTTTGGGTTTAGTCGCACCACTGCAGTCGCTCTAAGGGTTATATGGTGTAGGTTTTGGATCACAAGGTCCATGACGGAGATTTTAAAGTCATAATGGCAGCTGTCCGCGAGCTCACAAATGGTTTGTACCGTGTAATCGACTTCAATTCAAATAGTTAATATTAGATATACCGAGTTTGCCCGTTGGTTCCATAATTGAACCAACTTTTCCACTTATATTTAGCCATAGGTTTTATAGGATTTTTATTATAGGGAAAGCCAAAACATTTAAGGGGAAAGCTGACTCCGGTTGAAACAAGTTGACTCAGAGTTTGTTAGGGGGGAAATAGAAAAAACACAATTAGCAGTTGGCAAGTGCTGGAAATTCAAACAAGAGGTAAGTATAAAGCTTTATGAGGATTGTGCTTTTATTTTTGAGTTCAAGAATGAGGAGGATCGTATGTTAGTTCTAGATAATTGATCTTTCCACATCTCTGGTAAGCTGTTTACCTTAAGACCATGGACTCATTTGCTGGAAAGAGTACTGCAGAGGTGAAATCAGTCCCTATATGGGTAATGATATTTGGTGTACCACTTCATATGTGGGATGCAGATGGATTAGGTCTAATCTCTAGTTATCTAGGAAAGCCGCTTTTTGCTGATGATTGTACCATCAATCAAACTAGGTTAGCATTTGGAAGAGTTTGCATTGAAATAGAATTGGATTTTACATATATATCAAACCTCTGTTGATAGATGGAAAGTTTTCCATGGATCTTCCGGTTGAATATCCTTGGAAGCCGCATAATTGCGACATTTGTAGGGTATTTGGCCATCTTACCAAGGATTGTGGAAAGAAAAAAAAGAACAAATGGGTACCAACGAAGGTTTGCAAGCCTGCTGAGTCAGAAAAAGCAAAGATTCTTCCGGTTTCCACTACAACAAAAAGTGCTATAGATCACACACTAAACATCACAATGTACGAACATTTGTGGTCTTTTAAGGGCTAAAACTCAAAGACCATTAGTATTATAGTGTTTGTGATCTTAGATATAGAGATCTTCCTATACATCTCATACATTTTAACAAGTGTGATCTTACAACTGACCATTTGACTACTTTCAACATTACTTTGTGATCAAAAATCCGTCCATTTAAAAAATAATTACGGTGAGCCTGGATCGAACACGCGACCTTTAAGTTTTTACGGGCCCAACATCTAAACAAAACAAATTCTCGCCCATTTCAGTTCTCTCTCGTTCTACACTTAGTTTCTCTCACTCTCTGTCTCTCTCTCGAACGAGAAGAAACTCATTTCTCTGGGAAAATCTTGAAATATTCTTATCGTCAATTTCATCTGGATTCAAGTACGATTCGCCATGTTTCCTCGACTGTTTGGATTAGATTCAGGTGCGATACGATTTAATTCAACATCGAAGTTGAGATCTAGATTCTAGCGTTTCCTTTTTAGTTTGAATTTAGGTTTGTTTGATTTAAAACTTTTACTCGCATGTTTGATTCTGATTTAGGTTGGTTAGTTTTTTAATTTTAGTTGGTAGATTGGTTAGTTCATACAGATCGATTTGATCTTTGGAGTAGATGAAATTTTGAGTTAGTTTGATAATTCTTTGATTTGAAATGTTGATTGGTGGTTATCTCAATCAATTTTGATCTGTGGAGAAGAAACGGAACTCAAATTCCTCAATAATTTTGTTGTCCTGCTAACATACAACCTTTATTCCCATTAAGTATATGGAAATACACCTGTTGATGATGGATTTACAAATTTTGAATATCTAATACCAGGTCTTGTCGATGGCCTGGATATGGGGTATAACACAAATTTATGAGTATCACACAGAATATAGTGTGATTTCAGGCCGTGAACCAGAACATTTAATGACCCTATTCTTTTTGGTTTGACATACAAAAAATACCAGGCAGCTATTATGAGAATTGGTCTTAGAGAGATGAAAGCTTTCTATAAGCTCATGTTCCCTTCTGTTAAGGACAACACCTTCTTAGAAAGCTATGGGATAGCAGACATCATCACTACATGCTGTATGAAATTTTGAACTACGGTTACTTTTCCTGAGCTTCAAAAGTACAGGGCAAGTTTCAATCAACAAACTAAATTGTTGTTTTCTCCAATGCAGTGGGAGGAAGAAATATGAGGGTTTCGGAGGCTTTTGTTATGAATGGTTGGAAAAGGTTCTTCATTTCCTTAATAGGTTTTAAACAGATTTATTCAAGTCTAGGATTTAAACTGTGATTGTTAACCAGTGTGGTTTGTTCTACATGTTAGGTCTTTTGATGAGCTTGAAGCGGAGTTGTTACAGGGCCAGAAACTACAGGTAGACATCACTTTCCATAAATAAAGCTAATGTTATATAATTTACTGAATATATGCTAGCAGTATCCAAGTTATTTTTGGCTTGATGTTTTTTCTGAAGGCATGTAGGCTTTGGATAACACTTGGAATCATTGGAATAGTCCAACATCACATTGGCACAATCAGTGTTTCCAGTATGTAGGCTTTGGATAACACTTTTCATTTTGAATGGTGAACGTCTCCTTTTGACTCTTTCATTTCATTGAATTTGGATAAATTAATCCCCTGTAAGATATCTACTACGCATCATAAATAATTCCAATCTACTATCTTTATTTACTTCAGTTGATGGTATAATCCCAAAGTTAGTTTAGTGCAGTATTACAGACCTGTCTTAATGGATAGGTTCTTTTGTTAAATCCCAAACTTAGTAGACAAAAGAATGCAATAAAAGAGCTTGTGGTTTCATATATCGGTAATACTATCTTCTTTGCTTATTTGTCTCTTTCGCGAATGTAGTTATAAAGATGATAACTATATGATGGAGTATAATTACTCCAACACTTCTAATCCCTAAAATGATGATATCATCTCTTCCATGTCCTACGAAATAAAGATTAGTTTTAATTTTAATAATGATAATATTTTCATAATAGTGTCTTGTTTGATAAGAATTGTGCTTCTACTAAAGCCTTTGGTTGGAGAACATTCTTACTAATAGTTGTATTGTGTATTCCATAATTCTCATCATCCAACAAAGCTTTCAATAGCTTTTTCTCAATACATCTTAAGATAACACATCCTTTCTATAATAGAATTTCCATATCAAACTAAAAGAGTTAAAGCTTACACGACTATATATATATGATACATGTGGTATATCACATATAAAACAAAATAAATCTTATTGATTCTTAGATATGGTATATATAATTGCTTCAAATGACATCTATTAGAAAAAAACAGCATACTTGCTGCCAAACTCGAAATACTAGCTTGTATCAAATAGAAAATTCTTTAATAGAAGCAAATTAGTACAAGAATTGTTACTTTTACATAGTTGTTTTTATTTGTATATTTTCATGTACAACATATATGTAATGAAATAATAATATTATTTTAAAGCCTCGGTTCTTGGTGTTTTGGCTAAATCCCCTAAAAAGTTTGGTACTGCTTTGCATGTCGAATGAGATACTCGTTGAGTATAATTTGGAAGCCATTGTTTAAAAGTGAGTATATAGTTTGAATGCTTGTCTCATTCGATTCTTATACAAGTTTGTTATTGTAATGTGATTCCTAAATAAAGTCAAATAACTTATAAAAATCTTTCATGTTATAAACCAATTGGTTGTTTAAGTTTGTAATTGACAACTAAGGTGGAGATGGTTAACAAAACGTTATAGTCGAGACTCATTCATTCATTAAATTTTGTCTAGTTGTAGCAAATCGGATCCATTTTCATACTAGATGTGTCCAAAATTAGTTTGGTCTGAAAAAACTTGTCCACAAATAATTAAAATTAAGATATCATCATAGTTTGGAATGCAAAATCTAGCTTTTCTGGATGTCTTGTACTATGGCAAACACTTAGGTTAGGTAAACCTACTTAATTGTGCCAAACCAAAACAAACAACCACATAAAAAGATAGTTACATTTTTATTCAATTAGGGATATATATATAACTGACCTAGCAGTTCTAAAAGTTAATTTATTACTAGAAGATAATTTAAGAAATATCATCCATACTAAAAGCACGCAATTGTCACATATTGGGAATTCCAAAATCATATTGCAATTTACAAAGAAGGAGGAGAAAGTTACCTTGATCGTTAGTTTATGTTGTGGAAAGACAAATGAAGGAGTATTGATTATTGAACCTTTTCGATTGTCTATAAGATGGGGTTTTTCAAATATAATTATCCAAATATTTAGTTTCTGGAAGGCGACGGTCATAACCTTGTGCATTTTAGAACATGAACTGCCAGTGGGACGTTTGTGCTTATAAAAGATTTAAATACAAAAGTAAGACCAGAATTGCTAATATAAGGATGTTCGGCATTGATGGACGACCAACAAAGCAAACCCAGAAGGTTAAGAGCACGCCTCGATAAGCTCGATAAAAAAATAATTATGCCGTAAATCGTATACAAATGTAACAGGTTTTTCAGTATACCTTTTAACCAATGCCGACATTGTGGAATTTAATAAAACTATGCCTAAAGTGAAAAAATGATGCACCGGCATTTGAAAATATTATGAATAAAATGCTGGTTTATGTTGTTCTGGCATGGTATGCAAATTTTTCCAATGCCGACATTGAGTTTTCCGGGAGCAGCCATGGTGAATCCAGATTTTTGAATTGGGAGGATTTAACATAAAATACTTGTTTGTTGCTAACGTGAAGACCGAAAATGTATCATTGGTCACTATTATCGCGCATACTTACCAAAATTTTGGAACCCAATACTTATAATTTTAATCTCACCCAATTGATGATGATTTCTATATATCATCTTCAAACTATTCAATTAACTTAACTAATTATGATTAGCCATTAAACAGGATCAATGAGGGGTATATTAGGTATTATCAAAAACCCATGGATATGGGATAACCTCACTTTACTATTTGGATCTCGATTTTGTCTTTTTCCTATATCCCCCAATTAATAAAGTATCCCCAAACGCGCGTTCTTTATTTATTATGTATCAAACCATATTTATTTCGCTAGTCCATAAGAGTACTTACCAAATTATAGAAAAAGCCGACAAAAATAAAACGGTTGTAAGAATTCTTTTGACAAATCGATTAAATGACATAGACATGAAAGGTTGCTTGAAAAGCCAGATAAAAAATCTATGCTTTTGTTGTCCCTGAAAATATTTTAGCTCCTAGATGTCGTAAAGAATTTAGAATTCAAAAGATTAAATTTTTAAATGGATTTTTCATCTCTAATTATCCAAATATTTAGTCAACGCCTTGATAAGAGGGTACAAGCAATAAAATATTTTCTCCTTTGTATGTTACCTCCCGGAACTGTAAAGCCACTACTATTGTGGCTTATGTTAGAATACAGAAAGACAATTGAAATTGAATGCAAAACTATACGAGAAGCACATGTCTAATTTCTCTTCGCAACAATTATTATGAATTTTCGCCTCATAATTCATGTCCAGGTTTTTCTTTTTACGTAAAGCTGTAACACCCTCCTTGAGTTGGAAGCAAATTTGGTTGCGTTATCCGAATCGAATCATCAAAATTTGATTCCACTTTCAAGCACTTGAAAGCGTATGTGTTGCACATGCCACCCGTCTAGTATACCCGGTGTTGTTTTTGAGTGCCAGGGCCAGTCTTGATACCAGCATCTAGGGCTTCCCATGGTTCGGTTTGGTTTGGTTTTCTGCCAAACCCAAGGACCAAACCAATATCAATTGTAAGAAACCAAAAACCAAACCAAACCATGTTTGGTTTAGAATATTAGAAACTTTAACGAGTCCCACGTGTTTTTTTGGTTTTTCCGGGTTTTGGGTTTTTTTAATAGACTTTCATTTTTAACTCGTAAATCAAAATTGTAAAGCAAATCATCAAAATAAGATATATTTTGAGCTATAATTTCTTTATTTATGGATATAGTCATTAAAATCATATATATTATACATATATAATTCAATATTAGATACATTTTTAATAATATTTTATTTATTTATGGTTATACTCATTGAAGTGTAAATATATTATACTATGATGGAAAATTCGGTACATATTATTATGGTTTTTGTCGGTTTTTTTGGTTCTAACTCTCGGTTTTTTCTTTAGTTTGGTTTTTTTGGATTTTTGGTTCTTTTGTGACATCAAACCAAAACCAACCACCTAGAATCGGTTTTCTCGGTTTTTGGGTTTCTTGGTTTTCGGATTTTCCGGTCTCTGATTTTCTGGGTTTTTTTTGTCGGTTTGGACTAGTTCGGTCCGGGTAGAAAACCGAACCATGGGCAGCCCTACCAGCATCCAAAACTTCGACATTAAGGAGTTCTATATGTGGATACCACCCATGGGGCCGATTCCGTGCCTTTGTCTCATGGGCCATTTCGTGTTCCTATAAGGCTTAGGGTTCAGTAGGAAAATGTTTATCACTCATTCTTACTTATGATACCACAACAAGCAGTCCTCCTACTACCAATTACGGCGGCACATACTTCTAACCCTCCTGGTTTCCGCCATTTACCACCATCTTCTTCATTATCAACATCACCACCGCTATTATTATCTTCGCTGCACCACCACCACGACTATTATCATCACCACTTGATGATTGGGGGTTATCGATGGAAATTGAATTTTGTGTCTCATACACCCCGGAAAGAGAGAGATGGAGGGAGAAAAATTGTTGAATGGGCATGTGCGGAATCGGAAATTGTTGATTTGTGGTCGATCTTCTGATGTAATATCATCAGATTGGCGTTGAATTAGGTGTCCGATCTCCTGGATTGAACACCATAGGTCTTGGAGTTCTGTTGATTTAGAGGTTGCGCTGGTTTATGACAGACATCAAGGTAGGTAATTCAGTCTACTATAACTTCCATTTCCTATAAAACTGTGAATTTAAACTACACATGTATCTAATAAACAGGATTCAGGAATATATACTAAATTGATTTATTTCGTAAACAGAAATCCGGAAATGTCACGGGAGAACCAAATTCCGATTACCAGATCGGAAATTCGTCCAAGTCTGGTACCAAACAAGTCTTTAAACAACAATACAAGGACAGGACACAACAGAAGGTTCAGAAAGTAAAGAAACCACCGTGAAGAACCACCATCAATAATCTAAAGCTTTTGTATATAAGGGTAATTCAGTCTGACTTCCATTTTCTATCTGACTTTCACATTTGAGTAGATGACTGCAAAATCTTGAGTTAATTATGGGTTTCGTTTTAGGATGCAGAATCAATAATTTCAAGATTTTGTATATAACTTTGATCAAATTCCAATGTTACAGAGTGTACAGTGGAGGTTGTTTTGGATTGTTTTCAACAACCATCCATAATTAACTGATTATATACTTACTAGTACTAGGTGTGAAAAACATTCCATCATCAAATCTTACATATACTTTTCTCCTGCACATTATTTTTTGCAGCTAGGAGAAGAGTTTTGAATTCTCAGAGATACAACTGGAGTAGATTTTTAAGTGTATGATATATTTGAATTGCTCAGATTTGCTGATATTAACAGAAAATTAGAGGTTCCGGCAATGATATATTTTTCTGATTTCCGTAATGGCTTCTCCTATCATCAGTAAGTCTTCTTTTTCTCATTTTCATTGATTTTTGTGAAGTTGGTCAGAGTATTGTTCAACTTACTTAGTACGCCTAGTCAGGTGTTATCCATTTGAGAGTTTGACAATAGTGACGAATCTGAAGCAAACAAATAACATCTTAATGAATTATGTGTGTGTGTGTGGCATCCCAAACTCCATTTGTAATGTAACAAGCGAGCTCTTCTCTTGATCAGCATATGTCATGTTTGTAATTGGACTCTGCTGACCGCATTAAACTTTCCTTTGTGGTTTTCTGTTAAATTTGGATTCTTTCCTTGAAAATTTCTGAGAAGGTAGGTGTTTTTATTAAGAGGTGTCAGATAATGTTACTAGGAAATATGAAAAAGTGGAGGATTTCTCTTTGCTGCAACTTTCAAGGACACCAAGGGGAAAAAAAAGAGTGGTGGAGATTGTCTCTGATAAGTCATTGTTGTGTGTTCCATTCTCCTACAGTCCTACTATAAGGGGAAGCCGTAGTTAGGAATTATTTTATCTGTCTAGCAATATATTTGTATGAATCCCCATGCCAATTCTAAATGTTTATTAAAGAAGTTAAGGTCTACTGTTGATTTGGTGATTTTGTGTTTTATCTTAATCTCTAACTATATGCTATATTTGTTAAAATCTAAAATGAGAAACACAGATCAATCATATATGCATGTTATCTCGTGTTCGTGCAGCAATTTCTTGTCACTAGAATTAGCAGCTTCAGGTTATTGTTACCAGAGGCAGCATTAAAAGGGGGTTAGAGATCGAGGCTAGAGCTCTGGGATATTTGGAGGTGTGCTAGACCCAACATGACATCCATCTGGTACCAAAATTCTTAGGAAAAAGCTTATTGGTCAGAAGGTGGCTGCATGGCACTTGTATGATATCAAGAGGGAATGATCCTCTTGTTGTTGCTGCTAAACTTGTGTTGCATAGGAAATCTTGCCATTCCATATTTTTCGATTTCCGAGTCTATTAGTATTTGTATATCTGTCGAGGGATATGTGAATATGTGATTTCTAAGTTACAAGATTCAAGTTGATGTTCTTGTGTTCCTTTTCTGTGGTAGTACATCCTGGGTAGGATTTTTTTTTTGTTATAATAGGGTAGAGCTGATAGTAGTTACCAAGATTCTAGAAATCATCTTATTTTCTTAGAGATTGTTGGTTCCAGAATTACAAAATATACAGACCTATGTTGTGAAAGGTTCCCTAGGTGCACGAGTCGTGCAAGGGCTCCTAGACAGATTAATGTTTGTTCTGCATATGTTGCTTGAATGTCATTATTGTATCATACGTTTTATTCTGCTCCCACTTTTGGGAATAGCTACTTTCATTGCAGAGATTATGGCAGTAATTTGTGCTACTGAATGGGTCATTCACAAAAAGGTGGTGGATTTACTAGTAAACTCAGGTTCTTTAAATGCAATAAGTGCATTCATGACTGGAAACTTACCTTGGTTCATTCAGGCTAGATGGAGTAAGGTGAAAAGTAGCTCAATAAAAATCAGTTTCAGTAATTGCTATAGGGAAATAAATTTTACAGCTGATAAGTTGACTAAAAGAGGAGCAGAGTTAGAAAGAGGAGTTAGTCACCAATTTCAGTATAAACCAGACTTCATAGGTGAATTGGAAAATCCTGAGAAGACATTATAGATTCTGCTATTAGTCTGGCCTTGTACTATCCTTGGGCTTTTTGTTTATCAACTTTTTTTTTTTTTTTTTCTGAATTCTTGTAAGTTTGGAATTACCTTGAGTAATAAAATTTTATATTGATCGACCAAACAAAAAATGTTTGTTCTGCATATGTTGCTTGGATGTCATTATTGTATCATACTTTTTATTTTCGGTTCAGCAATGTCTCTGACAGGCTTTTAGTGCAAATTTGTGTAGGCGACTATCGAAGCTTGATATGCAGAAGCGACGTGGGAAAGCTGCACTTAATAAAGGTCAAGGAAGACGTGCTCTCAAACGTAACAAGTAGAGGTGATTTTATGAGCGTTCTTTAAACTGCCATTTCAGGAGGTTTTAAGTGCGCTAAAATAATCTGTTGAAACCAGTTTTAAAGTTAACCATCTCATCTGTCGTCAGAATAATAATTAGGCTACACTAAAATAGCTATTTACAACTAGGCTTATTCTCTTTTTTAGAACACCATTCGTCATTGACATGTTTTTTCTTACTGGGAATAGTGATGATAAGTATGTTAAGTGTAAGGACCTTAGACATATGATTTCTCTGTTATTTGCTGCCTCCTGAACTTGAAGATTTCCTGAGCTGAAACTTCCCTCCTGTGTGGAGGTAATGTAAACCACGAGCAGCTCCAGTGCAGACCTCAAGCCTTTGCTTCTAAGGTAGGGGGAGGGTTTTTGGTCCTGTAGAGGTGTTGGTGTATAGCGTTCCTAGAGCCATGTAATCGTATCTGTGTTGGGGATTCTTTTCAATCTGCCTAACTTATGGTTATTTGAAAGTTGTGTTTATTCGTTATCAACTGGTGATCTACCAAATCTAGTGTAATGACTAATATGTTTGTGTATTTTAGACTTCATTTATTGCCCTTCAGCTAATTATGGAGGTCAAGTCTGCTCATGTTTTCAATTCCGCAGGTGTGACTTGTTGATCAACATTGACTGGTGCGAGGATCACAGAACTGAGACCACCACGAAAACCAACATTACTGGTACCTTGACCTTGGCAGGTGTTTATAGACTGATTGGATTGCTGATGATGAACATTGTTACTGGCAGTGCGTGTATGGTGCCGAACACCCATAAGGATCAGGTTTCGGATTCAAGGAGAAAGATGCTCCCAATTTCTCTTGTTCCTTCTGTTCAAAGACCAAGGCCATGGTTGAGGAGGATCTATAGATGGAATATGACAATATTTACACTCTCAGGGTCCGCATGCAACCTTAGCAACCCAAATAACTTCACACTTGAAGAACAAGCTGCGGTAATCGTTGCTGCTAGAAGCAACAATGTCCAAATCAAAGAATGAGTTCCCGGAGTTATTATCAAGGACTCTCTGGTCAAGTATGTCTATGAACGTAATTAGAAAACATGTGCTTGATATCTCAGGGAACGCTGACTGTCTGAATTTTGTATTAGTCTGTACTTTGTAGGAGGTAGTTTATATGGCCTATATCTTATATTGCCATTTTACTAACATTATAGTTGCTCATATTTCCTCCGGGTACTGTAAAGCTATGTTTATATCGCCTCCAGGAACTGTAAAGCTACTATTATAGTTGCCTATGTTTCCTCCGGCCTCCGGGTACATTAAAAATCAATTGAAATTCAACGCAGAAACCGCATGGGAAGCCACCGTCTAATTTCTCTCTGGTATAACTACCATTATGGGTTTTCCTGTAAAAAATTATGTCTAACTTTTCTTTTTTCTATAATTTCCATTTGCAAGCACTTGAAAACCTATGTGTCGTACATGCCAACCGGCGAGTAATGATTAAGCTATCTTCTGTTCATGTAAGATGAACCTTTGCAATTTCTATAAACTAGACCAAGAGCAACTCCAAGCACATTCTTACAGAATGATTCTGCAGATTCTTGCAACTGTGTTTGCTGTTCTTGATAGGTAAGTTTAATGTGTTTAGCCAAATTTCATTGCAACTTGATACCAGCTGTATTTTGAGCCTAATCACTGTGGCGCATTTGATTTGGCATGGGCTCGATGCTGTGCCAGGTACCTAAAACCTCCGTGTACTGCTGATGTCGTGCTTTGTCTCATGGGCCATTTAGTGTACTTCCAATATAATGTGTTAAGGTTTGGTAAGATTACACCTTTACTTATAAAAACCAGACCAAGCAGTTTACGGCGGCGCATCTATAATCCTCCTCCATTAACCATCTTCTTCTTCCTTACCAACACCAACACCACCGTCGTCATTATCTACAGTAGCGCCACCATCACCAATAAATCGATGGGTTACAAATTGAGTATGGGTTTTGTGTTTCATATTCCATGGAGAGAGTGGGAGAATTTGGGTATTTGGTATAAGCGGATTCGGAAATTGGGTCTTCATAACATATCTTGCTGGACTGTATCCGCTTCTCCTGACATTAGTATGAGCGGCCGTAGAGTAAGTATCAAAGTTCTACTAAAATCAGACAGTTTTCAGATCTAATTCTTAATGACCAATTTTAATTGATTTCTTCTCTCTTGTAATGTACAGATTTGGCGTGGAAATTCTAGGAAGCCGAGTACTCATGAAAAGGGAGTAATCTCTACCGCGGCAGCTCAGAAAGCGAATTCCTGGTTGTATAAGAACAATCTCTACGATATATGCAGAGCCCCGAGCTTCCAGAGGGAACCATCGAATGGTTAGAAGCTTCATGATCTCTTTTGTGCAATATTCCCTGCTATTATGTTTTTGTGCAACATTAAAGCTTCATGATTCTGAACTAATCTCTGAAGCTACTATGTTTGTTTGTAGATGGAACTGGGTCTGGACAAATTTTGGAGTAGAATTTGGGAAAACTATAACAACAGAAGCTACTGAGAGCAGGTTTTATGTCAACAAAAGCATTTGTGAGTATCAAAAGTTAACACTCTCAAATTAGTCGTGTTACTGTTGTATAATTTGATCACTACTATTTATTTGTCAACAAAAGCATTAAGTTATTTGTGCTTTGGGGTTTTTTGTTTTGTTTTTGAAATTTTGGTTTAAAGAACCAAAAATGTTGTCCTTAGTGTTACATCAGCCAGAGTTTGAATAAGGACTTTCCAAAACTAATATCAAGTGCAAAGGAATGTCTGACTTAAGTATTGGATTGTTAAGAGTTCATATTTTTGTGTATCTGCGAACATTTACGATGTAGTTTTCCAGTAATGGATGATTGAGAAATTTCATCTAGAAAACACTTCAAATTGTTGCAACACAAATGTACAGTGTTCAGTAGTGTCAACCAAACAATGTTGCATCCGAGTTCTGTAGTATTTAGGATGCAACTCGATTTCTGACTAAATTTGTTTGCTTCCGCTGCTGCCCTCTGCATACTTTTTATTCTATGGTATCATGGAAACCATCTATATCTTCTTGAAATCATGACTTTTATTTGGTGCAGAGAGATGCATAAAACATGATTCTCCCTAAAATTGCGATGCTGAGAGAAAGCAAGTGATCAATTTCTAGTTGGAAAAGTGAAAGACAGTGCTTGTGATGCTGATGGCATAGTGGATGAACTCTCTTATGAAATTCCTTGAGATTAAGTTATAGTTGAAAAAGCTTAAATGCAATGCTTGCAATGTAAGTGCTCCTGTACCAGGTGTTGACTCAAAGAGATATATCACTATCTCTTCAGTTTCTGGTGATGTAAGTTTAATATTGTTGTTTCTTTTTTCAATCGTTTTTGTTCCCCTAGTTGTAGTCAGGGTTTAGCATGAAGCAAAGCCATCAAAAGATGTAATTTGTAGATGGAGGATTCCATTTCATATGTCTGGTTACTTTGAATCTTAGTAAAACGTTCCTCAAGTACAGGAGAAAGCTTTCATGAGCTAGACTTAGAAGCTCAGAGCAGACTAAAATATTATTGTGGGTGTAAATGACATGTTCTGATTTCATGTTTGTTGAATGCAGGTGCCTTGGAGGAGCTTGAAAAAAAAAGTGGTTGCAACTTCGCCGCCAAAAGCACAAAGGCTATGAGGAATCAAGTTTCGTCACTAGTGGTAAGTTTCATATACGTTTGACTGTCTAAGAATTAGATAGAACTGTTTGAATTTGGTACATGGTAGATAATTAGATAAGAAGCCCAACGACATGACTTTTTGTGGTAAATGTGCTAGCAAATGAGCGTTGTCCTTCACTTGGGCAGACAAAGTGTTGATGATTATTGATTTTTACAGTATATACCTATGAGAAGGAGTGGTGACAGCTTACAAGCTGAGCATGTGACTTCTGGAATGTAATTGTATATCTGAGTGTGGCTGGTCAATTATAAGGAACTATTGACAATGTTATTATTCTGTAGATGAAAGATCATGCCTAATTTTTCTTAGAATGACATTTCCAAGAAACCAATTAACAATTGAGAGATAGATCAGGTTAGACTTTGTAACATGTGATGCTATGATACACATTTTCCTTCTACAATAAACTGATAAATATGGTTTGATGAGTTAGTGCTGCTAGCATTTTTTGAGTTGATAAAGTTCTATCACTTTTCTAGCTGGGTATGCTTAGTGTTTCATATTTTTCAAGACCCTATCATTTTTCTACCAGTATGACTATGACCCTATCGTTCTAAGACACCAATTGCAGGGTGTTTAAATCATAACGGTAAGTTTCATATCCCTATGAGTGTACATCTTACTAATATAAAGAAAAGAGCTCTTTTTGGTAGGAGACCCCCTAAATTACTTAGTTATCCCTATCTTTTACATATTTACAGAAATACCATTGTTTTAAAAATAGATAAAAAATTTAAGAAACTTAATATCTTTCAAAATATACACTGATTTTTTGTGAAATTTATATGTTTGAAAAGCTCTTTCAATTATCTACGTAACGAGTACAAATAAGAATAGTAAATTTTTGTTTTACGAAAAAATTTTCATGACTTTCAAATTTAGTATTATTGGATGAGTAAAATTCAAACATGTGCATCGCACATGTGTCCTTACTAGTGAATTAGAATTAAAAGATAGATTATTATAGCACATTGGTAAATACGGTTCTGTGAGTTTGTGCTGCTTGAATCACTTTTCTAGTTGTACATTTAGTATTTGAAATCTTTTGTGTACTGACATCACTACACTGTTTTCATATGTTTTAGTCTATATGGCAGGTTATCAAGAGGAGCCAAGTAGAGAAAAGGGCACAAGTGAAAGATCTAAGGAAATTTGTGAAGGACCTCCAAGAAGGCAAGAAGGAAAAAAGCTTCTGAGTTCTCCGCTAACAGAGAGAGCGCAATTAATCTCCTCCAGCTGAGAATGACCATTCACCCCTTGTATAGCATTGAAGTGATCCTTCAACAGCCGCTTCTAACTTTCCTGTTTAGCTCAATTCTGACGCTCCAAGGCACTACGGTAACAATATTAAACTTCACCGACTTCAGATAATTATGGAGGTCAAGTCCACTCATGTTTTCAATTCCGCAAGTGAGACCACAATAACCAACGTTACTGGTACCTTGACCTTTGCAGATGTTTGTAGACGGATTGGATTGCTGATGATGAACTTTTTCCTGGCTGTGTATGGAAAAGGACCAGGTACCAGGTGTCGTATTCAAGGGGAAAGACGCACCCAATATGTCTGGTTCATTCTGTTCAAAGACCAAGGCCATGGTTGAGAATCTATTGAAAGAATATGATAATGTTTGCACTCTCAGGGTTGGCAAGCCCATTTCATCAGACCTTAGCAACCCAAATAATGATCAAGTTATCTTTTGTACATCTAAAACAATACTAGTAGTTATAAACAAAAGGATTCTGCAGGTTCCTGCTGTTTTTGTTGTTGATAAGTGCGTCTAATGTCTTGAACTTCAATCTGTTTACATGAAGTTCCACTGCAGTAAATATTCATGGCAACTTGTGATGCCGATGTTCCTTGGATGTAGAAGAAAGTTACTTGACTGATTACACCGAAATGATTATTACAAGCTGGCTCTTGTCGGGTTTTCGTCGTGTTTCTAGAGCATACTGATCATATTATCTTGGATGACGTTGTGTGTCAGAGAGGTGGTGTAGGTAGGTTCCTAAGAACGTGTTGGCAGATGTTTATAGACAGATTGGATTGCTGATGATGAACTTTGTTACTAGATGTGTATGGTGCTGATTGCCCAGAAGGATCAAGTGTCGGATTCAAGGAGAAAGACGCTCTGGTTTATTCTGTTCAAAGACCAAGGAAGTGGTTGAGGATTTATTGAAGGAATATGTCAATGTTTGCACTCTCAGCGTCTGCATGATCCTGAAAGTGCAAACACATTGGAGGGATGACTAGTCCCTAGAACAACTCGAAGCACATTCTTATAAAATGATCCTGCAACTGTGTTTGCTGTTAATAAAGTGAGTTTAATGTCTTCAACTTTAATCTCCTTGCATGGAGAACTTTAATTTCAGTCACATTTCGTTGCAACTTGTGTCACCGACGTCCCTAGGATGTCGGTTACTCACTCATTTGTGTACCTTGATGCTGTTAAATAAAAAAAATTACTCTTGCATAAGAAATTTAAATAGTTAAAACTTCTGGGATGGAGTTCTTGCCATGGGTTTAATAAAATTTTGACCCTAAGATTATGTTATTTTAGTGCCGATTACCTAAAACCCACATGTAGTCAAATCCAAGTGAACTTAATCATTGTGTCTCAATAGGCTTGATGTCGTGCCGAGTACCTAAAACCCCCATGTAGTGCTGATGCCGTGCCTCGTCTCGTCTCATGGGCCATTTTAGTGTTCCAATATAAGGTGTTAGGGTTTAGTAAGAATAACACCTCCTTACTTATAAAAACCAGTCAAGCAGTCCTACCAGTTTACGGCGGGGCATCGCTATAAATCTCCTTCTGCCTTCCTCCATTAACCAACCATCTTCACCACCACTATTGTCTTCAGTATCACCAATGGGTTAGGAGTGGAATTTGAGTACAAATTTTGGGTATTTGGTATGTGCAGATTCGGAAATTGGGTTCTCATAGTTCGTATTCAACAGATCGCTGGATGGGGTCTTCATTTCATCCAAAGGGAGAGTAATACTAAAATCTCCGCCGCTACATCTAGCAAACGAAAGGAGATAGCAGCTCAGAGAGCGAATTCCTGGTGGAGAAGTATAAGAGAGCAGCTTTTATGTCATTAAAAGCATCATTGGTAAGTGTAAAAAGTTACTCTCTCAAATTAGTAGTGTTAGTGTTGTATAATTGGTCAGTAATACTATACAAATGTCAAAAATAACCAAATGATTAAGTTATTTGTGCTTTGGGTTACAAGTTTTTTCTTCTTTGTTGTTGACATTTTTCCTTAGAGAACAAAAAAAAAAAAAAACAAGTCCTTGGTGCCAGAGTTTGAGTAATGACTTTCCAGAACTAATACCAAGTGCGAAGGAATGTGTCCGACTAAAAGTCTTGGATTGTTAACGGTTACTTAAGAGTTGATATTTTTGTGGATGGAGGATTCCATTTCACATGTCTGGATATTTTTTGAATCTTAGTAAAACATTCCTCAAGCACAAGAGAAAGCTTTCATGAGCTCGACTTAGAAGCTTAGAGCAGACTACTCATATTTTATACTTCATTTATTGCTCTTTAGCTAATTATGGAGGTCAAGTCAACTCATATTTTCAATTCTGCAGGTGTGACTTGTCGATCAACATTGACTGGTGCGAGGATCACATAACTGAGACCACGAAAACCAACATTACTGGTACCTTGAACTTGGCAAATGTTTATAGACCGACTTAGATTGCTGATGATGAACTTTGTTGCTGGCTGTGTATTGTGCTGAACACCCAGAACGAATCAGGTGTCGGATTCAAGGAGAAAGACACACTCAATATTTCTGGTTCTTGCTGTTCGAAGACCAAGTCCATGGTTGAGGAGCTATTGAAGGAATATGACAATGTTTGCACTCTCAGGGTCCGCATGCCCATTTCATCAGACCTTAGCAACCCAAATAACTTCACACTTGAAGCACATGCTGCGGTAATTTTTGCTGCTGGAAGCAACAATGTCTAAATCAAAGAATGAGTTCCCGGAGTTATTATCATTAAAGGACTCTCTGGTCAAGTTTGTTTTTGAACTTAATAAGAAAACATTTGCTTGATATCTCAGGGAACGCTGACTGTCTGCATTCTGTATTAGTTTGTACTTTGTAGGAGGTAGTTTATATTCCATGTCCTACCAAGCTTTGCTTATATTGCCATTTTACTAACATTATGGTTGCTCATATTTCCTCCGCGCACAGTAAAGCTATGTTATATCGCCTCCAGGAACTGTAAAGCTACTATGATAGTCGCCTATGTTTCCTCTGGGTACATTAAAAATCAATTGAAAATCAACGTAGAAACCGTAGACAAGTCAATGATTCTGCAGATTCTTGCAACTGTGTTTGCTGTTCTTGATAAGTAAGTTTACTGTCTTCAACTTTGGTATCCTTTTCATTGCAACTTGATATCGAGGCATTTGGCTTGGCACGGGCTTATTGTTGTTCCGAGAACGTAGAACCCCCATGTAGTGCTGATGCCGTACCTTGTCCCATGGGCCATTTAGTGTTCCAATATAAGGTGTTAGGGTTTAGTAAGAATAACACCTCCTTACTTATAAAAAACAGATCAAGCAGTCCTACCAGTTTACGGCGGCGGATCTATAATCCTCCTCCAACACCGACACCACCATCGTTATTATCACCATCACCACTAAATCGATGGGTTATAGAAGGAGTATGGGTTTTGTGTTTCATATACCATGGAGAGAAGGGGAGGATTTGAGTATTTGGTATAAGCGGATTCGGAAATTGGGTTTTCATAAAGTTTCTGCCATCCACGTATCGTTTGTTAGATATTTGGCATGAGCAGATCCGTTGAGTAAGTATCAATTTTCTACTAAAATCAGTCAGTTTTCAAATTAATTCTTAATTCTTAATGACTAATTTTAATTGATTTCTTTTCTCTTATAATGTGTTGAAACACCAGACCGACTTCCTTATTACTTAGCTTATTTAGTTTACATAGTTCCCTAGTTTACGTAAGACTTCTATTCATTAGCTTTTACTTGCATACCAAGTAATTCAGTTTGCTTTAAATACTCGCCTGAGAATTGTATCGAACTACAACTTCAATTAATACAACTCAGTATTCTATCTTCTTCCCTTAAAAACTCTTAAGCAGAGGTGGTTAACCCCCAACTCAAAGGGTTTTATCTAGGGTTCTTGCAATCTTGTTAGTATTCTAGTTCTTTTAATTTGTGCTCTAGTTGTTGTTTGGTCCAGAACCCTAACATCTGGTTCAGAGCTAGGTTTAGATCAAGCTCCAAATTTTACCAATTTTTTTTTCTCATGACGTACACGGAAGACTTGTCACTTCTACAGAAAAACATCGATGGAATTGCATCAAAAATCGATTCCCTAGTTACCACCATTACCAATAATCACACTCATGATGAAGAAGCTCGTGATCGAAAGAAAGCTGAAGATAAGCAACTTCGTGAGGACGATCGTGCTCTTAGGAAACTGGATTTATCAGAACACACCAAGGAGCTTTCCCAAACTCTTACTGCAGATTTGACAACAGCCTTAACTACAGCTTTGGGAACCACACTGCGTGCGGTTTTTAGAGAATATTCTCCACAGGGTCATCGTAATAACGGCGATGCTCCGCCACCTCCCCCACCACCTCCTCCTGGCGGTAATGAAACTAATATTAGGGCTAGTTCTATCAACCTTAAGTTTCCAACTTTTGATGGAGATGATCCGGATGGTTGGATATTCAGTATTGATTAGTATTTTAGCTTACATACGGTTGCAGACAATTTAAAGCTAGCCATTGCTTCTGCTCATCTTAAAGGGGATGCTAATGCATGGTACCGCTGGAAAAGAACAACGGTCCATGTCACCACTTGGCCAGAATTTTGTGACCTTGTTCGTGCTCGTATTTTTCCAGCCAAATTTGTTGATGCCAGGATGGAAATCAGTACAATTAAGCAGAAAGGTACAGTTCGAGAACACATCCCCGAGTTTGAACGTTTGTTGAACTTTGTTACTGATCTACCAGAGGATCACCTGGTCAATTGTTTTATTCACTCGTTAAAACCTGAGATCAGTTTTATGGTTAAGTTACTTGAACCCCAGACCTTAACTACTGCTTTCACAAAAGCAATCAATCAGGAAGAAGTTTTAACAACACGACAACCTTATCGTCCTCCAATGTTTCGATCTTCCCCTGATTCTTCCACTACTCAGATTAAACGAAATCCCTTACCTGCTGGAGCTAAAAGACTTACTTGGGAAGAACCAAAAGAGAAACGCGACAAGGACTTTGTTTCAATTGTGACCAATTATTTACTGTAGGAAATACCAATTGGTCCTAGAAACATTATATTATGATGAGTCTAGTCCTATTGACTCAGTCATGTGTCTGTTTGGTCCTTTTTGGACAATTAAATTATAGTTCGGTCCTAGAAATTATGGTTTGGTCCTAGGGTATTGTCCACCCACACGGAATATTATTTTTCATTACCAAAATACCCCTACACGTGCTCAGTTTATCGTTTGGTCCTAAATTTTTATTATTTGGTCCTTTTACCGACATATATAAGCAGAAAACCTCTCAGTTTCAGTTTTTATTTTCTCTCTCCTGTGGAAGTTCTTCTCTCTTCTCTCGCTGCAAATTTTTTTTCTTCTAGGGTTTACGAAATCTTTCGAGATTTCGATCTTGATACCAAGATCGATCCGATTTACTGCAGATTAACTTGATTTCAGAGTTACGGAGGTTGATTTGTTTTTCAAGATTCGGTTGATTTTTTGATTCGGAGATTGGTTGATTTGTTTTTCAAGATTCGGTTGATTTTTTGATTCGGAGATTGGTTGATTTGTTTTTCAAGATTCGGTTGATTTTTTGATTACGGAGGTTGATTTGGAGTTGATTTTTTGGAATCACAGATTCGGAGATTGGTGTTTGGAATCACAGATTCAGAGATTCAGATATTGGTGTTTTCTGGTTCTGATCTGAATTCTTCTTGCTGCTGGTAAGTTTTCACGCAATCCTTTCCTTGATTTGAAGTAATTCTATTGATCAGCTAATTTTTTCTTTGATTAGTTTTTTTTTTTTTTTAATTTTAATAGCAATGAAGTCGTTTTGTTAAGGCTTTTGTTTATCTGTTAGGATGTTAACGAATGAAGTCATTCTGTTGTTACGGCTTCATTCCAAGAATGAAGTCCATTCTATTGGATGGACTATAGAGAGTTTTAATAGACTTCATTCCTGGAGTGAAGTCCATTTTCTATGGCATGGACTATAGAGGTTTAAATAGACTTCACTCCTGGGAATGAAGTCCATTTCTATGGCATGGAATGAAGAGGTTTTAATAGACTTCATTCCAGGAGTGAAGTCCATTCTATTGCATGGACTATAGAGAGTTTTAATAGACTTCACTCCTGGAGAGGTTTTAATAGACTTCACTCCTGGGAATGAAGTGGTTTTAATAGACTTCACTCCTGGGAATGAATTCCATTTCTATGGCATGGAATGAAGAGGTTTTAATACACTTCATTCCTGGAGTGAAGTCCATTTCTAAGGCATGGAATGGAGAGAGTTTTAATACACTTCATTCCTGGAGTGAAGTCCATTCTATTGCATGGACTATAGAGAGTTTTAATAGACTTCATTCCAGGAGTGAAGTTCATTCTTTTGTCAAGGAAGAAGTACTTTGCTGCTTTGTTTATAGTTAGTTTATATGTTAGTATGTTAACGAGTGAACTCTTTTTAAGGAATAAGTAGTCTTTTTAGTTTTTTTCTTTATCTGTTAGAATGTTATTGAATGAAGTTATTTTGTTTCATTTTTCAGGTTCAGTATGGCGCTCTCAAGTTGTTATGCAGTTGTGTACTACAAAGGGGATAGTATTCCCTTTGAAGTTTCTTTAGATACGATGATGCGTGACCTCAAAATACATGTTTGTGATTATTGGAGAAACTTGACTCCTCGTAGCATAAGATTTAGGGATGGCGAAGGTTGTTATAATGCTGTCATCAATTGTGATTATTCTCTTCAAGGACTAATTGATGTTACTTGTTCAAAGGAATTGCCTAGTTTTAATTTGTATGTTGAGGAGGCTTCTAATGGTGGTGCTTCTACCTCTTCTCCTCTTCATCCGGTATTTCCACGTGATCGCTCGGTGATGATGAATCATGTAGTGGGTTCTTGAGACTTCAAAGATTAAATACCGACAGAAGGTCATGAGGAATTAAAACCTCTTTTATCTGCGGGGGTGGGAAGATATTTTTAAAGGTGTTGGTCAAGTTTTTCATGGTGGTGTTGATGAGGTTCGCTTAGGCGTCGGCCAAATATTTTGCAAGTCTGGTTACACAAAGTTGAAAAGATTAAGAATGATAGACTTAGGTACACAGCCAAGTGTGGTAGGGATGCAGAAAAGTGTCCTTGGTATCTCAGAGATGTATTCCAATTGATACGCAGAAAAATGTCTTTGCTATCAAGGAATTCAATGGGGAGCACAAATGTGGTGGTGCTTATCAAATTTGAAGGAACCACCTGTGAAGAAGAAATTGATAAAACATTTATTCAAGGATCAAATAAGTCTAATCCGTCTTTAAAGCCCAAGGATATGGTTGCTCAGGTGAAGAGTTGTTACGGTATTAACATAAAATACCACCATGCTTATAAAGGGAAGGAAGCATCTAAGGCGAGATATATGGCGATGATGTAAAAAGTTATCTGAGATCTTGTTTGGTATGTTGAAGCAATAAAGGCTACCAATCCCGGCGGCTATATCAAGTTTGAATATGATAAAGTGACTAAACGTTTTCAGAGGCTTTTCATATGTTTTGTTGCTGTATGGAAGGATACCCCGGGTTCATTCGTCCTATGCTTTACTTGTGATGCAACATTTCTCCTTTGGGAGATTCAAGGGAACATTGATGGCTGCCACTGGTGTGAATGGGAACCAAGGTACTTTTGATTAGTTTCTACTTTGATTAGTTTTCTACAGTCCATTTTATACATAATGGACTTCATTCCAAAAATGAAGTCTGTGAAAGTTATAGATATTGATTCTACAATCCATCTTATACATAATGGACTTCATTTTTGGAATGAAGCCTAGGAAAGTTATAGATATTTGATTCTACAGTCCATCTTATACAGAATGGACTTCATTCCTGGAATGAAGCCTAGAAAAGTTATAGATATTGATTTCTATTTTTGTTATCTGGTGTTATATTTGATTTCTATTGTTTTTCTGGTGTTATAGTTATAGGCTTCATTCCAGGAATGAAGTTATAGATATAGACTCAGTTTTTCTTTCATTTATGTAGGTTTCTTCCCTTTTGCGTTTGCTTTAGTTCCTTCTGAAGACATTGAAGGTTGGGAGTGGTTCATGGAAAACTTGCAGCATTGTGTCGACTCTCGTCCTATTACTTTTATCACTGATCGTCATGAAGGGCTGAAGCAAAGTATTCCCAAGTATTTTCCCAACTCTTATCATAGTTCTTTGTTTTTATCATCGAAGAATAACCTTCCTATCAAAAAGGACATGAGAAGTATAAACAAGTTCAGATTTGTTCCATAAAGCTGCATATGCTACGAGCGTTGCCAAATATGAGTCTGCTTTGAATGAGATGTGCACCATAGGATGTGAGTGGGTTGCCAAGTACATCAGAAATATCGATCCCAAGCACTGGGCAAATGCTTTCTTTGTAGGATGTAGGTATGGCACACACTCATCAAGTATTGCAGAGTCTTTCAATAACTAGATTCATCGTGAAAGGGATCTGCCTCCAGCTGCTCTTGTTGATGAGCTCAGGATAAAGATTATGAGGATGAGTTCAGAAAGGCGTGAGCTTGGTAGAACTTATTAGGATAGTTTGACTCCCATATACAAAGCTTTCCTCAAGTCACATGTCGATATAGGTCGTCCATGGAATGTTACCGAGTCAGGTAATGGTATATATGAGGTTCACTCTCCCAGCTCGCATCCGTTGATCGATGAAGATGACGTGCACTTGCCGAGAGATGGAAAGTGTTTGGTTTCCCCTGTGCTCACGCCACTGCTGCTATTACTATGAGTGGTATTGATATTTTGAGGTTTATTCAGCTTACTTTGGTTCAAACCACTTCCGCAACTCTTATGCTCCTGCAATTCGACCAATTCCCAACTACGATAGGCCAGAGGCGTATGAACCTGAAGATAGAGTCCTTCCTGGTATTCCAAGGCCACCTCCAGGGAGACCGCCAAAGAAGCGTATTTGCTGTACTTATGAGAAGGAAAGGCGGCCTATGAAGTGCTCCAATTGCAAGAAGATTGGGAACCACAACAAAGCTACCTGTCGTGTATTAATGCTGGAGTAGTATGCGTGAACTTTTTATTAGTTTTCTGGTGTTAGTTTTCCTTTTTGAACTCCTTTTTTTGTTCTGTTTCTGGGATATGCACTTTTTTTTGTTTGTTACATTTCTCGGGATATGAATTGGTGGTTTTTAGTTTGTTTGTTTTTTTGGGATATGTACTTATTTTTAAGTCTAAGTTTTCCTAGACTTCATTCCAAAAATGAAGTCCATTTTATGGACCAGAGAAGTTTTCCTAGACTTCATTCCAAAAATGAAGTCCATTTTATGGACCAGAGAAGTTTTCTATAGACTTCATTCCAAAAATGAAGTCCATTCTATGGACCAGAGAAGTTTTCCTAGACTTCATTCCAAAAATGAAGTCCATTCTATGGACCAGAGAAGTTTTCTCTAGACTTCATTCCAAAAATAAAGTCCATTCTATGGACCAGAGAAGTTTTATCTAGACTTCATTCCAAAAATGAAGTCCATTCTATGGACCAGAGAAGTTTTTACTAGACTTCATTCCAAAAATGAAGTCCATTCTATGGACCAGAGAAGTTTTAACTAGACTTCATTCCAAAAATGAAGTCCATTCTATGGACTGTATAAGTTTTTACTAGACTTCATTCCTGGAATGAAGTCCATTCTGAGGGGAGAACTGTAATCCAGCAAAAACATCAAAGGAACACATTCTACAAAATTCATTAGAAAATAAGACAGTAAGACAAAACATTGATATTATCTACTATCCAAAATATTATAGATGAAACTATAAAACATATTAGAGTATGAATTACATTAGAAGCTAATCTAATAGACAAAATACCATTTTTAGAAAAAAAATTTGTTTCAGTAATCTACTGTCCAAAATACTATAGTTAAAAGATAAGTAGATCAGATTATATATGACATTGGAGAAGCTAAGGTTTAATCATTTCAGTCTTTGCAACCATCTTTAATCAGTTGATTGTTGAGAAATTCTTCATTAGTTGTTTCACTCCAACTTAATCCATCTTTCTCATCATTTAGAAGCTTGCACGCCATTCTGTATCTCCACCGCTTCTTTTTATCATTTCATCTCTTGGAATCGATCTTTGAGATTTCGGGAGCAATGGCTTGCAACTTCGCTTTATCCAAGTAACATGTATTGAGAAGGCAATCCGGATGTGCTCCCTGATCGTGCACCCGCATTTGCTCAATTTTTAAGTCGAGCCTCTTTTTAGATCATTTTTCACCAGACCATTTATCAATGTGTGGTTTGCGGTAGGCAGACCATTTTCCTTGCATTATTTGCGCATCTTTCTCCTATTTCTCCTTTTTGAGTGAGTTGTAATGCTCCCACCGATAGTCTCCGATGTCGTAAACAAGCGGTGCAGTGTAAACCCATAGGCCCTTTTGATTTGCCTTCACCGGGCGGGTTCATTGGAATGATTAACTTCGAGTCTTGATAGGCATAGTTTGCTATGAAGTCGTCAATCTCACCTTTCCTATCATCCACTTTCTTCTCATGGAAATATGTCCGCAAAGATATATATATATATATATATATATATATAATATTATAAATTTTCAAATTCACAATACTATCAATACATCATAAAAATGAACTCCAACATTTATGTGGACTTCATTCTAAAAATGAAGTCCTTTATGTGGACTTCACTCCTGGAATGAAGTCCATTATGTGGACTTCACTCCTGGAATGAACTCAAACCTTTATGTGGACTTCACTCCTGGAATGAACTCAAACCTTTAAGTGGACTTCATTCTTTGCTAAATGAATCAACTGTTTTGTTCACTATGTGTCATCAATAGTTATAATGAAAAGTTGCCACTAAAATTTCATAAAGTAAGGACTTACAAATGCAGTAGGTTCCATAATCTCAAAGTGTATGTATTTCAGTGGATTTTGGCTGTCTTCGCTATCCATTTTTGCTCTCTCTCTTTGTGCTGCTATCTTCCTCTTGTAGCAGTAGTAGAAAAGAATTAGGACATCAAGGTCTTTATTGAACATTAGATCATTAATGTGTTCTCCTTGGACACCAAACTGAGCTTTGTTAGCTGCATCATCTATAACCCAAGCTGCTTGACTGCAGGAGGATAAACAAAAACTTCAACATTAATGATATAAACAAAAACCTCTACATAGATGAATGAAAGTTCATTTTTCTGTATGTTTCCTACCTTTGCATAGCATGTTTGTAGAAGGTACCCACCAATTTCTTTTGATCTCTGTCCAATGTGGAGAAGTATGGAGACTTTTCGGGTCCCCATATTTGGAACAATGGGCATGTACGCTCTGTTTGCTTTTCTTGCTCTCTCTTCTCTGCAGGATGATCTTTCGGTTCATTTCCTCTTCTCTTCTTGCTTGTCTGCAGCTTTTTGATTTTCTTTCTCGATAGCAGCAGGTACATTCTTTCTCTTTTTGTGCTCAGCATTCTTCTCCTGGTCAGCAGGTTTAGGAGGAGTCTTCGAAACAACTTTCTTGCTGGCTCGATTCTTCATTTGTTGTTCGTTCTGCTCAACGTTCTTCTCCTCATTTAGTGGTTCTTTCCTTTGCAGTCTCAATCTGAACTTCAGTTTCGATTCACTGTAGTCCGATACACTGATGTACTCTTTTCCAAGCACATTTGTTGCCTTTTTGCCCCTTGTAGTCATCCCGTGTCTTTCAACTACTTTAATTGGGGTTTTATCACTGTCTGAAGAACCAAGACCATGTTTATTCAAATCAGCAACTATTTGTGATATTGTCTCAATGTTGTTCTTGGCTCAACAACTTCTTCATCTTGTCTTTCAACAACTACCTCGTGATAATCTTGGCTCAATGTTGTTTGCTTTCTCAACAACTATCTCGTGTCATCCCAATCGAGAAACTAGGAGGACTACAGTTGATTTGATTCAAGTCTTCATTCTTCTCATTCTTGTCAACAATAATCTGCAGACTCACATGCTCTTCATTGACGAACATATTATCTCTGTCTCTTGCTGCTATAAATAATTCAAAAAACACAAATATAAAACAATTCAATAATGGAGTGAACCCCTAACATCTATATGTGAACTTCATAATGGTATTTATGTGGACTACATTCCAAAACTAACTTTTCTATTCCATTATAGAACAATACTATACCCTAAATTTTCTATAATGGACTTCACTCCAAAAATGAAGTCCACATAATGGACTTCATTCCAAAAATGAAGTCCATCATAGAACAATAATATACCCTGAATTTTCTAAGGCACGGACTTCATTATGTGGACTTCATTCCAGGAATGAACTCCAACCTTTATATGGACTTCATTCCAAAAATGAAGTCCAACCTGTAAAGCATAAATTTTTTTAAAAAAGGGAGAAGAATAGTTGGAATTTTTACCTAGGTTCAAACATTGATCCATATTTAAAGGAACTCCGGCGCCGTATGCATGTTGGAAATGAAGGTAGCTCTTCTTCAGCCATCGTATCAAGTAGCTTTTCCATAGCATCAACTTGAGTAGAAGGATTCTCAACAGTTAAGACGGGAAAGATAGGAGCAGGTCTTCTAGCAGCTTCCATATCAACATCTGATGCTGCTTGCGTTCCTTCATCCATAACAACATTTTCACTCCCTTTACTAGCTTCAGTGCCTTCATCCACTTGTTGATTCAGTATATTGTTTATTTCATCACTCAACAATGAACTCTTGTACTCATCAGGGAAAATAGTGCGCATGTATTCACAAGCTTGTTCAGCCATGAATTTCGCGACATTCCCACCTTCAACTAGCAATGCATCAAGCTCGGGTTGCTTAGAAGACAAGTGTTCTACAAGGGACTCCATCTTCCTGTCAAAAAGTGTCTCTGAAGTTGTTGCTTCTGCAAGTGAGTGCTCAAGTTCTTCTTTGCTTTAACAAAAGATGCCCCATCTCCTCCGAGCTTTCTTGTCAACTTTTTAATCTCTCGAGTATGTTTAACTCTCGGGTTATCCATCTCACCAACATGTGTAGCTTTAAGACTTTCTATCGACCCGACATAAGGTTGAATTCTTCCTCGAGCAACTCAGCCTTTGTCTTGACCTTTTGTTGTTGAAGTAGCTTTTTTGACCTCTCGTATATTCTTCAAGGAATTTTTCTGATAGCTGCACACACAAAATGAAACTTCAATTACTTCCTCATTCATAATTTGAATTCATTAAAAAGGAATGAACTACATGTTCAGAGCAATTGACATTAACAGTCGGAGTTCATAACAGGTTTTAATAGACTTCATTCCAGGAGTGAAGTCAATTTCTATGGCATGGAATGGAGAGGTTTTAATAGACTTCATTCCAGGAGTGAAGTCCATTCTATTGCATGGACTATAGAGAGTTTTAACAGACTTCACTCCTGGGAATGAAGTCAATTTCTATGGCATGGAATGGAGAGGTTTTAATAGACTTCATTCTAGGAGTGAAGTCCATTCTATTGCATGGACTATAGAGAGTTTTAACAGACTTCACTCCTGGGAATGAAGTCCATTCCTATGGTATAATGAATTAACAATTTTTTTTTATCTTAAAGTGCCTATTTCTTAACAGGTTTGAATGCAATATAACAATATCATATTAATCTACGTTGTTACCTCTCCAAAATCGTCAACATTCATTTCTATGTGATTACAAAGGCTCTCAATGTTCCACCTTGCAAACCTTGGACAATAGCCTTCTATTCTACGCACCTTCCACTTGGGGTCCTATTTTCTTTGAATGCTCGGCAAACCAAGGCTGCAAAAAAAAAACTACACTAGTCGAGTTTTCAAATATACAGAATGAAAAACTACACTTTGCCAAAATGAAGAAATATAAAATGAACTGCCAATAATAATAATGAAACATATAAGTATCTAACAGTTTTCATCTCACCAACAAGTAAAGATAACATCCTTGGAAGAATCTCTTTTCAAGCTTTCCATCAAATGCTTGTGTATGAGATGCGGCAAAGAAACTGTACCTAGTGACTCTAGGCAAGCTAGGTACTTGGAGTGTATGGAACCTCCATCACCAGTAGTAACAAAAATGGTAGACAAGAGAAAAAGTTCAAACATTGTTACAAGATCTTCAATAGATCCTTTATTCTTAATGAACTCAATAATTTTATCTTTCGATTACGTATTCTTAATATCAAAAGGTTTCCTTTTCGGTGGATCAAATTTGTAGGTTTTCCGAACCTTCCACAAGTGTAGTCTGTCTGGTTTCTTGAGTCCAAGAAAGTTTCTTCTATTCCGCCGCCAGGGATGCATGGTATTCCAAATATTAATGACAACTCTTCAGGTGAGGATCTGAGCACAAATGTTTGTTTCCCTACTTTGAAAACGAACACATGATCATTTGAATCGGGAATGAACTGATGTGTGTTGCATATAATTTGGACGGCAGGTAGTGACTTATTCCATGCAGTAGCAACAATGGTCTCTTCCAGAAACACTTTGGCTACATTACCCAATGGACTCCTATACAAAGCATGTTTCTGTTCTTCATTCAAAGCCTCTTCGTCCTCTAGTGCTTTAATCTTTTGGACAAGTGCAATTACTCCAGCATAGCTACACTTTATCTTCTTATCTACATTTTTTAAAAGAAAAACAAAAAACATTAACGCCCAAGGGTTTTTCATAAAATATTAGGTGATATAAAGGAGATAAAGTTCATTCTATCTATGTTATGGACCGTAGAATATATACCTAAAACCTTTCTAGACTTCTCATAACTTCATTCTATCTATGGGATGAACTGGAGAGGTTTTTTCTAGACTTCATTCCTGGAGTGAAGTCCATTTATAATGCATGGACTGAAGAGGGTTTAATAGCTAAATTTAAACTTCATTCCTAGACTTCATTCCTGGAGTGAAGTCCATTCTATAAGGCATGGACTGGAGGGTTTTTTCTAGACTTCATTCCTGGAGTGAAGTCCATTCTATAAGGCATGGACTGGAGAGGTTTTTCTAGACTTCATTCCTGGAGTGAAGTCCATTCTATTGCATGGACTATAGAGAGTTTTAATAGACTTCACTCCAGGAATGAAGTCCATTCCTATGGCATTCAGAGGAGAGGTTTTTCTAGACTTCACTCGTGGGAGTGAAGTCCATTTCTATGGCATGGAATGAAGAGGTTTTTCTAGACTTCATTCCTGGAGTGAAGTCCATTCTATTGCATGGACTATAAAGAGTTTTAATAGACTTCACTCCAGGAATGAAGTCCATTCCTATGGCATGGAATGGAGAGGTTTTTCTAGACTTCACTCCTGGGAATGAAGTCCATTCTATTGCATGGACTATAGAGAGTTTTAATAGACTTCACTCCTGGGAGTGAAGTCAATCTTTTCTGGCATGGAATGACTAGGTTTTAATAGACTTCATTCCATGAGTGAAGTCCATTCTAAATCTTGGGCTATAGAGAGTTTTAATGGACTTCACTCCTGGGAATGAAGTCCATTCTTCGAAAATCTACATGCAACAAGACGAATCGAAAATCAAACTAAAAATTCAGAAGAACAATAAACATCGAAAATGAAGAATTAAACTTCTACTAATTCGAATTAGGGTTTTTTGGTACCTTTCGACGGTTTCTTTGATTTGGATTTCTTTAAAACTAGTTCTTCTTCAACTTCATTTACTCCTACAAACTCAACTAATTGATTTGTTTCTTTCTTCAACTTCTTCAACTTCATCGTCAGAAGATGATTCCACTACTTTTTTGCCCTTCGATCTTCTCATTTTTAGGGTTTTGATTTCTCTATTTTTTCTACTATTTTTGATTTGGGTGTTTTGTTCTACTGATTTGTGAGGATTGAAATGATTTTAATGTTTTTGATTTCTGGATCTTGAAGAAAAAAAGAGGAAGCGGTTCCCTTTCTTTTCTCTGATATGATAATGGCGGACGAATCTTTTCTCTGATAATAATGAAAATGGAAAGAGAGAGATATCGTGTTTGGTGGGCTGTTACAGTGGGACCGACGACACGTGTGATTATGATGACGTGTGTAAAGGGTATTTAAGTCTGTTTTATATTTTTTTTTTAATTGTGGACCAAATGCTATTTTTTTTCCTAACAGGACTAAACTGATGTGGGCCCAGGCATAAAAGGACCAAACTATATTTTTCCCTTCGAAGAATCTGTACCCAGGGCACATTCCAATTGCCATTTCTCATCTGGTGTTGACATACTCCCTCCGTTCCAGTTTAGATGATGTTGTAGAGTTTTTCACGCAGATTAAGAAACATCAAAGAGACTAATTTTTTTCCAAGTCTGCCCATATTAATACCTTCCTAAAAATTTAAACCTCCTAGTTTTTTGTTTCTAGATTCTAGTATAAATTATGAAGGTTTTACCTATTTCCTATCCCCTCTTTCCCTAAATCCCATCCCAAGCAAACATATAAGATTTTGTAAAACCCTTTGAAATTGGGTAGACGTAACTCACCTTATTATAGTCCATAGATAACTTGAAACTGTCAACTTTCACCACGCCCCCATCAAATTGATGAAGTACAGAAATTAATTCCCAAATCAATCTTAATAAAGTTTGAAGATCAAATTGCAAAACATAATTCCATTTACGTACATAGTGTGATAGTGTGGACAACAAAAGTTTAGCAATCCATTTGTATAAAATTGTTCAATTTGGGAACAACTGAATACAATCAAAACCTATCAATGAGAACTATATATGTTCTGGTAATCGGTATATTTGGTCCATGTAAAGTTTGATTCAACTGCATAAAAAGGAAAAATTAACTAGCTATTCCGCGGAATCCATCATTAGATCATGTCTATGAATAGTACAGGGAGTACCGTGATGGTAACGTATAGGTTATGCGTGAGTTATACTGGTTAGCAGTTGTAGATTATTAAGATTAGATTTTTTTTTATTTTTTTGACGGAAGATTAAAGGAATTAGATGTGATTTTGAGAGACAGGGGAACAAAGAAGATGAAAGATGGTGGTCGAAGAAGACGAGACAAAGGTTCTCGGTATGATAGGGTAAGTTTTGTTTACCCGATTTATAAAAAGTTAACTAAAAATTGATATATATGGTTTGGATGGGATTTAGGAGAAGTAAGGATAGGAAATAGGTAAAACCATTATGAATCCCCATGTAATTCCACTTGGGATGACCAAATATCCTAAGATAATTTAAAATCTTAAATTAGATTAATTATCTCTCACTGATAACAAGGGCAATGAATGTTATGTTGTGATTCCAAAGCAGGGGTAAATCAGTGAGAATTTAGAGAAAATAGCTAAACTCTCATCTATTTTGGAACATATAAAAAACCCTAAAACATCATCTAAAGTGGAACGGAGGGAGTATTATTTTCTGATGCAAAGTGGGCCGATTCTGTGGGCCTCTTGTAGTGTTACATCGTTAAGGATAAGGGGCACACTTTAGGGTTTGCTTATAAACTGGTAGCTACACTCTCACTGAACCAACAGAAGCTCTCTATTTTATTTATACACCTTCGCCGTCTTTCGTCTGATCTCTCTGGTTTTGGATCTCTATCCAGACAAAAGATCTTTCACTTCGGTTTGTTCTGATTACGAAATGGATTATTGGGAACAACCTCCTCATATCTACCTAGAACCGATCATCAGCACTATGATTTTTCCTCTCATAAATAAATTGGACGCGATGTAGATTAACCGGTAGTAAAGGATCCTGATCTCATGTTTATGCATCTTTCATGTATCTCTTATTAGATGTTCTTGTTCTGCATGATTCATCACAGCGGAATTGCAGGCTAGGGAAAGTGAAATTGTCTATCAATGTAACCAATTTTATTTATTTGTTGTTGAATCCGTGGTACTTTTTGGCGAGCGCATCATCAAGAGACTCATACTGCGGATTAAGGTAATGAGGTTTCAATGGATACTTCCAATTCAATGGCTTAGTTCAACAACACCGATACCCGACACCTCTCCATCTGAACAGCACGTTGAAACCATTTAGCCCAACAACCTTTACCCTTTGATATGTTTGTCAGAAACACCACTGTTGCAGTTGCCTTGCTTGGTGGTTCCCTGGAATTACAGGCTAGGGAAATTGAAAATCTTGAATGTTATTGAATCCTCAATTTTTGGGTATCTGTTGTTAATGTTACATCCTATTGCAGTGATTGAATCAAGTTACTCAATTTCTAGCTCACTTGTTTTAAGGAACGTCTCATTTGTAAAATTTCTACTCAAACAAATATGTGCAGAAGTTGTAGTCAGTCTTAGATTGAATATAAATTTGGATTTTGGATCTGAAATGTTTTAAGTTTTCGCAAGATTCAATTGCAGGTTAATGATTCTGTAGTTCATATTTCAGTAATAATTTAGACAATATGCAAGACTTGGTGTTTTTAGATAATAATGTCTGTTTTATCTGAAGGTGAACTAACAACAGAACAATATAAGACACGAAATGTCACCACCATCTAGAAAGTGGTTATCAAGTTCTTTTTGGCCGTTAAAGACAGGATGGAAGATGTTGCTTGTGCAGTATTACCTGTGAACTGATGTGAAATTTGGAAAACGATGAAGAATCTAAATACGAAGTTCAATGTTCGGATTTCCTAGTGTCGTGGCAGATGAAACTAAAGACTCAACCAATTGAATTTCGCAACAAAGAGAATACAGTAGAGAGGGTTATTATTCTAGTGAAGGCTTCCTATTTAGTAGGGCGACAGTTCATGAATCCTATAAGCAATTTAAGTTCGTGGGTTTCATGCACGATTGGAGGGTGTTTAAGTAGTAACTAGTTTCAACTTGTTTTAGGGGAAAATCCATTTTATTAAATAGAAAACGGCTGTTTTTCGGCAATTCCTATGGAATGAACAAACTTGGAGTTTGTTCATTTTGCTCCCACTATGGAATGAACAAACACAGAAAATGGATGTTCAAATGAACAGGAACATCGAGTCGGAACATCAGGCGCGCGTATATTGTAAGGACGCGCGCCATCCCTACTAACGCTGGCGTCAGAAGAAATGACGCGCGTTCATGCCAAAAAGGCCAGCGACACTTGGATTGACTCCCGCGACTCTTGGATTGACGCCAAGTACAATCCCTGATTATTTTACTACTTTTTAACCTTATTTTATGTCACTTTATCCTATTTTATCTCACTTCATCCTATTTTATCTCACTTAAATATTACTCCCTCCGTTTCTGGAAAAGAGATACTTTCACTTTTTTTCAATTTGGCCTATTTTTAGGCTAAAATGAAAAAGGGAAAGTATCTCTTTTCCAAAAACTGAGGGAGTATATTTTATTTTTCATATTTATCCTACAAAACATTTTATATTTAAAAAAAATACTAGTGGGGCCCTAGCAAACCAAATCTATTCATTTTGCCCTGCTTTACCATAGTGGAGAAACACGTTTGACCATCCACGTGGCTCAACAAAATTTTGAGTTTGAACATTACCATAGGAACTGTTCTAAGGGATATAAGAGATGGAGATCCGCCCCTTTGATTTAGGGTTCACTTTTGATCAAGTTTGTTATGTGATCTAAGGGATGTAGCGTATTCTTTGACTGATCGTATGACCTACATTTCTGTTGACTGGAAGCTATGATACGTGTCGAAAATTGATTCCTAGTCCTTGGCACAAACAACATATGCACTTATATTATATAGTTCTAAGAAAAGTCAGCGATCTACCGGCAAGAGAGATGGAGGTTTAATAGAGGTGGACGAATCCGAAGAGGAGGTATAAAGATCCAAGGGAACCTCAGAAATAAGAGAAGAAACTGAGGTGCAGTTCAAAGCAATTTCCAGATTTAGTTTTAAGAATTATGTAATTAGAGTTGTCTAAGTATTGTTGAAGTTATCGTTGAATGTCTGTCTGTATTATTTCAGTGATGTTGCTAAGTTTCTTATTTACTATTATGTTAATCTTAAAGTTATCAATGAATCTCTAGACTGCGATTCTTATCTTCAAATGATAGTTGACCAAATCACTATTAGAGGCTAATCAACCATCCTAAAATAACACGATATCAGAGATGTTCTCAAAGCATTAAGATGAGAATACTAAGAAAAGACTCAAACAGGTTAAATATGAATCTCGAAGCAAAATAAGGGAGAACCAGTAGTATCCTAAGAATGCAGAGACAAACCAATGCATGATGCATATGATGAATGAAATGAACATAGAAATCGGAGACCTGCATAACTCAATATGAGATGCAAATGATGAATGAGATGAACTGAGGAAGCATAACCCGGTAAAACAAAGGGACAAAATCGAACGGAATCAGCACAACAATTGATGACTTAAACCCCTTTCCTAGATCCTCATCTGGCTTGGGATCGAATACCAGATGGGAGAATTACTCAGATATCATTGGATTAGGAAATTGATAAAGGAAGAAGAAGAAAAAAGATGAAGAAATATAGCCGTTGGGAGGAGAGAGGCAGAGTAAAAGAAAAAAGATCTTTGATCAATTGATTAGTGATGACGCTATAGTAATACATAGTAGTGGTGGTGGTGGTGGTGGTGAACTGTTGATCTTATTCTTTTTGGGTTTTGAAAATGTATTTTTATTTATTATACTCCCTCTGTCCCCTGTATATAGGTGGAAAAGTGGAATTCTCTTAGAATAAGAAAAATTTTGGTTTTTATAAATTTTCCAAATTATACCTGATTTACCCTCATCAATTCCAATACCTTTGTATAGGAAATATGGAAAATATGAATATATTAAAAAAATTTATCTCACTTAAGTATTTAAAAAATGTAATTGGTCTTGGGAATTACTAAAGGCATTAACTAAGTTTGTGAATATCATACTCTTTAATAAGGGTATATAAGGAAGAAATTTCATTGGAAATAGAAATCCGCCTATATATAGGGACTACATTTTTTACTTCTCCGCCTATATATAGGGAGTACTACACATACAGAGTTAACTCTAGGATAACGGCAGTTATAACGGAGAGGGGGTTCCACCTATTATCAATTTAAAAGGGGAATGCAAAATAGCCATCTTTTTTTGAGGGGAAAACGCAAAATCCCCGAAAGTTAATATCCAATCTATAAAAGATGAGGTGCAAATACTATAGTTCAGTAAATTTTCTAAAGGTAATCAATATGATGATTAGAACCTCCCAAAATAAGTATATCCCCAGTTCAAATGCCATAAACATTAGATCACGCATTCACTCAAAATATTACGAGGACTTCCTAACGCGGTGAACTCAAAATATAGCGACGCCAACTAAGTTGAATATTATGAGGACTCAAAATATAGCGAAGCCAACTAAGTTGCGCGACTACCTTTAACTATAGTATTCATATTCATGTTCGGATCAGTGGCGCCGAACTGTATATATGCTATGACTTCACATCCCTACTGTCTGTGGACGGATCAGGCTCATTGCTAATCCCCAAAAATACTAGTAAGACACTACTTTTAGGACCCATCAGTGATTTCTAGTAGATGACCCACCCTGCATGCATACACACCCATCAACTTTGACATATATCGAATGTTGAGTGCAGCATCTGGTACATAAAGTCGCACACTGAAGCTAATTTATTTCTGCACCGACATCCACCTAGCTAGCTGCTCTTCAATAATTTAAACTAATGAACTTCATGATCATCTGTAAGACTATCTGAACTGGGCACGAAACTTCTGATCATACAATTTTAAGTCCTCATAATATTTTCCTACTACTGGTAGTCCTATATTCAGTTGAATAAATTAGGCAAAAACGAGGGAAGATTTTCCCCATTTCTTCTATATGGCTTACATTACAAATAAAATGTTCGAAAGTTTGATGATACAGTATTAACAAACTAGTCTATCTTCTTTTTAAAACAATGCCAAATCTTGACTACAAAATTCTCAAGGCTAAAGGTGACATAGATTTGTTGGAACACCAGCACAAGTGTACTAACAAAAGTCTAGTGCTACTCATGATCCTTATAACGCGCCACCTCCTCTGTTTCTTATCCTACAACCCAACCAACTCAGTTAACATCTCTCAAGTTGAGTATTCACATACGTTCAAATTCAATCCCCGATTGTCAGATTGGAATTTGAACAGTACTCATCCAATTCCATAGCAAAGAAAAAATCAGAAAGGAAATTAAACAGCACCAGTCTTAGTCTTAAGATGACGCGGATTCTAGACCATGTTAAAGTTTGTGGGCATCCAACTCAAAACTAATTGGCAATGAGTGGAGAGACCCCGTTCCATATTATATTCAAGTTAATTATGCGGAAACAAGCGATGTGGGACTATTGTCCTTCCACACACCCCCTTATGTGTAAGGCCAGTAACCCGGCCTAACACGTGGACCACATACGTAATGACCAAAGTCGGGTCATGGGTGCACAAGTGACAAATCGGTCACGGTAATAGTAATGGCCGATATCTGGCCTACACCCCGCGTACGGGCCTAGCTCTACCATAGCTTCTGCAATTATATATATTCAGACCACTCCGTATCAGAGGGTCTGGCTCTAGAATCCGCGTCATTCTTGTGGTAGAATGAATCCCTTTCCTCTTCGACTCGCAGGTATTGAAGTTTCTAACACTTCCAGGATTTGAGAGCGGGAAACTTCCTTTATGTTGCGTGCCAACTCCTTAACCACAGTATTTCCTTTATTTAGTTAACTAGGTAGTTTCCTTGTTTAGCTAGGATTCTAAATTACGTAGGTTATTTCTTGTTAGACAAGAATTGATACTCAGTTCCTGAGTTGGATGAAAACTACTTCAATCAAATACAACTTCAGTTCTCTTAATTGTTACAAAGCAGAGGTGGCTAATCCCCATAAAAAAGGATTTTATCTTAGGGTTCTAGTTCTAGTTATTTGATCTCTTGTTTCAGTTGTTTTGGTCTAGAACCCTAACACTTTATACTAAGAAGAATACTGTGACTCCAAGCAATAATGAAAGTTCAAGAGATGTGTGATTCTTGCATCTCTTCTGCCCATCATCCTCTCGTTCTTCGCCTTCATGAAACCCTAACTAATTGCTCTAAAATCGTCTCTGAAACCGGAGATATTCCTAAATCAGTTGCCGATGTTGTTGGATTTCTTAATTCTATTTTGGACGATGTTGTATCCGATCCAGAGAGTGAATCTTTCAAGGAAAACACACTTTTGGTTCTCACAGAGCTCAATCTTTGTATATCTTCGGCCTCTTTGGATGAGACAGTCCTCGATGCACTTTCTTTTGAGCTTCCAGAGGTGGTTGCACAGTTTGCGTCCGTTTCAGATAAGTGTAGAGAAATGGTGGAAAGTGTTATCAATCACATAGTATTGACTTCTAATCCTCGTGATATGCTTGCGATTCTATGCGAGGCACTAGACTCCCATTGTAAAGTGTTCCAGGAACCTGTTTATTTCACTCCTCTTTTGAGTGGGCTTGCAAGAGTATTTCTTCGCATTGAAAGGCGCAAATTTGAGCAAATAAAAGTGGCGCTGCCCGTGGTCCTCAATGTTCTAAAATCTGTGGTTGCTGAGTCTGATAATGAAAAAGATGGTCATTTTGAGGAGCTGTTTGCCAGAGTGTTAAACATTGCCACCTCAATGCAAGAAGTTTCCCAACAGATGGAGGCCAAAGATAAAGAAAAGCTCAAATCTCTGCTTGGCTTGTTTGTCCTGGAGATGATGGCAATTTCACATATTCTGGCTGGTGTAGAATTAAACTGCATTTCATTGGTTGTACAACTGTCACGTTTCCTTCCTTTGTGTGGTTTCCCATATATTGGTCTTATAACTGGATCCGTTCTCCAAAATGTTACCAGCACCGTCTGTGGAGAGGATGATGACGATTATATGAAATCTTTCCCCCTCATCAAGCAAGGAGCATCTATTTCAGTCATTTGGGCCCAATATTCTGATGAGGTTGGGACTGCTGCTGAAGAGGATCTGTCTGTTATCAAGCATAAGCTTCAGAATAGCAGAACCAAGAGGTGGCAAGCTGTAGGCATGCTAAAGTATCTGCTCTCATCCACTGATCAGCCATGGGAAGTAAAGAACCACGCTATCGAGTTCTTATTGAGTATTTTTAATGGAAAAGCCTCTGAAATATGTAACGAGGAAGAGGAAGAATGTTCTTCCTACACTCCCAGTCTTTTGGCTGCTCTACAGGCTATCCAGAGAGTCATCATATTTACCTCAGGAGCACTGGTACGGAATAAAGCCTTTTCTGCTTTTAAAATGGTACTTGCTGATATTCCCAGTGATCAAAGGTTTGGCATCATAAAGGCTCTGATCATACTCAACACCAACGCCCCTTCCATGATTGGACTTCTTCTGGGTCTTGTTAAAGAGATGGTATATGAAGATTATCAATTAGTGAGAGAAGCAGAAAACAGTGCGCACCTTAAATTTCTTTTTTGGAACTTTAATGTCCTTGAATTGTTGGAGTTGGTCTTAAGACCTCCAAAGGGAGGGCCTCCATCCCTTCCTGAGCAGAACGATGCCGTTTCAGCAGCTCTCACTGTCTACAGATTTCTTCTGATGATTGCATCAAAAGAAGAAACAAGCTATATTGAGGTGCTGTCGGAAAATAGCTTGCGGAAAGTTTACTCAGAGTGGCTTCTACCTCTTCGAACCCTAGTATCAGGAATGGTGGAGGAAAGCAAAGAGGGTTCCAGTCAGTTAGAAATTGAAATAAATTGTTCCTTCCTTCCTGTTATGAGCAACTTATACCCGTGCATTGAGCTTGTGGAGGACAAACTTAAAAACTTGGGCTCTTTATAGAACTCTTCTGCCTTGTAAGAGAGTGTATACCCCTGAAAGTTTCCTCATAGTCCATTCCAGGAAGGAAGAAGTTACATATAAATGAGTGCTCTTCGTTCTCTTGTAGATCTGCCAAACAGTAGATAGCAGACAGACTTCCGGATCAATTGCGTGCATGTTAAGAGGTGAATTAAATATGTTTGGCGGACAGACTTCCAGATCAATTCTTAAACTTTTTGGAAGTGTAATTTTTTTTTCTGTACATACTGTTATTTTGGAAGAGTGTATTTTTTTTTCTGATGTAAATGGCCGAAACCCGATATGCGTGAGTGCATAATGTTATTTTGAGTACTGGTAAGAAGTAAAAAACTTCTTTGCTTCAATCCTCGGAGGGGAACACAACTTGTATACATGAAGGTCAATCTTAGGCAGCTAGAGACTTCGATGCAGCCCAAATAATTTCAAGCATTGACATGGTCTTTCTGAGGCCGCATGTTCATATGTAATTTTTAGTCCTGGGCCCAAACAGTAGATAGCAGTATGTGTTCAGGGTGAGTTAGAGGTGAGGAGACCTAGATGTGCATTTGCATTTTGGAAGCAGTAGGCTAGGGATTTATACTGATTGGAGTAGAGACATACAAACTGGATCAAGACTCCTGATAAAACTTTGCACATTCATGGCAGAGCAAGGTCATCCACCGACTCTCACAACAAATTGAGACTAGTTAAGATGGATTAGTTAATCTCAAAAACTTGAAAACCAAAGAAAATACATCCAGATTAGATCATGAATAGGATACATTCATTATTGGAAGAAGAAAAAAAACAAACTGGAATTGACAAAACTTCTCATAATTTTTATTTATTTATTGGGGGAATTGGTTCACATACACAATAAACTAGAAATGATTAAACTAGCAGATCACTTCTTGTACTTTCAAGCCCTCAGAGACGAACATGATGGTAATCGTAAATCTTCCACCCAAATATATTAGATGGTGGTAAAAAACACACGCTGCAATCATTGAGCACAGAAAAGAAAACTAAAAAGGAGAATCCCACGTTCTTCGCTTCATAAATTATCAATTTGAGAGGAAAAACCATTATGCTAAAAACGGCTTTTGTTGTTGGTGATCCTCTGCTACTGAACCGTCTCGGACTATTTTCTCCCGTGATTTTGTTGCAGCTGATACATCTATTGTTGTCTGTCTTTAGGGTTATGATTTGATTTCTTTGGTTCTTACCAGATAGAAGAGGGAGGCGCAGTTTGGAGAAAACTTATGCTACTTATAAGGGAAAGGGATGGAGATGTACCCCTTTGATTTAGGGTTCGCTTACATTTCAAGTCTATTATATGATCCAACAGCTGCTGCTTATTCCTTGATTTAGGGTTCGCTTACATTTAGGGTTTTTAATTTGTTTGACTTGTCTAGACCCCGAGGTCAATTGGTAAACTATCTGCCATGTGAGCAATTGAAAATAATCCTCGGAGACTAGACTGGGAGTAGTAATACTTATCCTAATTTGATTGGGGCCAAACATTTTAATTGGGGGCCAACAAATTTTATTTGCACCCCAAAATTATCAGGGGCCTATTAATCCGACTATGAAAATACTATTTTACCCTTACCTAAAATTAAACATTAAAAATAAGTTAACCTTAATTAAAAACCTTAATTAGGCTTCTCTTCTTCATCTTCCTGTCCTCCCCGTTCTCTTCTCCACCACAACCATTAACGACTATTTTGAAGAAATTTTTTTTCTTCAACCGATTCATCGCGTAATCGTCGCCAAAAATCAAAACCCAAGAAAGCTATGTTTCCAATTAGAAGATATGTGAACTTAAACCCACCTTGTATTCGTTAGTATCGAAATTTCAGTGTAAGAGTCGTTAGTATCGAAATGAAAACCCCTAACGACTTTTCATTTGCATGCGGATTCTATGAAAAATCGTTAGTGTATTAGGATGAAAATGACGACCCTAATTCTGCTACTTCAACATTTTTTGCCCTAGAATAGAGTAGTTACCGTATTAGGTTCTGCACAACCTCATCCAGATGTTATGTAAGTCAGTTAATTAATATTTGTACTTTGTTTGATTTTTCTTATCAATTAACGTTTTCATCATAGGACTACGAACGGGATGATCTCGCCTCATCTTTTGGTTTTGTTTCAAGGTGGCTATATTTCCGTCAATGTCGACATAATTAACTGACTGCCATAATAACTTCTTCTCTCATTAGTGAGTAAGTCTTGTTTTTCTCATTTTCATTGATTTTGTCTTGATTTTAGATGTTTACTTGGTTCTTGTGTAATGTTTCGACTTCCAAGTCTTGTTTGACTTACTACACAGAGTTCACATATGTACTACTCCCTCCGTTCCATTTTACTTGATGTTTTAGGGTTTTTCTTATGTTCTAAAATAGATGAGAGTTTTAACATTTTTCCCAAATGTTCACTAATTTGTCCTTGCTTTGGAATCACAACATATCATTAATACTCATCGTAATCAGAAGATAAATAATTTTTAAATCTATTCCATGGAGGAATATTTGGTGTATCCCAAGTAAATTACAAGGGGATTCGTGATTTATACTAAATTTAGAGACTAAAATTATGTGCCCTTAATTTCTACGAAACTATTAATATGGGTAGATTTGGAAAAAAATTATTTTCTTTGTTGTTTCTTAATCTGCGTGAAAAACTCTAGAACATCAAGTAAAACGGAACGAAGGGAGTAATATAAATAAGTAGAATTTGATGGCCACAGGGTACACTAAAAACTTCCTGATAATGCGAAGAACAGAGGGATGTATCCCTTCCTACTACACATAATGTATTGTAAGATAGTGTCCAAAGGAGACTTCCTATTGCTAATGTCCTTCCTTCCTGTATCCTTATCCTGCCAATAGACAATCACCTAGACATTCTCGTGGTTAACTTGTTTTCTGCTGGATATATTAGTTCTTAATTACTTGGATTACAATATATAACTTTACATTTCATCGCTGTTGAGATTTATTAGCTTCTCTTTGTAACGAGTTTACTACACATTAAAACGGCTTCTGACTATGGTTCATCTTCCCTTACAGAAGTAAACAAAGTTCTACTGTGGTATGAAGGTGTTTATGGGTAAAAATCGTTTCTGCCGATTTCGGTAAATTCGGTAGGTGAGTGAGAAACTGGTTCAAACCCTAAACAAATGTGCTGCACGTGAGCACTTTATAGATTCGAGAGATCAATCTGTACAAGTCCGGCCTAAACCTAGATATGGCCGTTCCAGACTTGCTTCGGTCACAAAGTGGAGGAGAAGGGTTGATTTGGGGAGGGAAGCTAAGAAAGGTGTTGAGACCAGAATAATTCCGGGAGAGTAGTATCTCGACTTGTATCAGAAAGTAAAAGCTTGGGAAGCTTGCAAGAGATGAAAGCTTTTGGGAGAGCTTGCAAAGTTGCCTTTACGAGAGTGTAGTATTTTTTCTCCCGACCGAGACTTGTTGTCCGGGTAGAAATAGGTAAGACCTATTTATACAAGTCGAGATTGAAACGTACACTGGCCTCATGAAGGAAGAGAGTAAAGGGTGAAATAATGGGAGGAGGTGGTAACCGTATGGTGTTAATGGGTTAAAACGTTTTCACCATTATTTCCTCTTTTATTTGACCGTTTTATTCCTTTTCACGCTTTCTTAATGTGAGCGTAGTGTACGCTGCAAGCTGTGACCGCCAAACCAAAACCATGGAAAGCATCCCCCAGTTTGTGTTGATGTCTCGAGTGTTGGTTGCATCTTGAGTGCAAGTGGTGCTGCTAGGGGCGCATGTGGCATGTGCCAATGGCATGTGCGAAATGCCTTTGTTGCGAGTTGCACCTCGAGCGCAAGTGGCAATGCCAGAGATGCTAGTGGCGTGTGTGGCATGTGCCAATGGCGTGTGTTGAATGCCTTGGTGGTAGGTTGCACGGTTTGCAAGTTAGGCTACCAGCGTGTGTGTTTGGCATGTGCGGAATGCCTTGGTGGTAGGTTGCACGGTTTGCAAGTTAGGCTACCAGCGCGTGTGTTTGGCATGTGCCAATGGCATGTGCGGAATGCCTTGGTGGTAGGTTGCACGTCTAGCAAGTTAGGCTACCAGCGTGTGTGTTTGGCATGTGCCAATGGCATGCGTGGCCGTTAGGGCCGTGGCCTTGGTAAGAAAAGCTACCAGCAAGCATGTTGGCATGTGCCAATGGCATGCGTGGCCGTTAGGGCCGTGTCCTTGGTAGGAAAAGCTACCTGCGAGCATGTTGGCATGTGCCAATGGCATGCGTGGCCGACTTGGCCTAGGTTGCATGGTTTGTAAGCCTATGGCGCTATATTTGGCATGCACCAATGGCATAGCGGCTTGGAAATATGGCTTGTGGTACGTGTTGGCATGTGCCAATGGCACGTACGGCCATGTTGACCTAGTTGCGCGCTTTGCAAGCCTAGGGCGCTATATTTGGCATGTGCCAATGGCATAACGGCTTGGAAATATGGCTTGTGGTACGTGTTGGCATGTGCCAATGGCACGCACGGCCATGTTGACCTAGTTGCACGTTTTGCAAGCCTAGGGCGCTATATTTGGCATGCGCCAATGGCATAGCGGCTTGGAAATATGGCTTGTGGTACGTGTTGGCATGTGCTAATGGCACGCACGGCCATGTTGACCTAGTTGCGCATTTTGCAAGCCTAGGGCGCTATATTTGGCATGCGCCAATGGCATAGCGGCTTGGAAATATGGCTTGTGGTACGTGTTGGCATGTGCCAATGGCACGCACGGCCATGTTGACCTAGTTGCAAGTCTTGCAAGCCTAGGGCGCCATGTTTGGCGTGTGCTAATGGCATAGCGGTTTGGTTATATGGCTTGTGGTACGTGTTGGCATGTGCCAATGGCACGTACGGCCATGTTGACCTAGTTGCAAGTCTTGCAAGCCTAGGGCGCTACGGGTTCAAAATATACATGCAGTATTTCATACGGACTCAAATACGCCTACAGTATCGTTCTTCGGGTTCAGAATTACATACGAGGCATTCTTTACGGGTTCAAAATACACACGCAGTATTTCATACGGGCTCAAATACGCTTACAGTATCTTTCTTCGGGTTCAGAATTATATACGGAGCATTCTCTACGGGTTCAAAATACACACGCAGTATTTTCTTCAGGATTCAAATACTTCTTTTCAGACCGAAAATTCATATATGCAATATTTCCTACGGGTTCGAATAATATATGCAATATTTCCCTTGGTTGCATACATACAATATTTTCTACAAGAGGCACGCCAAGAAATCATGTGCAAGGATTGTGAAAGCGCCTACTCTTAGGGTTTACACCCACGTGAAAAGGGGAAAAGAAAAGTACTGGAAGACATACCTGGAAGCCGGTTTCTCTTTGCCGCTAGTATAAAAAGATGAAGGAACAAAGTGCAAGGGATTTTATATATATGGGTGTGAAGTTTCTGAAATAGGGAAGGACTTCCCTTTGTCAAAGATCGTGCGTGTAAGGAACGGGCCCACAAGGGTGCCCAACTTCCCTACGACCGCCCAAGTCACGCCTGCAAGCACGCACAGCTTCCACATCGCGCCGGTCCCACCAGCTAGCACGCTCAGTTTTCCAACTCACGCCAACTTCCCAACGTCGCCCAAGCTGCAGCGGCCCTACCAATTGTGCCCGCCTCCCAATTTGTGCAAAACTACCAGAGGCAAGGATTCCAAATCCTATCTATAAAAGGTCAGACAAGCCTCCTCAATTCTCTTTACGATTTCTTTGTTGATAGTTTGTCACCATCTTATGCTTACCTCGCAACAAAGCCCCTGTTCCGAGCTAGCGGGGGACTTAATGTTGATGGTGGGTTTTAAACAAGGGGTAAAATCGAAAAACCCCATGACCTAGTGTTACCCGCAACACATTAACTAAGAGCATTTAACCCAGGTGTAAATAATTAATAGGGGTATTTTTTCAAAATACCAGATTAGGGTTTTCGACGCAGAACCCTAATTCCAAACCAAGCCGCACTCTGCGCACCATGGAACCAACGCCAAACCAAGCCGCATACTGCGCACCATGGCAACCATGCCAAACCAAGCCGCACTCTGCGCACCATGGCAACCATGCCAAACCAAGCCGCACTCTGCGCACCATGGCAACCATGCCAAACCAAGCCGCACTCTGCGCATCATGGCAACCATGCCAAACCAAGCCGCATACTGCGCACCAGGGAAACACCGCTAAAACCAAACTACGTATCACATTCATTGGCAACCACGCCAAACTAAGCCGCTATGCCATTGGCACATGCCAAATATAGCGCCCTAGGCTTGCAAAACGTGCAACTAGGTCAACATGGCCGTACGTGCCATTGGCACATACCAACACGTACCACAAGCCATATTTCCAAGCCGCTACGCCATTGGCGCATGCCAAATATAGCGCCCTAGGCTTACAAACCACGCAACCTAGGCCAAGTCGGCCACGCATGCCATTGGCACATGACAACATGCTCGCTAGCAGCTTTTCCTACCAAAGCCACGGCCCTAACGGCCACGCATGCCATTGGCACATGCCAACATGCTCGCTAGCAGCTTTTCCTACCAAAGCCACGGCCCTAACGGCCACGCATGCCATTGGCACATGCCAACATGCTCGCTAGCAGCTTTTCCTACCAAAGCCACGGCCCTAACGGCCACGCATGCCATTGGCACATGCCAACATGCTCGCTAGCAGCTTTTCCTACCAAAGCCACGGCCCTAACGGCCACCATGCCATTGGCACATGCCAACATGCTCGCTAGCAGCTTTTCCTACCAAAGCCACGGCCCTAACGGCCACGCATGCCATTGGCACATGCCAACATGCTCGCTAGCAGCTTTTCCTGCCAAAGCCACGGCCCTAACGGCCACGCATGCCATTGGCACATGCCAACATGCTCGCTAGCAGCTTTTCTTGCCAAACCCACGGCCCTAACGGCCACGCATGCCATTGGCACATGCCAACATGCTCGCTAGCAGCTTTTCCTACCAAAGCCACGGCCCTAACGGCCACGCATGCCATTGGCACATGCCAACATGCTCGCTAGCAACTTTTCCTACCAAAGCCACGGCCCTAACGGCCACGCATGCCAACATGCTCGCTAGCAGCTTTTCCTACCAAAGCCACGGCCCTAACGGCCACGCATGCCATTGGCACATGCCAACATGCTCGCTAGCAGCTTTTCCTACCAAGGCCACGGCCCTAACGGCCACGCATGCCATTGGCACATGCCAACATGCTCGCTAGCAGCTTTTCCTACCAAGGCCACGGCCCTAACGGCCACGCATGCCATTGGCACATGCCAAACACACACGCTGGTAGCCTAACTTGCAAACCGTGCAACCTACCACCAAGGCATTCCGCACATGCCACACACGCCACTAGCAGCTCTGGCATTGCCACTTACACTCGAAGTACAACCCGCAACAAGGGCATTCCGCACATGCCAATGGCACATGCCACACGCGCCACTAGCAGCGCCACTTGCACTCAAGGTGCAACCAACACTCGAGATATCAACACAAAGCGGGGATGCTTTCCGGGGTTTTGGTTTGGCGGTCACTGACTTGCGGCATACACTACGCTCACATTAAGAAAGCGTGAAAAGGAATAAAGCGGTCAAATAAATGAGGAAATAATGGTGAAAACGTTTTCACCCATAAACACCTTGCGGTTACCACCTCCTCTCATTATTTCACCCTTTACTCTCTTCCTTCATGAGGTCACGGTACGTTTCAATCTCGACTTGTATAAATAGGTCTTACCTATTTCCACCAGACCACAAGTCTCGGTCAGGAGAAAAATACTACACTCTCAGAAAGGCAACTTTGCAAGCTCTCCCAAAAAGCTTCCACCTCTTGCAAGCTCCCGAAGCTTTCACTTTCTGATACAAGTCGAGACGCTACTCTCTCAGAACTACTCTGGTCTCAACACCTTTCTTTGCTTCCCTCCCCAAATCAACCCTTCTCCTCCACTTTGTGACCGAAGCAAGTCTGGAACGACCATTTCTTGGTTTAGGCCGGACTTGTACAGATTGATCTCTCGAATCTATAAAGTGCTCACGTGCAGCACATTTGTTTAGGGTTTGAACCAGTTTCTCACTCACCTACCGAATTTACCGAAATCGGCTGAAACGATTTTTACCCATAAACAGCCGCCTAAGAAAAGCACCAAAGAGAAGCAATAGACTGTTGAGAAGGCTAAACGCCTCGCCCAAATAGCCAGGGGACTTAATGTAGATACCTGAAAAATACCAAGGAAAGAGTGCGGCCTCCCCATATCCAAGAAAGAGCATGAAACAGTGTCACATGCCAAGGAAGACACCAGATCCTCCCCATATCCTAGAAGGGATGTTACCAAACAGGTTATCCCTCACAACATTCAAGAGCACGTGCAGAAGTCGTGAAGGACAGATCTTTTAGAAGAACTTAAAGTACAGTTGTACAGTCAGAAGAGGCAGTAGCAAGATAAGGCAAGGCGGGAAATGACACACACCTGACATCCCCATTTTAGGAAACAACTATAAATAGGGGTCCTTTCCCAACGAAAGGACTCAGTGATATCATTGTGGGAAATTGTGTTCTACTTCTAGGAACTAGTCTCTACACCCTACTTCTATCTGTACCATGTATATTATCTACTGTGTACACCCAACAGTGAGGAGGAGAGGCCCTATTATTATTTCCGGAGACTATTGTGTTGTGTGTTATAAAACAGTGCCTACATCTTCATATTTAAGAACCAAATTGCAAGGTTTTTCTCTTGTTACACAAAGATATCAAAGAAAAGAAGAATCGGTTTTACTATATTTTCAGATTCAAGTTTGATTTGAGTTTAGAATCTCCACTGATAAATCCAGCCCACCAAAAGCAATTCACAGAGAAGGAAGTTTCCCTCTTTTAAGTTGAAAAGGTTGTGTTGTTCTCTTTCACATTTCTATCCAACAAACACTGATACAACACAAAGATGGCGCAGTAGGACATGCCAGTTCTTTAAATACAGGGAATTTATGTCCGGTCACACTTCAGTTGATCCAAGTAAAATGTTGAGCTTTCATGATTTTTCTTATAATGAAGTACAATTAGCATCGCAAAATGTGTATGATTCCTTGAAGTGACGAACACATGGAAACTCCTGTGGATATGCAATTTGACAAATTTCCCTCACTATGAGATGGCCAAATCCAGAATCTGGAAGGATAAGTATATGCAAGCGAAATCGTGGAGAGTGAGAGCTTTCTTAGTAGTAGGAGGGAATGTATTTCTTCTTATTGATAACATTAGCTGCGGAGAAGGCAAAAGCAGTAGCAGTAGCAGTGACATTGACAAATAGCAACACTCAGTTTCATCAATTCACTGAACAGATGGAACTTACGGGGTACCAAAAACTAGAACGTAAGGTAACTGGCCCGAAGAGGCTGGTTTAGACAGATTTAGAGAGACAAGACAACAGACAAAAACATTGAGTCTGAGAACAAAAGCTAGAATGCATACAGAATAAGTAAATGTCATGCTTGAAACATTGCAAAAAATGCTGCATAGCCTATACTGTTCCCAACATTGGAACAAAACGTTTCCACATGGCTCTCTTAAAGTTTAAGATATTTCTTAAGTTCTGTGCACAATGAGATTCATGTTTACAAACATCGGCATGGACATACTAATATCTCTATATTGTCATGTAAACAGAACTAATTCAACAAAGTGATGGGAAGATATCTGTACAAACACTTTAAGATATAAAAAAATATACAACATTCAAAAGTGATTTGCACCAATACAAGTATTCTATATTGTCATTACTTGGCCTATTTTAATCAGAGTATCTATCAAGAACTTAAAGCAATAACAGTAGCCAAGGTCCAGAAATTCAACGAAGTACAAGATCTTGTCATCTCTGCAAATACCTTTTCAACAAACTTCAAGTTGCAATATCCCTTCTAGTCTCAGATTTTGCTAGTTCCACATCTGAAACTCTATCCGATCTTTTGTAAGATTTGATTAACGGAACCTAATCAAGATCAACAAAAAATGCTGCAAGACAACCCAAGGTGTGATCTTCAGGTAAAGGTTTATGTGGTTATAAATTGTCTACCAGGATTCATGAACATCAAGAAGCGGTGGACTACAGCTATAAGTGGATAGAATGCAAAACATTCCAGCATCTAGTTACTAGTACACAGATAAAATGTCGTGAACGCTTGAGAACACTGGTGGAACTGGGAACAACTGCAAAGAACTTGGAAAAGATAAACTTGTACTCTAGCTTTAGTAACAAACTAGGTGTGCTGGCATTGGGAGCCGTCAAGGCCATTTTCTGTTGTGAGCCTCCGAAATAAGATATGCGTACTTACAAGTTACATGAGTTAAATGTTGTAGATGCCACTTTCTAAGTAAAATATAAACAGTTAAAGACATACACTATTTCTTTCAAAACATATATCACATGTTTTTGAGTTGCAAGAATAGCAAGAGTGATTGGGAAATTGAACAAAAAAGATGCAGGGAATTATCAATTTAAGATTAAATAGCATTGAGATATAGATTCTAGCAAGCACCAAAATATGTATTAACTATCATCAAACACTAACAACATTTATAGATAAAGTAAATCTGGACTAAATACTTGTAATAGCAAATTAGGTCTACAATAGAAATATTCACTAACAATTGAAATATAGGCTCTGAACTGATATTTCTATGTTCAAGATAAGAGAAAGGAACAAAACACATATAAGATACAACACTACCTAAATCAGATATGAAAACACACTGAAATATTTTCCTAACCAAAACCAATTGGAAACTGTGAGAAACTTAAAAAATCTCTAAATCAATGATCACCAATATAATAGTTGCATGCCACTGCCCCAAACCCATTCTCTCAACTGAATTTATTTCTCTATTCTGTAATTTCTTCATTAAAAGACAGTATGTAGATGCAGATAAGATCCAGCAAAGACAATCTTGGAATGATAGAAGATCTCTTGAAATCTCCCATACAAATACGAGAGCATCCTGCATAGAAATACCAAAAACATGAATGTCAATATCGTGGGCTAAGACAAGAATGAAAATATCAAACACCACCATCATTTTACAGTTCTTACCCAATGAAGATATCTGAGACTGGATAGATCTGCCATATCATGATTAGAAGCGAACTAACAACTTAGATTTGAGAGGATAAGTCATTATGACAAAATTTCAAAGATTGTGTCTTCTCTCTTCTCTTTGATCTCCACCAAGCTGTGTGTAATGGTTCACCAAAACTAATTTTATCATAAACCCCCATCTGATCTGATATTGGAACAGGCAAGAAGAACTGCAGTAACTTGTTTCTCCGCCTCCCTCACTCACACTTCCAGCCTCCACTCTCACTCAATATCTACAAAACTATTAGGTCTTGCTTCATTTATAAGGGGAATATGAGATTTTACTAGAATACCCCACTGGCCAGGCAGTGAGCAAACATCTTTCTGGAGAGTTTGATTTTTGTTGTTAATCTAGTATATGCCAGTAGCTTTCTGATATCTCCCAATACCTCGGCAGCCAAAGAGGCCTGGATACGAGGAGGAGGAGAGAGCAAGTAAGCAACCATGTTTCACTACAATGGTTGCCTTGCATAGCTAGCAAGATTATGGGCAACTATATTTTCCCTTTTATGTTGAGGTAGCTGAACTGAATTGAAGCAGAATGTTTGGGAAGCCTAAGAATTTCGAATATAATAGGGTCAATCTTCCAAGGAGGGGATGGGTTAGCGGAGTTCAGGAGATTCACCACTAACTGGAGTCCCCTTCGATGGTACACCTGTCCAGGCCAATCTTCTTGGCAAAAGTCACAGCCTGCAGAAAATCTTGAGATTCAGCGCAAAGAGGGGAGCTTTCCATGAAATAACTGGATTCATTACCGGATGGGAGAAGACCAGCTTGGAGATTGACTTATGTTGTTCTGAACAAAATGACCTTGAGTATCAGCAGAATTTAAAAATCTTGGGGCATTGCAGTAACTACTATATAGGTTTGAAGCCTCTTAGAAAGAAGACTTAGGGGGCATAGTCTTCAGAAATGGTATTCCCTGTTAGCTTGCAGTTTTCAGTTTGTTCATAGTCATAAGTGCCTTTCACAGCATAAATCTTGGCAAACTAAGATTATAAAAATTCTGACCAGTCATTCCCAATTTATTCAATTATATGCTATTACCGCTTAATATTCTTTTGACAGACAAAAAGGGAAGAAAGAACTAAAAAAGGACTAATTCTGCAACTATCACGTTAGAAAGGATATCTTCAGCTGTAACAAGTACTCCAGCAAAGTAAAATTTAAAGCATCATTCCCGTTACAAAAGATAGATCTCCGCGGTTAGCCACAAGCAAGAGCTGCAAGCATGCACTTATATCGGAAGACTAAAACACTGTTTTCAGAAACTCAAGATTATTTGTTCTTAATTATAGCAAGAGCTGCAAGCCTTCACTTGCCTCAAAAGACTGTAACATTGATTCCCAAAATAAAAGCAAATTATTCTTTTAATAGGAAAAACCAAACGAGAAATATTTTGATTGCCGATGGTGGTTTGAAACATTTTCTGTTGTAGTGATGTTGGGATCTGTTGTTGCGTACTGAGAGCAAGTCTTATGGTGGAATCCATCCATCATACTTAAAAGGAAAGTATGAACACTTTTAAGTCATACATGTATGACTTGCGTACTGAGAGCAAGTATGAACACTTTTAAGTTTATTGAAACTTAAAAGGCAGGCCATAGATAAATACACGGCAGAAGCAAATGCTGAAAGTAACATGCATTTTAGGATGCCATCGTGACTAAACAACAAGCTTCAATTAACATGAAAAAGTCATACATGTAAACATCTCTGTAGAGAAAGCAAAATAAAAGAATCAAATGTAACACACAACAAATTGATAGGGTCAAGCAGAGGGTGTTGACAGAAAAAAAAAAAAAAAAAAACAAATTTGACAAGGGATCAAGGCTTTCCAATGTTTTCCTGAACCATGGGCATGAAGCATCACTACTCAGGTTAAAGTTACAGCAGTATACATTCCGTTCCTTCCACAGATGCAGCTCAACATTGACACAAAGATAGAGCAACGCAACCCGTATACCAAAACCAAAAATCACTAACAAATTTCACTAACACACTCCCACATAACAACATAAGCAAGCAAGTATCGTGTCTGTAAATATTTTCCTAGTTATACTGTTGAGTAAATATGAATTGACGTCACAAACAGAACTAATTCAGTGACCAAATAACAAGGATATCTGCATATATAGGAAAAAGTATACAACATTCAAAGAAGACCTGCTAGAAACAACTTTATACCATGATACAATGCCCATTATGTGCCACATTGTAGTTTGCCGCAAAGCCAATGGAAGCCTAACCAAATTGCAACAATACATGTTTCAATCCTCTTACCATGATAGCAGTGAAAAATCATTACCCAAATTCACTTGCACTTTTAGAAATTGAACCAAAAAACTAGCACACTCCGGTACAACATTCAGGCGGAAATAAGATTCAGAGAAGATCAGACTGATTAGTGGTTCCAACGAATGGCTATAAGTAAGATTCCTGTAATTACCAACAAATGTAATCAGAGATTCTATCAAGCTCAAAGTAAATCTAAACTGAAGTAAACATTTTGTAATTGGACGACCAAAAGGAGTCCCTATGTGATGAAAAAAACTCATTCATGTCCGTCACAACAAATGTGCAGAGAAAATAAAATTGAATTTTTATTCACCAAATTGAGTTATAATTTGAGATAACTAAACAAATTGTTCAACAATTTCAATCAACAACAATCAAAGGAACAAATTATCAGTTTGAAGTTTATCTAATCATCCACTGAATCGATCAGATGATTCGGACTGCAAACAAATTGCAGCAGCAGAGAAATGGGTAAATAAGATGAACTACTCGAATATGGATTTCACCAGGTCCGACCCAATAATCCATATTTGACCCGAATCTGGGGGAAAAAAAGAACAGGGAATTGGAATTTCACAATTTGAAGTGAAATGGAAAATGAAAATGAAAACTAATATGAGTTACAGACTTACAAGAGCAGAGGATCTGGATGAAGAAGACGATGGAATCTGGATCGGATCGAGGTCGACTTAGTGCCCGTGTCACCGACACATTCAACACAGTGAGTCGCCACTATTCTCAAATCTAATATTTTCTTCTCTTTATACACAAAATGACTCAATCACCTGTTAGAACGATATTCGATCTAAACCGTATATGTTGCTGGTACTAGCATCAAGAACACAAACTAATTTTTTTATCTCCCATCTTGATACGACCCAGTGAATCAATCCTTGAAAGTTCAAATGAACTGATTTACTAGGAGTAGTGATTCACTCCGTCGTTCTCAACCTAGAAGTCTTCTGATTGTCTTCCCTAACCACTTGACCTAAACAATTTGAAATTTTTGTTGTTGAATAAAAACATGAGCGCAGAAGAGGAAGATAATGAAAGATGCGGACTAGAGGGGATTAGTTGACTAGGTTTCTCATTCTATTTATTCAAATTACTGTATTACCCTTATCATTGGGACCTTTTATTAGCAAATGTGTTTCATGCAAACTCATTTTACCACACGTGGAAAGAAAAAGAAGGTCCAAGTGTTGATAATTGATGGATAAATATATTTGGGTGTAAAAATAAAAGAAAAATCCAGAATGACCCGTTTAGAGCTGCACATGGGTCGGGTGGGTCGGGTTTTAGCTAATACCAACCCCGCACCCACAAACAGCGGGCGGGTTTTTTACCCGTCCGCTACGGGTCGGTCGGGTTGGGGTTTAAACCCGCTTCCGATTGTAGTTCAATATTTTCACACACACATACTTCAGATTGTACCTTCTTTATATTCAATGATCATTCACAATTTCACACACATGTTTTAAAGTTTAAACATACTTCTTACTTAAGTTCTTAATACTTATCTAGAAAGTGGAGAGAAAGAGGGTTATCTATCTTATCTACAATCTAATAGTACCAATAGGGTTTTTATAATGGACTGGTAGGATTAGTTTTATCAATGTTGTATATTTAGCGGGTTTTTTCAGGCGGGTATAGGCGGGTTTTAGCTAATACCAACCTTGCACCTACAAATAGCGGGTTTTTATTTTCATAACCAACCCCGCACCCACAACGGGCGGGTTGGGATTAAAAACCCACGGATTTAACGGGTACGGGCGGGTTCGGGTATGGTGGGCGGGTCTTGTGCAACTCAAGACCCGTTTGGTCGGCCTTTCACTGTGGAAACACAGTCATCTAGTCGTAAGTAATCATAAGAGTTAATTGCTATCAATGCCACTTTGCAAATATGGAAATTAAAGACTAGCCTAATAATATTTCTTTCAAACTAACAAAATCTGCAGATGAAAAGTAAATCTAAATTAAACATTTGAACAATTTTAAGATCTCAAAAAGATCAGTTTGGATCTTACAATTCAAATGTCGGACAAAATTTTCTTTGGGGACTCTGAAATTCCAAAGTTACCTCTTTTTCTTGTTTGAGAATTTCCAAAGTTACTGATGAAATTGAATATCTGAAAAATAGGCACCAGGATGCCCAGATACAGCTTAGTTTGTTATGACAATTTCAAATATCTCCCTCTTTGATCTCCATAAGGCCAAGGTATCTGTACACCAAAACTCCAACCATGACACATCTGATCCTGGAAACGAATAGCTCCGGTAAAAAAAAATCCCCACAGCGGCGGCCTCACTCATACACAGTAGTCTACCACTATCTTTACTCAAAGTTTAGGGTTTAGTAGAAATATATACCGGAGTTTCACAATTTACTAAAATGCCCTTCAACTATTTCCAGAATTAGATAATTTTGGCAAGGATTTTACAATAGTTGCCACTTGCCAGGTTTATGGACAAAGTGCTGTGAGATACCATAGATTATGCATCCATGAAAAGATTTATGCATTGGCAGCGTATCTGTTAATGCAAAAAAAAAATTGTTCCGTAAATAGATTTATATTAGAAATCTAACGTATAATATTTTTTTTTTTTTTTGTACGAAATTCAAATACAAGTTACAACCCATACTAACATTTCAAAGTTAAAATGGAGTGATGCGATGGAGGACCGTGAGCTGTAGAGGACCGTGAGATTCACCACATCTCACAGACCCTGGGACCCACCGAAGCTTGCAGGGGTGGGCGAATGGGCCCACCATGGGTCCCACCGTTTTTTGTGTGTTGCGGTGAATCTCACGGGATTCATGCCGGTAGCTGTAGAATTATCTGTTGAAATGCCTATTAAAACCAAAAATGGAAAACCCCCTTACAAAAGACCAAACTCATATATGGATGGCACCCACCAACGGATGGAAAACCCCCGTTCATTTAAGTTCCTTGGAAAGTGCATATGACTTGTGAAAAAAAGGCTTAATGTTTTCTTCGACGAATTAAGGTTGAAATTGTGTTCAAGAAAGCTCGTAAAACCAAGGTCTATATATGTCATATCGTCATGAAAGATGAAACATGCCCTCGAGGATTCCAAGACCATTCATGGAACAAGGAATACCACATGTCTTGTAGGATGTGCTCATTAAAAAAGAGGATTCCAACTTCTTTAACTGAAAAGAGTTCATGCAATGGCACCCACTAAGAGGTACATATTTTTGCTAACCCATCTAGGTGTGAAACAATTGCCTACATGATTTGTTTGTGGGAAATTTGACCATTTTACTGAAGCATTGGCAAGAAGCATGGGTACTCAGAGATGGGATAGATGCAGCTTCAATTTAAAGACTGCGGCAAACCACATGCCTAAAACTATAAAATTAAAAACAATCATTAAATTGGCAGCTCTACTATGTAAACAGGAATCACTTTCCAAAGGGAACAGTTTCAGCAACAAAAAAACAAGGAGATATCAGTCCAAGACTTAACAGCTTCTAGATACGGATGTAATATTTACGACATAAAAAAACTAGGGATGCAGGGGCACTCCATCAACTAGCTAGTCTGCACCTCTTGTTCACAAGCATTATCACTGGAGTTTCTATTTGAGCAACAGCAAAAAGTTTAACATATCTATAGTCAGGACATTGACAAGGTATTGAGGCACTCCACCATTTCACCGAACCATTGTGTACTTAGAGAGGAGCTGCAACAGATGCAGCTCCAAATCAACGCCAGAATATGGAAAACCATATAACCAAAAATAAAGGAAAAAAACTAGCAGATTTCACTCGCATTTTTAGTAATTCAACCGACAAACAATCACAACACACTCCAACACATAAATTTCTTATAAAGAGATATACAGCATTTGAAACTGATGTGCACTGATGTAAGTTTTCTTCATAGGTAATTTGGAAACAACATATCACTTGTAATTTTTATTTTTTTTGATCCAAGGTTCTATTAATTATGTATGTAATGTAACTACTAAAGGAAAAAAAGCTAATAACATATATAGATCTTGCAGCAAATAAGATCTAAAAATTAAATTTTCGCAAAGTCTTGTCTACTTTCACCTCTCACAATCTAGTTTCGAAAACGAAAGTTACATGTACATTCAACACTACCAGAATCATAAATGAAAACACCCTGAAATTTTTTCCTAACTTAAAGCAATTCGGAAATTTTGAGAAATATATAAAATCTCTAATTCAATGATTACCAACATATATAACAGTTGCATGTCACTGGCGCAAACCAATTCTGGTTGTAAGGTCGAATTCTATTTCTCCCAACCGATCTATTTCTCTCCATTCAAGGAGTCTCAGTATAGGAAGATGAGACAGGACTGGTGATACCTCCACAAGCCAATCTATCTCTCTAGTGTGTTTCTTTACCCAAAGAGAACCTGAAGACACAGACCCTACATATAAGAACCAAAAACATGAATGTCAATATAGTGGGTTAAGACAATAATGAAAATATCAAACACCACCATCATTTTACAGATCTTACCCAATAAAGAGAATCGAGACTGGGTAGATCTAACGATATTAGGATTAGAAGGGGACTAACAACTTAGATGTGAGAGGAGATGTCATTTTGACCGCAAATTCAAAGATCAAGAATTAAAATACCAAACACCACCATTTTATTAACAAATCTTACCTTATAAAGATGTTTGAGACTGGGGACTAACAACTTAGATTTCAGAGGATAAGTCATTATGACAACAATTTTAAAGATTTGTGTCTCTCTTCTATTTGATCTCCACCAAGCTATGTGTAATGGTTCACCAAAACTACTGTTATCACCAAACCCCATCTGATTTTGGAAACAGAAAGAAGAACTGAAGTTATTTTTCCGCCTCCCTCACTCACTGCCAGCCTCTACTCTCACTCATCATCAATATCTACAAAAATATTAGGGATTTGGTTCACTTATAAGGGGAATATGAGATTTTACTAGAATACCCTTTATCTATCCCCACTGTCCAGGCAGTGAGCAAACATCTTTCTTTAGAGTATCTTCAATTTATTTGTGTTGTTAATCTACTCAACAAAGAAAAGATATGTCAAGTATTTTTAAACTGATAGCTTTTTGATATCTCCCAATACCACACATCTCGGCAGCCAAAGCGGCCTGGATACGAGGAGGAGCCTAGGAGGAGAAAGCAACCATGTTTCACTACAATGGACCAATGGTTGTCCCAGCATAGGTACATTAGCAAGATTATGGGCAACTATATTTTCCCTTTTATGTTGATGTAGAATTGAAGCGAAATGTTTGGCGAGCCTAAGAATTTCGAATATGATAGGGTCGATCTTCCAAGGAGGGGGTTGGATTAGCAAAAATGAAACAAACTGTTTGGCAACTATATTTTCCCTTCGATGGTACACTTGTCCAGGCCAATCTTCTTGGCAAAGTTCACAGCCTGCAGAAAATCTTGAGAAGCTTTCCATGAAATAACTGGATTCACTACCGGAAGGGAGGAGACCAGCTTGAAGATTGACTCATGTTGTTCTGAACAAAATGACCTCGAGTATATGGTTGAAGCCTCTTAGAAGACTTAGGAGGCATAGTCTTCAGAAATGGTATTCCCAGTTAGGTTGCAGTTTTCAGTTTGTTCATAGTCATAAGTGCCTTTCAAAGCATAAATCTTGGCAAACTAAGATAATAAAATTCTGACCAATCATACCCAATTTATTCAATTATATGCTATTACCGATTAATATTCTTTTGACAGACAAAAAGGGAAGAAAAAACTAAATAGGGACTAGTGCTGCAACTATCATGTTAGAAATGATATCTTCAGCTGTAACAAATACTCAAACAGAGTAGAAATTAAATCATCATTCTCGTTACAAAAGACAATTACATAGAATCTTAGGTAGCCGTGAGCAAGAGCTGCAAGCCTGCACTTATATCAGAAGACTACAATATTGATTTCAGAAACTCACGATTATTTGTTCTTAATTACAAAGAAGAGCTGCAAGGCTTCACTTACATCATAAGACTGTAACATGATTCCCAAAATAAAAGCAAGTTAATCTTTTGATAGGAAAAATCAAACGAGAAAAATTGTGACTGCTGATGGTGCTTTGAAGCATCCGGATTTTCTGTTGTTGGGATCTGTTGTTGAGTACTGAGAATAAACATTACTAATGTTTATTGAAATTTAAAAGGCAAGCCACGGATAAATACACCTCAGAAGCATATGCTCAAAGTAACATGCATTTTTATAAGTTGAACCAACAAACAATCACTAGCACACTCGACACAACGAGAAGTAAGATCCAGAGAATCGATTAATGAAGATCCGACTGATTAGTAGTTCCAACTAATGGCTATAACTAAAATTAAAATTCATGTTATTACTAACAACTGTAATCAGAGATTCTATCAAGCTAAAAGTAAATCTAAACTGAAGTAAATATTTACAGATGAAAGTAAACATTTGAATAATTTTAAGATCTTAAAAAGATCAATTTGGATCTTACAATTCAAAATGTCTGACAAAATTTTCTTTGGGGGCTCTGAAATTACCTCTTTTTCTTGTCTGAGACTCCTTTTTGAAAGAAGAAATTGGAGGATTAGTACCATAAAAAATTCAACAACTCTGTCTTCTTGAGAGGTGAAAACCCCAATATATATATCAAACTTTGAGACAACCCTAATTGCTCAATCTGATGATTATCTTGTTTGATTTGATAAACCTTGAACCCAAATTTCATAAACTTCCGAAATTACTGATGAAATTGAACATCTGAAAATAGGCCCCACTATGCCCAAATTCAACTTAGTTTTAAGAGAACAAGTTGTTATGACCATTTCAAATATCTCCTTTGATCTCCATCAGGCGAGGGTATATGTAAACCAAAGCTGCAACCGGGACGCATCTGATCTGAAAAACAAGTAGCTCTGGTTTCTAGTTTTTCCCCACAGCGGCGGCCTCACTCAAACAGTAGTCTCCTCTCTATATTTACCGAAAGTGTATGGTTTACATCTTTCTTTAATTTACAAGAATGCCCTTCCACTGTTTCCTCTTTTTCATTTTAATAAACGCACTTCAACTTTTTCCACTGTCTTTACAGAGCTGTAAAAACCATGTGAAAACTGCCACACACAAACCCATCAATGCAAATCTTCTGAGGGGCTCGGCCTCGGCCCATTGGGACCCACAAAAAAAAATTGTGAGATGTCGTTTTTACCTGGGTTGGTTTTCTTGGTCTGCAGAGAAGGACCGATGAGAATTAGAGGATTTCCGTAATTTTGTTTTTTAAGCTAAGAATTCAATGTCAATCAACCGTTAGGAACAAGCACCGTCACTTGGAATTTTTCATTAGTTGCTAGGTTTATGGACAAGCATGTGTTGTGATACTATAATAATACAAAAATCTCTTTAGGAAAGGCACTATTACCAAGTTTAGAATTGGTTTTAGAGTTCGAATATGACAACTTAAAAATACATCATCTTTTTTTTTCCCGTCATAGCTCTACTATAATTGAGCTTGTATGTTCCTTTAGCAGACTATCACGGTATTGTGGTAGTTTGTCTTTTTATAATCGCCTTCATTCTTCATTGGTGGATAGGATTTTCCTCTATCTCATCTTTTGATTATGATCTTATAAAACAAAATGTGCCCGCATTGAACTTTTGTTGAGGATTCGCTGATGTTTTTACCTAGGCTACCCCATAAACAAATTGGATTCATAAAATCGTTCTCTGTTAATACCCACAAGTTGTCGTCCATATGATTCTTCTTTGGGAGGCCACCTGAGTTCCATCCTCGCGTGTATCCTCTAGAAAGTAGAAGTCGTCGTAACCAGGCCTCCACAGTGGGCTACAATCAAACATCCATAAGACATTGCTTAAGGGTATTTTCGTCAATAGCTCAATTTTCCTATATAGAGTATAAATTTGCCAAACCCTAACATTTCAATAGATATTTTAGATAGAGGATGGAAACTACTGGTCGCTAGTGTGCAGTCAGGCCGGCGGTGCAGCAGAAAACACCCGTAAATAGCTTCTGCTAATTGAATCTGCCGTTTTGAAGATCAGATGGGTATGTGGGAAGCTTTACACATATAGTCTGGAACAGATCAAAGAGAAGAGAAACAAATCTTTGAAATTATTGTCATAATGACTTTTCCTCTAAAATCTAAGTTGTTTCTAGTTCACCTCTAGCATATAGCATATAGGGGTTGTAGTATTCCGTCTCTTAAGGTAAGATTTGTGAAATAATGCTTTTGTTTGATCTTTAGTGTTTCTTCATGAAATAATGATGATGTTACTGATATTCTTGTTTGTTTTTGTATGCAAGGATGGCCAGATCATATCTCAATAGTCTGATTTCGGTAACAACAGCTGCCGAAAAAGTAGATCCGCATAGATAATTGAAGATCTGATATACCGGTGAATCATTGAATTGGAGATGTTTTAAATTGTCCGCAAGAATGATATAGACATTAGCTTCCCACTCACCTAATCAAAACCCAAAGTTTCTACTTGTAACTTTCTCTTATGTTAAATTTAGAAAGATCAGTTTGGAGCTTATGTTCAAAACTGTTTGGTTTAAAATTATGTTAACTTTCTCTTATGTTCAGTTGTTTTGAGAAATTTTGTTACTTACAAATGTTTGGTTTGAATTACTTCATTTGTAAAATATTGTTAGTGTTTCATGATACATACATGTTTGGTGCTTGATAAAACCTCTAACCTAAGCCAAGTGATGGTAGTGCGTGACAATTACCTATAAAGAAGACTTTCATTGGTGACATATACGTGGTTTGGATATTGTTAGTGATTTTGAGCTGCAACTACATTTGAATTGTTTGAGAAAATTTACTTGCTCACAAATGTTTACTTTAGATTACTTCATCTATAAATGGTGTTAGTGTAAGATGATAGTCACGTGCATATTTAATTGCTTGATAGGACCTTCGATTAAATTCTGAAACCTATGTTTTGAAAAAAAGTATTGTATGGCTAGCCTTACTCTTGATAAAACCTCTAAACCCAGTGCTTTGACAAGACTGGATTATGGTTTGGATACGGGGGAGGATGGAACTCAGATTCCAGTTAGGATGCGAACTGCTAAAGATGCAGGAGGATCGAAATTCTGAGATTGCGTAGGGTACTTGATTAGAGATTGTGCACAGACATGGACACTATTGGCACTCAAATAGTAACATCAGCAATTCCTTCACTGGCCTAGTATGGAAGGTCTTGATCAGCAGCACGCAGTTTCATCACTCCACTGAAACAAACACGGTGTGTTGGCTTTGGGAGCCGTCAAGTTTCATCTTCTGTTTTAGATGGTAGAGAATCAGACTGGCCATCAAGATATGCCTACTTGTATGAGTTAATTGGTGTAGATGCCACTTTCCAAATAAGATATAAACAGGTAAAGACTAGTCCTAGAATATTTCTTTCAAAAGATAGCTATGAACCAGTTGCTCTATAACAAATAATGAACATATCAATGTTTTTGTCAGGTAGATAGGTAAGAGTGACTTGGGAAACAGAACTGACCCAACAACAAAAAAATGCAGGGATATATCAATTCAAGCGTAAATAGTTATAGATTCTAACAAGCACCCAAATTATGTATTTAATGTAACTATCATCAAACGCTAACAACATTTACAGATGAAGTAAATCTAAACTAAACACTTGTAATGGCGAATAAGATCTACAATGGAAATCTTCACTAACAATTGAATTATTAGCTCAGAACTGATCTTTCTATGTTCATTACAGAAATTTGCAAGTACATACAGCTCTACCAGAATTAGAAATGAAAACACCCTGAAATTTTTTCCTAACTATTGAGAAACTTACAAATCTCTAATTCAATGATCACCGAGATAATGATTTGCATGTCCCTGGTTAAAACTTCCTACCCAATTTTGGTTGTAAGGTCAGTAACCCATTCTCCATCTATTTCTCTATTTTGTTTCTCCAGAGTCTGTAGAGTAAGATGAAGACAAACCCGGTGATACCTCCTCAACCAATCTAGTGTGTTTCTGCAGCCAAAAGAGAATCTGTAGATGCCGAAAGACTTGGTTAAATCTAACACATACACATGGGACAAACCCTGCATAGAAAAGTCAATAGTGGGCTAAGAATCAAGAATGAAAATATCAAACAACAACATTTTTTTTACAGATCTTACCTATAATAGTACCCACATCAGGATTATAAGGGAACTAACAACTTAGATTTGAGAGAATAAGTCATTAGGACTAGAATTTCGAAGATTTGTGACTTCTCTCTTCTCTTTGATCTCCACCAGGGAATGTGTAGAGCTTCCGACATAGAACCAACACTACCTTCATCGTAACCCCCCCATCTGATCTTGGAAACGGAAAGAAGAACTCCGGTTACTGGTTTTTCCGCCTCCCTCACTCACACTGCCAGCCTCCATTCTCTCTCAACATCTACGAAAAATATTAGGTCTTGGTTCAAGCACTGTTTTAAGGAAATGTCTGGTTTTACTATAGTACCCTTCATCTAATCCGGATATTCCCATAGTAGCCCAGTCAGTGAGCAAAGCACTGTTTCTGGAGACTATCTTACTAGAGGCAAAGCCTGCAGAGACAGGGGAGTTTTCCATGAAATAAATGGATTCACTATCAGAGGTATATTGTGGCCTATGCAACTAAGAGGGAATGAATTATGGTTTTTGAGAAACAAATGTTGTTTTGAAGGTTTAAAGCCTAATGTTTGTAGGTTTAAAGCAAGAATATTGAAGCTTGTTTTTAAAGGGAGGTATAGAATGAATGGCGAGATGTGGAATGATCAATATGACTTGCAGATCTCTTTAAGATTGGAGTCAGGAAAGTCAGAAGAAGCATAATTCATGAATGTCAGTAGAGTGCTCCTCAAATTGGTTACACTCTTTCTTGTTGTAATGGTGGGTAATCCGGGATCCGCAGGTTTTGGTGTGGTCGCAGGAAATCATTCTTGTCAGGTAATAGGTACTATTGCTGGGAATTACCATTAACTATATTGCAGAAGTCATGGTTATGTTGGGGGCTTTGGATGGGCAGTCAGGATGGCTTTGGTGGTTTCTTTGCTTTTTTCTTTTAGTCTGTTTTGAGCCAACAATTTTGTTGAAATTCCTTGACTTTTAAATTGTGTGATTAAGTAAAACAAAACAAAAAAAAAAAAACAAGAAGAAGAAAAAGAAGAAGAAGAAGATACCTAGTTAGAGCTATTAATCGAGTCAGGCCTATGAAAAACAGATGATATGAATTTTGACTCCAGTCGAATCAACAGAAAACAAACACGACCTTTATTTTATTTTCTTTTTCTTAAAAGAAAGAAATGCATTAATGAATAAGAATTACATAGTGTTCTTGTCTGCTTGTACGTGGATTGGGATCCAGTTAGGAAGATCATTGAACCACTGAACTGAGCAGTTCATACGATTGCTATTAAACAAACACGAAGTACTACTGGATTAGTGACTTATTGCATAAACGATAGAAAGCAAAGTCAGAGGCTCAAGAGATGGTGCTATTTGTACACAAACTCCGGCACTCCGTAAAACAAAATGGCTGAGACAAAAAAGAAGGTAAAGATAACAATGAAAACAAAGTCAAGTAGGAGAAAACAAGAATGACTAGTTGAGTATTATTACTTGATCTCCAAAGAAAACAAGAATGACCAGTTGAGTATTGATACTCGATCTCCAGCATATAAAATTTCTTGTGAGATAACCCTAAGCTAGACGAGAAAAATTGATTTGGAAGTCTACATAAGAAGAAAATCTGCTTCTACTCCCAAAAATCATTACATTCTTTACTTGCCACTTGTATAACAAATTGCAGCTGAAACAAAGTTCTATTTCCACATCTGTAATATATCATTGCTGAAATTTTGTGCCGCGTACATGCACTCTCGAGCATTATCTGCCACACAATGGCATGTAAGCATGAAGCACGGGTACTTAAATAACTATTGACTGCTAAATGAACTGAAGTTGAAAAGAAAATAACAGCAAGAAGCATGGATACTTAAAGATGAGCTAGATGCCAGCTTCAGTTTAAAGACTGCAGAAACAGCATATACTGCAGCTTAGAGGAGAGAAACACAAAGAGGGGAACATGGCAAACGGCAATAGGAATTACTTCGCAAATGGAACGAATTCAGTAATAACTGGAAAAGGAAACCATCCAAGCATAAGAGTTTGTCACCTGGAATTCTCTAAAATTCAAGCAATCAACAAACATAAATGTTGATGTGAACAAACCCTTTTGCACCGTACTATAAAAGGAAATGACTTGCCATTTTTCAAATTTAAATCAAATTAAAACAAAATCAAGAGTTAAATTTATTTATTAGATTAATAGTTTGTTCAAAACAGTCAATATGATCGTCTTGTTACGTGCACACAAGTGTGCACAAAATTGGACTCACATCAAAGCCTATCAATTAACAAAATCTTCTTCATGAAATTTGAGGGTCTATAAAGAGACCTAATGCAGTTTAGAGCAAACCAAACAGCTCTGCTGAAAGGAGCACTCTAGGGTGTTGTATGGTTTCTGACGAGTTGTTTCAAAGCACACAAGTTAGAGATGTGTGAGAGCAGAACCGGCCAAGTTTAAACCTAGACGGAAGAGCACCATGCATACACATTTAACAGAAAATTGTAATTCTAGGCATCACATCTAGTAAAACTGAATCAAAGGCACTCAAGGGTTTTACATTACAGCAATGATGTAGTTACAAGATATGATCTTATGGCCATCGGGAGTGGCATGAACAAAACAAACTCCAGCACTCAGTAAATTAAAACTAAATAGCTGAGGGAAAAAAAGAACACAAAAATAACAATGAAAACATCCGCTAGTGGGGGAAATCAAGAACAACAATTATGTGGAAATCTACATAATAAAAAAATCCGCTCCTGCTCTCAAAAATTATTTGATTATTTACTTGCCACTTGTGCAACAAATTGAAGCTTCAACAAAGTTCTATTTCCACAACTATTGTACATCATTGCACATGCATTCTTGAGCCAATAACATTATCTGACACACAACAGCATGGCAGCAAGAAGCACAGGTACTTGAAGAACCATTGATTGCTAAATGAACTTAACTTAAAAGTAGTAACAACAAGAAGCATGGGTACTTAAAGTAGGCTAGATGTAGCTTCAATTTAAAGACTGCAACAAAAGCCTACATTGCAGCTCAGAGGAGAGAAATGCAAATATGGGAACATGTAAAAACTGAAGGCAGAGCGCAAACCATTCCACCATTTAACCGAACCATAATGTACTTAGAAAGCAGCTGCAACAGCGTACAATATATCCCTCCTAAAGATGCAACAGTGTACAATATATCCCTCCATATTACGCTCATTTTTAGTAGTTCAACCAACAAAGAATCACTAGCGCACTCCCACATATAAATGTAACAATTCATGCGTATGTAACCTCAGTTATAAATATTTGCCTGGTCATAATATTATCTCTATAATGTAAACAGGAAATAAATTTTGGAAACAAAACTAAATCAACGCGGGGAGATATCTGCTTATTAAATAGCTCTAAGATATAAAGAGATAACATTTGAAACTGATATGAACCTACGTAAGTTTTTTTATAGGCAATTCGTAAGCATTATCATCACTTGTATTATTTTATTCTGATCCAAGGTTCAATCAAGCACCAAAATACGGATGTAATGTAACTATCAAAAGAAACAAACAACAACATTTATAGATCTAAACTGAATATCGGTAGAAGCAAGTAAGGTCTACAAAGAATAATTTCAATTGAAATGTAAGCTCCAAAGTTCAGATATGAATACACCCTACAACAGATTCCAACTAACACAACAAATTTCTCTGACAAGTAGTACTGCATAATTGATCTATTTCTCCAGTTTAAGTGTTCTGTAGATGAGCAGCAACAAGAGCCAACAATACTACTTCTTTGCAAATCGGAGTATCTGCATAGAAGGACCAAAATATGGATGCCAGCCTTGTGTGCAAGAGAATTAAATCAAACACAATTATTATACAGATCTTACCGGAAGAATGGAAGGAGTAGTGAAACTACATAGATTTGAGAGGAAAAGTCATTATCACAATAATTTCAAAGATTTGTGTCTCTCCTCTTTGATCTCCAAGGAATCTGCAGAGGTTCCCGCATAAAATCAAAACTCCAATCATATACCCGCATCTGATTTTGGAATCGGCAAGCAGAACTAGTTATTGGTTTTTCCTTCAGGCCTCAACGCCGCCTCACTCTGGCAGTCTTCGCAATCTCTTTGAGTAAAACAACTTCTAATGAAATCCTAGGGTTTGATTCAATATAAAGGATATTTTGTGTGATTTTACTAAAAATGCCCCTGGGCTAATCCCAATGGACAATTGTCTGCAGCCCGGTAATGAGGAGTAGGAGGCCCCCGGCCGGCCCCAGAGACTATACTGCAGTGTCTAAATAGTGTCTCGTTTCCTTACACCTTACACGAGGGTTTAGTGATTTGGAAAGATTGGATTAGGGTGCAGATGAGGAATGGAACTCAGGCTCCACTTAGGATGTGAACTGCGCAAGACATCGGAGGAGCTCAGGAGGATCGGAAAGCTGAGGGAAGCATTTTAAGTTGAAAAAGTTTGTTTTGTTCTCTTTGACATTTCTCCTAAACCAAATACAACACAGGACATGCCGGTTCTATAAATACAGGAAATTGATGTCTGGGCACATTTTAGTTGATCCAAGTAAAATGTTGAATTTTCATGACTTTTCTGTAATGAAGTACAATTAGTATCGCAAAATGTCTAGGATTCCTTGACTAACACAAGGTTACTAGGGCAAGCACAAAAGTGGAGGGTACAACATTGAAAACTGACATGCACCTTCTTTATTGGTAATTGACAAGCATTATAATCGAGTTTCTATCAAGCACTAAAGTATTTATGCAATAACGGTAGACAAGGTCCAAAGAACAAAGTACAAGATCTTGACATTGCTGCAGATACCATTTTAACAAACTTCAAGTTGCAAAGATCTCTTCTAATCTCGATTTTGCAAGTTCCAAATCAAACTATCTCTGACCTTTGTTAAGATTTGACCAATGGACACAAATCAATAACAATGCAACGAGACATCCCAAGGTGTGATCTTCAGGTAAAGGTTTATTTGGTTGTAAATTTCTTCCAGCTTGCCAAGCATCAATCGTACCTTTCGTTATCAGAATCCATGAAGGTCATGAACTGGTGGACTACAAACTGCAAGTGTATAGAATTCAAATGACGTGAAGGCTTGACAACACTGGTGGTAGTGGGAACGACCGCATAGGGCTCAAATGGTAAACTTATTCTCTAGTTTTTGTAATAAACTAGGTGTGTTGGCTTTGGGAGGCGTCAAGGTTCATGTTCGAGAGCCTTAGACCAAGATATGTGTACTTACATGAGTTGAATGTAAATTATGACAATTTCAATGTTTTAGTTGCCAGGTAAATATGTAGGAGTGACTTATATAGGAAACAAAAACAAAACTGATTCAACAACAAAAAAGGCAGGGAGATATCAATTTGCGATTCTACAAGCACCATAATATACTATGTAGTTAATGTAACTATCATTGAACACTAACAATATAGTTGAAGTAAAAATCCAAACTAAATACTTATAATAGCTAATAAGGTCTACAATAAAAATGTAAGATCTGAACTGATCTTTCTATGTTCAACATAAGAGAAAGTTACAAGCACATACAGCACCACCGTAATCGAAATGAAAACACCTGAAATCTTTTCCTCACTAAAACCAATTGGAAACAAGTGAGAAACTAAAAAAATCTCTAATCCAATGAAAATATAACAATTGCATGTCATCGGGCGCACACCAATTCCGGTGGAAAGATCAGTACTCCATTCTCCCAACTGAATCTATTTATCCATTCTCGTTTCTCCATTCAAAGAAAGTCTGTAAATGTAGATCGATGACACTGGTGTTTCTCCATGCAAAGACAATCGTGAAATCAAGGAAGATCTCTTGACATCTCCCATATAAATACGACAGCATCTTGCATAGAAATACCAAAAACATGAATGTAATGTAATATTGGGCTAAGACAAGAATGAAATTTCAAACACCACCATCATTTTACACATCATACCTCATGGAGAGAACTGAGACTAGGTAAATGAACTAGTAGTTGAGATTTGAGAGGAGAACTCATTATGACGGCAAATTCAAAGATCTGTGTCTTTTCTGTTGTCTTTGATCTCCACCAAGCTATGTGTAATGGTTCACCAAAACTAATTTTATTATAAACCCCCATCTGATTTTGGAACAGGCAAGAAGAACCGCAGTTACTTGTTTTTACGCCTCCCTCACACTGCCGCCAGCCTCCACCGACTCTCACTCAATATCTTCAAAAATATTAGGTCTTGGTTCATTTATAAGGGGAATATGAGATTTTACTGGAATACCCTTTATCAAATCCCATTTGCCAGTCAGTGACCAAGCGCTGTTATAACATCTTTCTGGAGAGTATCCCATTTGCCAACAGCAGTATATGCCAGTATTATTAAACTGATAGATTTTTGATATCTCCAAATACCTCGGCAGAAATAGCAGCTAGACACATCTAAGGAACTATCTCGATTCTCGACAGCCAAAGCGGCCTGGATACAAAGAGGAGGAGAAAGCAACCATGTTTCACTACAATGGTTGTGCCTAGCATAGATAGCAAGATTATGGGCAACAATATTTTCCCTTTTATGTTGATGTAGCTGAACTGAATTGAAGCAAACTGTTTGCCGAGCCTAAGAATATGATAGGGTCGATTGAGCAGGTTCGCCACTAACTGGAGTCCCCATCGATGGTACACATGTCCAGGCCAATCTTCTTGGAAAAATTCATAGCCTGCAGAAAATCTTGAGATTCAGCGCAAAGAGGGGAGCTTTCCATGAAATAACTGGATTCATTACCGGAAGGGAGGAGGACCACCTAATTGACTTAGTTTTTCTGAATAAAACGACCTTGGGACTCCACAGAATTTAAAGCTTGGTGCACTGAAGTTACTACTGTACAAGGTTGAAGCCTCATAGAGGACTTCAGGGGCATACTTTTCAGAAATGTTATTCCCAGTTAGGTTGTAATTTTCAGTTTGTTCATGCTCACAAGTGCCTGTCACAACATAAATCTTGGCAAACTAAGATTACAAAAAATCTGACCAGTCATTCCCAATTTTTTCAATTATATGCTATTATTGATTAATATTCTTTTGACAGAGACAAGGGGGAGGAAGAACTAAAAAAGGACTAGTGCGGCAACAAGTATACAAACATAGTATTAATTGAAGCATCATCCTCGTTACAAAACACAATTACATAGAAATTAGGTTAGCCGTGAGCAAGAGCTGCAAGCCTGCACTTATCAGAAGACTATAATATTGATTTCAGAAACTCAGGAGTATTTGTTCTTAATTATACCAAGAGCTGCAAGCCTTCAGTTATATCAGAAGATTGTAACATTGATTCCCAAAATAAAAGCAAGTTAATCTTTTGATATGAAAAATCAAAGGAGAAAAGTTGTGATTGCTGATGGTGCTCTGAAACTTCCGGATTTTCTGTTGCAGTGATGTTGGGATCTGTTGTTGCCTACTGAGTATAAACATTTTTAATGTTTATTGAACCTTAAACAAGGCAAGCCATAGATAAATACACCTCAGGAGCATATGCTCAAAGTAACATGCATTTTAGGATGTCATTGTCACTAAACAACAAGCCGCAATTAACAACATGAAAAACTTATACATGAAGATTGGAGGATCATGTTTGTAGCAGAAAATAAGATATGCAAAGAAAATAAGATATGCAAAGAAAAATTCTCAAACAAGGCAAGCTATAGATCTAAACTGAATGTTTGTAGCAGAAAATAAGATATGCAAAGAAAAATTCTCTAACAATTGAAATGTAAAACATATTGGATACATTGAAAAACTTAAAGATTGTCTATTACCAAAATAAGATATCTGCAAATCTACATTCAGCTCCCACAATCGGATACCCAATGTTGTTTGTAAGGTCAGTACTGCATAACTGATATATTTTTTCGGCTTAAGAGTCTGTGGTTTAACAATATTGCTGAAGATGAAGCTGTAGCTGGAACCCTTGCTTAGAAAAACCAAAATATGAACGTCTGTGAATCAGTGCTCGACAAGACCAGAAAACCAAACACAAATATTTTATAGATCCAACCAGAAGAAATAAGATTGGGTACAACATATAGAGGAAGTTACCGGTGGAACTACATAAATTAGAGAGGAGAAGTCATTATGACAAATCAAGATTTGTATGTCTCCAAGGTATGTGCAACTGTTCCCAACTAAAACTCCGATCATAAACCCCCATCTAATTTTGATATCGGCAGCGTAACTCCCAAGCATCGGTTATTCCCTCTAACACCGCCGCACTCTTCCACTGGTAGTATCCAATCTCACTCTGCTTCTTCAACTTCTACTAAAATTCTAGGGTTTGGTTTCTTTTATACTAGTAAGGACACATGTGCGATGCACATGCTTCAATTTTTACTCATCCACCGATACTAAATTTGAAAGCCACGAAATTTTTTTCCCAAAACAAAAATTTACTATTTATTTGCACTCGCTTAGATAGATTAGTACGACCGTTGCCACGGTGGGAGGGCCGACCAAAGAAGAATATGAAGATGGAGTTTGTCCACGAATACTTTCGTCTTCAGAAAAGGTAATACTTTCACCTCGTTTCAGAAAAAGTGACATTTTCGCCCCGTTTCAGAAAAAGTGATACTTTCTCCCCGTTTCGGAAAAACTGATACTTTCACCTCGTTTCGGAAAAAGTGATACTTTCTCCCCGTTTCGGAAAAAGTGATTCTTTCGCCCCGTTTCGGAAAAAGTGATACTTTCTCCCCATTTTGAAAAGGTGATACTTTCGCCACATTTCAGAAAAAGTGATACTTTTTCTGAAATGAAGCAAAAGTATCATTTTTCCGAAACGGAAAAAAGTATCACTTTTCCCGAAACAGAATGAAAGTATCACTTTTCCCGAAACGGAGCGAAAGTATCACTTTTCCCGAAACGAGATGTGAAAGTATTATTTTTTCTAAAACGGAAAATTAGTCGATCCATAAACCAAAATATGGTTGCATGATGTGTTATGCATCTTTTGTGGTGATTTGCATAATGGCTATGCATTCAATTTTCGAGAATTGTGCCTAAAATGATAGTATCATTTTTCTTGAAATGGATGGAGTACATCGTTTTATTAGTTGCAATGGAAAATTAGTTGATGCATAAACCAATATTTTGCTACATAAAGTATTATGTATCCTTTTTGATGGTTTGCATAATGGATATACATTTAAGTTTTCTAAAATTGTGCCTAAAATGTAATATATATCTCCGAATTTTTCGTAAAAACTCCAAATTTGATATTGTTGTTTGTACTTGTTGCGTAGAGTTTTTTATAACCTTTCTAACGAGATAAAATTTATAAAATTCCAAGACACGGATTTTTAGATATGTTATATTAAAATTTGTTTTCCAATTATACCCCTGAAAAGATAGGATACACAAGGAATTATAGTAATTGGACTAAAAGGGAGGACATTTTTGGCTTTTCGGCCCTAACCATTTCCAATCTTTTTGTGGTAATTGATCACTTAGATTTTACAAAAAAGTGGCCATATAGAGGACCTTCCTCGCTTCGCTCGGTCGACCCAATAATTGAAAAAGCTTTTCAAATATATAAATTTAAAAAAAATCCGTTATATATTTTGAAATATATTAAATTTTTAAAATTTTAATCTATTTTTAAAATAATGGTATTTATGTAAATATGTAAAAAAACAGGGACAACTAAGTAATTTAGGGGTCTCCTACCAAAAAGAGCTCTTTTCTTTATATTAGTACTCCCTTCGTCCTAAATTAAGAATCCTCTTTGACTAAGTCAAGATATTAAGGAAATCCTATAAATTGTCATGACTAGCCCTTTACTAGCCTATTTAATGTTATATTATTACGAAAACTAAATTATTAGTGTTAAAATAAGTAGAAGTTTATTAGGAATTTTATAACTATTCATAAATGTTTTTATTTTAAAAAAGGAATGACAATTAACACAAACATATTGAGTAAGTTTTTTTTCCATAAATATGGTGATATTATTTAAGACTAGTAAAGGGCACGTGCGTTGCACGTGTTGTTCAAGTTGAACATTTCATCCGTATGTAGGTTTTTCGCCAAATTTATTCTTGAGCACTACCTCTTGTTTATTGCCAATATAATTCGCATTTTGTAAGCCCTACACCATCACCAGAACCCAGAAACAGTTCATTCTGGAGCACAACTTCTTGTTTATTTCCAATATAATTATCAATTTCGATAAGTTTGAAAAGAAGAAAAAAACATACTTCAGTAAGTTTATCAATGTAAGGATCAGGCTCCGTGGCTCACCCTCTTTGTGCATATACACAATCATAAAGAGAACTGCACACCATCATAAACAAAAGACACATAAAACTGAACTTCTTTTCTTGTTCCACCAGTCCCTATTTTTATCAACCATCTAACTTCCGACGTTTCCACTTAAGGTGTTTTTCTGTGTCGCACATGATTGTGGTACACATAAAACTACCTGTACACGGTTACAAAAGAAAGGAAAAGGAAGAACAGACGCACTTCGAACAGTAGCTAACCTGAAGCTCAATGGGCAATCTTTCTTGCATCATCTGTATAAAATATGTCCTCACCAGGAAGGACTTGTTGTTTGTCTTTGACTTGACCGTTGATCGTCCAACAAAAAAAAACGAAAACACTCCTAGCAAAATTTCATTCAAAGATTCTTGTCAGTATAATATTCACACATCATCATCAATGCCATCGAAAAAGTAGCATGCCTTTTCATCACCTGATAATGGCATGGTTCAATTAGTTTAACCAGGCAGTGACATTAGAATTTTCATTTTTCGCCTTAAATATGTTTATATGTACTTCCAAAGAAAAATTCTCTTGAAGAACAGTTGGATTCTTCTAAAAACTAAACATGGAGTAATTAATAAATTAATGAAAGAAGGAAGCCCGAAAAATTTGACTTACCGGGATCAACAACATAATCAAAATGTTGACTTTGTATCCGCGGTGCGAAATTCATCTTCATTTAAAGCGTCACTAATTAATGTTGTCTTGTTATGGTTCAGGATCTGCAACCAAAAATAGACACAATTTTATTAGGAAATGGTAGAATGCACAACTCGCAAAGCATTTAGTTGAAGCTCTAGTATCGTATACATGTCAAGGATTTTTAACTTGTTCTACAAATCGCAAAGCATCAGATCACCAAATTTATGTCAGAGCAAAAAAATATTTAAGTATCCAACTACTAATTTGGTGTGCACTTATGTGTTTAATGATGTAGGTATTTTAGAACTCAAAATGTTACTGCAAGTTCTAACAATGAAAGAGCTGCGAGAGAGGCGTCTCCTCGTCCTAGTTAATAAATGTTGGACTCCAATACTTATTCAGCTACAAATTCGTGAAACATATCCCTGGTCAAGGAAATGGAACTCCAAGTAAACAAATAAACTCAAAATGACCAAATTTTAGAAACAAATGCTTATAGTTGGTTTCAAAACAGGCGACTAAGATCAAAACAAAAGCAACAGGGTAAATGTTTATCATTGGTTTTAATATAGGCGGACAAGATCTAAATGAAAGCAACTGGGAATAATGATGTCAACTTCCCTGAAGAATAGAAAGCAAAACCTAAGAACTCTTGCACATGAAAACTCACCAATGAAGTATTAAAAGCTTGAAATTGCGGAAAGACAAATGTAAGCTTATCGCACACATTTCATATAACCTGATTGGTTAAACTAACTACATAGATGTTCTCTTACTTGTTTTTCATATACAAAGCTTCTAACTTTGTTTTGCTCAGATCTAAACCAACCTGGAATGGTTATGCAAAAATGTAATTCAAAAATCAGATTCGCCAATAGTGACAGGGTGGTAAGCTAATAAGTCCGGAACAAATTAATGAAATAAAGGAAATCTGGGAAAGCTGACTTACTGGGATCAACATAATAGACACTTTAGACTTTTTTCCGTGCCGTAGCGACCAAGTTTCATTCTTCTTCATTTTCAAGCATAAAGCTAGAATTGTAACTTATCGTTGTTGCTTGACCGACACTGGTTCAAGATATATAACCAAAATAGACACAAATTTCATTAGGAAGTCCGAAAATGCACACTTGCTGGATGATAAATTCATGAAAATTTAATAAACATTAATGTAAAAATTTGTACACACCATAAATGTTATTGTTACCTATCACTGTGCTGTAATAATGTTTTGTGAGTAGTAGTCTTAAAACATGGCGAAACATTTTTTTCTTTTCCACAAACACTTAGGCTGCATTAGAGGTTAGCTATCAACAGTTAAATTTCGAATTGAACCCATATCTTATATAAGTTTACAGTTTTCTCAAATAAAAAAGAGAAGCAAAAGATTTCCTTTCCAGGAAGATCAAAATGTGTTTGCATACCTTCTGAATTCTTCGCTTCAAAACTCCATCACATGTTGCAACGATGTTGCACCTTGTGCTGCATCCAAAAGAAAAAGCAAGATTCATATAACACCGCAACAGAATATGTAGGGAAAAACTCAACTGAACAATAGAGAAACAAAGCTGAAACTATGAAATTGTACACTATTGAATCAAAAGTTGGTTGGAGATTAACTACCAGTATTACCTATGTAGAACAACAAAACTGTAAAAGATTAAAAAACCCAACTTACCTTAAGATTTTGATTGTAAGTATTGATTTGATTATATATTTCCTGGAAAGGGATTAAATTGATTAGAGCATAAGAGAGTTCACAGTTCTCACCATCGGGGGAAATGGAATTAAAAAGGGGATGCGAGATTTGAAATTTGAATTCTTGGAAGTGATGCAATACTTTTTTTTATTCTCTGATATTTCTGGAATTGAAATGACGCATACGACCTCGAATTATTTTTACATTTAATTTTCTTGCGGTGTCATTTTGGTAAAAGAGGCTTAAAAACCCTCTTTGCATTATAATAGTAAAGATTTGGATATTAAAAATGATTTTATGATTATAGGAAGATGGGATAGACATGGTGATACCTCCACAAACCAATCTATCTCTCTAGTGTGTTTCTTCACCCCAAAGAGAACCTGAAGACAGACCCTGCATATAAGAACCAAAAACATGAATGTCAATATAACAAGAATGAAAATATCAAACACCAACTCATTTTACAGATCATACCTGATAAAGAGAAGTGAGACTGGGTAAATCTAACAATATCAGGATTACAAGGGAACTAACAACTTAGATTTGAGAGGAAAAGTCATAATACAACAATTTCAAATCTTCTGTCTTCTCTTTGATCTCCACCACGCTGTGTGTAATGGTTCACCAAAACTAATTTTATCATAAACCCCCATCTGATTTTGAAAGACTGGAACCGTCAAGAAGAACTGCAGTTAATTGTTTTTCCGCCTCCCACAGACCACACCGCAAGCCTCCACTCTCACTCAATATCAACAAAAATACTAGTACGACCGTTGCCACGGTGGGAGGGCCGACCGAAAAAGAATCTGAACATGGGTTCGTTTGCGATTACTTTCACCCCGTTTCTGAAAAAGTGATCCTTTCGCCCCGTTTCCGAAAAAGTGATACTTTCGCCCCGTTTCAGAAAAAGTGATACTTTTTCTGAAACCGGGCGAAATTATCACTTTTTCCGAAACGGAGCGAAATTATCACTTTTCCCGAAACGGAGCGAAAGTTTCACTTTTCCTGAAACGGGTTGTGAAAGTATCACTTTTTCGGAAACGGAAACTTAGTCGATCCATAAACCAAAATATGGTTGCATGATGTGTTATGCATCCTTTGTGGTGGTTTGCATAATGGATATGCATTCAATTTTCGATAATTGTGCCTAAAATTAAAGTATCATTTTTCTTGAAACGGAGGGAGTACATCGTTTTATTAGTTGGAACGGAAAATTAGTTGATGCATAAACCAAAATTTTGCTACATAAAGTATTATGTATCTTTTGTGGTGGTTTGCATAATGAATATACATTTAATTTTCTAAAATTGTGCCTAAAATGATAAATACCTCCGAATTTTTCGTAAAAACTCTAAATTTGATATTGTTGTTTGTGCTCGTTGGATAGATTTTTTTATTAGCTTTCCAACAAGATAAAATTTGTAAAATTCCAAGGCACGGATTTTTAGATATGTTATATTAAAGTTTGCTTTCCAATTATACCCTTAAAAAAATAGGATATATAAGGAGTTATAGTAATTGGACTAAAAGGGAGGGATATTTTTGGTTTTTCAGCATGGACCATTCTCAATCTTTTTGTGGTAATTGATCACTTAGATTTACAAAAAAGTGGCCATATAAAGGTCCTCCCTCGCTTCGCTCGGTCGGCCCAATTAGGTCTTGGTTCATTTATAAGGGGAATATGAGATTTTACTAGAATACCCTTTATCTAACCCCAACTGGCAGCAAACATCTTTCTGGAGAATATCTTAAATTGATTTGTGTTGTTAATCTTAAATTGCTTGCCAAACAAAGATGATATTAGGGGGCATAATTTTCATAAAACTTATTCACAGGTTGCAGTTTTCAGTTTGTTCATAGTCATAAGTGCCTTTCTCAGAGTAATTCTTGCCAAACTAAGATTCTGAAGTCTGACCAGTCACTCCCAATTTATTCAATTAGAGCTATTACTGTTGGCTTACAAAGAGAAAGAAAGAACTAAGAAAGGACTAGTGCTGCAACTCTCAACTTACATAGGATATCTTCTGCAGTAAGAGTACTCTAAACACAAAAGAAATTAAAACATCATTCTAGTTCCAAAAAACAATGACATAAAATCTTCGGTTAGCCGTGAACAACAGCTGCAAGCCTGCACTTACATCAGAAGACTGTAATATTGATTTCCAAAACCCACGATTATTTATCACTAATAACAACGACAGCTGTAGACCTGCACTTACATCAGAAGACAACAATATTGATTCCCAAAATAAAAGCAAGTTGACCTTTTGACATGAAAAACCAATACAAGAAAAATTGTGATTGCTGATGGTGCTTTAAAACAACCGGATTTTCTGTTGCAGTGATGTTGGGGTCTGCTGTTGCGTACAGAGGATAAACACTTTTAATACTCACTGAAACTTAAACGAGGCAATCCATAGATAAATACATAAACCTCAGAGGCATATGCTCAAAGTAACATACATTTTAGGATGCTATCGTAACTTAACAACAGATTACAATTAACAAAATGAAAAAGTCATACATGAAGATTACTAATTAAACAGTTCTAAAAAGCAAATTAGTAGCATAAAACATAACGCACAACAAATTGATAGGGTCAAGCGGACGGTGTTGCAAACAAAAACAAAATTAACATTTACAACGGATCAAGGCTTTCCACCATTTTACTGAACCATGGGCAAGAAGCATCGCTACTCAGGTTGAAGCTGCAGTAGTATACATTGCATCTCTTATAAGATGCATCTCAGAATTGATGCAAAGATAGAGCAACGCAACCCATATACCAGAACCAAAAGTCACTAACCAATTTCACGTGCATTTTCTAGTTCAACCAACTAAGAAACACCAGCACACTCCACACAACTACGTCAGCAAGCAAATATTGTGTCTGTAAGTGTAAATATGAATTGATGGTCGGAAACAGAACTAATTAAGCAAGCAAGTATTGAGTCTGCCACATGTAGTTTGCCAATCACATGTAGTTTTCCTAACCAAATTGCAACTAGAGGTGACTCTTGAGAAGTCCTTTCATGAAGAGTCACAACCCTTAATGGAGAGTCACATCCCTTGGGATAAGACACTAATGTTGAAAAGACTCAAGTGAGTTAACACACCTATTCATATTTCTATTCAAAAATTCCAACAAAATATGAAGAACATGTTTCAATAAATCATTACCAAAATTCACTTGCATTTTTTCTCTTACTTTTGAACGGCACATGAATCATATATTTTTGCTTATGTCTTACAACATTTTTGTATGCACCAACCAAAACAGGCCCTAAACTAAGTGTGATTTTACGAGGAAAACGAACAAAATTTTATGCTCGGTTGGTGCTTGATGTTTATATATATTATCTTTGAAGCAAAAAATAAATACACATCAAATGTCAGTTAGTGCATTTTTATACCTTACGGTGAAATGACTTTTAACAAATTAAAGCTACGATATTTGAGGAAACTAAATTCAAATTAAGTTTATAAGAAAAAAGTGTCCTAATAAGAGATAATTACTCGAACTAAGCACCAATGATATATGGAAAACTAGATCACCAACAACTATGAGAAACAATAAGATAAAGTTGCTTGGGGGAGGACAAATTAGTTGGTCGAAGGATCAGATTTTAAACACCTTGTTGACGCTGCTCATTACTTGTATGGAGTAGGAGGAATATATGGGTCAGATGAAAATGAAAATAAATTTATACTATTGGTGACTTTACATCTTGTGTAGTCTAACGAAAATGCGACATAGTTTAATGAGTGTGTTTCTTTTGCTCTCTTTCTATTTGTTTGATTTTGTGTTGTTGTTTTTCTACTTTTCTTGCTAGTCATTTTGAAAATGTTGGGAAGAGTAAGTTAGTCACGAAAATCAAAATTGTTGTAGATTGATACACAACATGATACCGTGCAATATACTATCTTGACTCGCCAAAATTACCATCTAATGTGGGCGCTCAAAGCATTGCCACATGTCAAATTGCCATTTACATACCGGCACTTAAAATGTACATTTGCAATCATTTTTATCTGGGAAGGGCTACCCGTTTCACTACTAAACAAGTGGCCCTTAGGGACGGCTTTGTTTTCAAAACCATCACAGCCTTGGACTGACTGTCCCTAATGGTTGAGAAATGATTAAAATAAGGTTATAATTACGGCCGTCACTAAAAGAAAAATACGGCCAAACATACTAGAACCACCAATCTTCTAGATCCCTATCTTAACTCCTACGGAGTATATGATACAGCCATTATGAGTCAGGTAGATATGGAAATAGAAGTATTGAATCAATCAAAGGCACTCGAGTCGAGGGTTATACAATACGGCATATAGTTATAAGAAATGATCCTATGGCCATCCGGAATGGCATGAACAAAACAAACTCCAGCAAACTAAATGGCTGAGAAAAAAAAGAAGGTAAAGGTAATATTGAAAACAAACTCTAGTAGGAGAAATCAAGAACGACAATTATGTGGGAATCTACATAATAGAAAAATTTTTTTTGCTCCTACTCTAAAAAATCAATTGATTATTTACTTGCCACTTATGCAACAAATTGCAGCTGAAACCAAGTTCTATTTCCATAACTATTGTACATCATTGCTGAAATTTTATGCCTAGCACATGCACTTTCGAGCCAATAGCATTATCTGTCACACAACAGCATGGCAGCAAGAAGCAGAGGTACTTGAAGAACCAGTGATTGCTAAATGAACTGAACTAAAAAGTAGTAACAGCAAGAAGCATGGGTACTTAAAGATGGACTAGATGCAGCTTCAATTTAAAGACTGCAACAAAAGCGTACATTGCAGCTCAGGGGAGAGAAATGCAAATATGGGAACATGTAAAAACTGTAGGCATAGAGCGCAAACCACATGCCTATAACTATAAATAAAATTAAAAAGAATCATTAAATTGGCAACAAATTCAGCAACAACAAAGCCAGGAGATATCAAAGTAAGTGTTAACATCTTTAAGATACAGATGTAATATAACTCAAGCATAATCACTAGAGTTTGTATTTGTGCATGGATAGCTTGATGAAATGAAGAAAACAAAAGCAGCACCAGCAAAAAGTTTATAACAAGACATTGACAAAGTCTTGAGGCACTGCAGCATTTCATTGAACCCAGATGTACTTAGAAAGGAGCCGCAACACAAGTGTACACTATTTCCCTCCTAAAGATGCAGCTCAGTATCGATGCAAAGCAAGCCATATACTAAATAATTTACTATTTTATAATTTATTTTGATCCAAGGTTCATCAAGCACCAAAATTCGTATGCAATGTAATTATCAAAAGAAACAAACTTACAACATTTATAGATCTAAACTTAATGTGTGTAGTAGCAAGTCATGTCTGCATAGAAAATTTTCTCTAACAATTGAAAATTTCGGAAGCTCAGATATGAACTATGTTGTAACAGGCACTGGGCAAGGCGAGGCGCCAAGCCCAGCGCCTTTGGCGCCCCAGGCGAGGGGCTTTTTATTAGAAAAAAACAGAATTAGGTATAATTTGGCGCCTGGGCGCCTTTTTTTTGCCAGGGGCCTTTTACAACATAGGATATGAATACACCATACAACAGATTCCAAACTAAAACAGCCAAAGTTCAGATATGCATAATTGATCTATTTCTACAGCTTAGATGAGTTCACACAACAACGCTGCTGAAGATGAAGCTGGAGTCTCTGCTTAGAAAATCCAAATTATGAAATCAAACACCATTACTTTATACAGATCTTACCTGAAGAAAGAAAGGACAAGTAGAACTACATAGACTTGAGAGGAGAAGTCATTATCACAACAATTTCAAAGATCTGTCTCTCTTCTTTGATCTCCAAGGAATCTGCAGAGGTTCCCACATAAAATCAAAATCAAAACTTCGATCATAAACCCCCATCTGATTTTGGAATCGGCAAGCAGAACTCTTTAGTAGTTTTTCCCTCAACGCCGCCTCACTCTGTTAGCCTCCGCAATCTCTTTGAGTAAAACCTCTACTGAAATCCTATAAAGAAAGAAGAATATTTTTTGTGATTTTACTAAATATGCCCCTGAGCTAATCCCAATGGACAATTATTTGCAGCCCAGTAGAGAGGAGGAGGAGGATGAGGCCCGCGGCCCCAGAGACTATACTGCCATGTCTTTTTAACCAGTGGCTCGTTTTTCGTTTCTTTGGTCAATTTTCATACCTTACATGAAGATCAATTCTCACAACATATAAACCTAGTGATTTGACAAGATTGGATTATGAAGCAGATGAGGATGGAACTCAGGTTCCACTTAGGATGTGAACTGCACAAGATTCATGAGGATCGGAAGTCCGAGTGAAGCTTCCCTCTTCTAAGTTGGATAGTTCTCTTTGGAATTTCTCTCAAACAAACATGGCATTATCATTACTTGGCCTATTTTAGTCGGTCTCTATCAAGCACTTAAAGAAATAACAGTAGCCAAGGTCCAGAAAATTATTGAACAAAGTACAAGATCTTGACATTTCAGCGAGAGATACCCTTTCAACAAACTTCAAGTTGCAGTACCTCTTCTAGTCTCGGATTTTGCAAGTGCTACATCTCAAGCTCTATCCGACCTTGGGTAAGATTTGATCAATTACCTTGGCTTACCAGAATTCATCAAGAAGTGGTGCACTACAATTATAAGTGGATAGAATGCCAAACACATTCCAGTATCTAGTTACTAGTACCCAGATAAAAGTGACGTGAACGCTTGACAAACTAGGTGTCTTGGCTTTGGGAGCCGTCAAGGTTCATTTTCTGTTTTGGATGGTGGAGCCTCAGAACTAAGATATGCGTACTTATATAAGTTAATTGATGTAGATGCCACTTTCTAAGTAAAATATAAACAGTTAAAGACTTACAATATTTCCTTCAAAACATAGATCACAGGCTCTGCTAAATCCCAGTTGCAATGTAACAAATTTTGATCATATCCATGTTTGAGTTGCAAGGTAAATAGCAGGAATGGTTGGGAAATAGAACTGAATCAACAACAACAAAAAATAATTCAGGGAAGTATCAATTGAAGCGTGATTAACACTGAAAAATAGATTCTATCAAACACTAACAACATTTATAGATGAAGTAAACCTAAACTGAATACTTGTAATAGCCAATACCTATTACTTGAATACACTAACAATCTTCCTATGTTCATAAGAGTAAGTTACAAGTACATACAACAATACCCAAATCAGCCATGAAGACACCCTGAAAACTCTAATTCAATGATTACTCGTCAGGGGCGCAAACCAATTCTGGTTACAAGGTCGAAATTCCATTCTCCCAACTGATCTATTTCTCTATTCTGAGACACACATTCGCTAATCAATTTCTCTATGGTGTTTTTACAACTAGCAAGAATGTTGAGATGAAGAAAGACCTGGTGATATATCACTTCTAAATCTGAGATAAACCTGCATCAAAAAATCAAAAACATGAATGTCATTGTTGTGGGTTAAGATCAAGAATGAAAATACCAAACACCACCATTTTATTTACAGATCTTACCCATAGCGCTTATCATGAATACAAAGGAACAAACAATTTAGATTTGAGAGGATAAATCATTATGACAACAATTTCAAAGATATGTGTCTTCTGTCTTCTCTTTGATCTCCACCAAGCTGTGTGTAACGGTTCACCAAAACTACTGTTATCATCAAACCCCATCTAATTCTGGAACCGGCAAGAAGAACTGCAGTTGTTTTTCCGCCTCCCTCACTCACACTGCCAGCCTCCACTCTCACTCAATATCTACAAACATATTAGGTCTTGCTTCATTTATAAGGGGAATATGAAATTTTACTAGAATACCCTTTATCTAACCCTACTGGCCAGGCAGTGACCAAGCGCTGTTATAACATCTTTCTGGAGAGTATCTTAAATTGATTTGTGTTGTTAATCTACTCAACATCAGTATATGCCAATATTATTAAACTGATAGATTTTTGATATCTCCTAATACCTCGGCAGAAATAGCAGATAGACACATCCAAGGAACTATCTCGGCTGCCAAAGCGGCCTGGATACAATGAGGAGGAGAAAGCAACCATGTTTCACTAAAATGGTTCTGCCTAGCAGCGCCAAGAGGGGGGATTTACATGAAAATAAGATTCACTACCGGAAGGGAGAAGACCATCTTGGAAATCGACTTATGTTGTTCTGAACGAAATGACCTTGAGTATCAGCAGAATTCAAAGCTTGGGACATTGCAGTAACTACTGTATAGGGTTGAAGCCCCATAGAGGACTTCAGGGGCATAGTTTTCAGAAATGTTATTCGCAGTTAGGTTGCAGTTTTCAGTTTTTTCATCGTCATAAGTACCTTTCACAACATAAATCTTGGCAAACTAAGATTATAAAAATTCTGATCAATCATTCCCAGGCAAAAGGGGAAGAAAGAACTAAAAGGGACTAGTGCTGCAACTATCACGATAGAGAGGATATCTTAAGCAGTAACAAGTACTCAAAGCCTCAGGAGACTATAATATTGATTTCAGAAACTCACAATTATTTGTTCTTAATTACAGCAAGAGCTGCAAGCCTTCACTTACATCAGAAGATTGTAACATTGATTCCGGGAAAAAAAAACCAAGTTGACCTTTTGATAGGAAAAATCAAACGAGAAAAATTGTGACTGCTGATGGTGCTTTGAAACATCCGGATTTTCTGTTGCTAAATACACTTACAATACATGTTGGGATCTGTTGTTGCCTAATGTTTATTAAACTAAAACAAGGCAAGCCATAAATAAATACACCCCAGAGGCATATGCTCAAAGTAACATACATTTTAGGATGCCATCGTTACTAAACAACAAGCTGCAATTAACATGAAAAAGTTATACATGAAGTTCACTAATTAAACAGAGAGAAAGCAAAATAGCAGCAGAAAACGTAATGCACAACAAATTGATAGGCAGAGGGTGTTGACAAAAAAAAAAAAAAAGAAAAAAAAAAAGAACATTGACAAGGGATCAAGGCTTTCCACCATTTTACTGAACCATGGGCAAGAAGCATCGCTACTCAGGTTGAAGCTGCAGTAATATACATTGCATCTCTTCTCAGATGCATCTCAGAATTGACGCAAAGATAAAGCAACGCAACCCATATACCAAAACAAAAAATCACTAACAAATTTCACTCCCATTTTCTAGTTCAACCAACCAACAAACATGTTAGAATATCATAATTTGTAATTGTGAAATTAAGTAAAAGAATAGTCAGCAAACTAGAGTTTGCCAAAGTGTGAACAAGAGAAAACTAAAACTAGGTTAGTCATACTAGTGTGAACTAGTTTAGATAGTTTACCAAGTTATGTATACTTGGTAAAGTGGTAAGAAAGATGTCGTTCCTCTCACACTTGTGAAGGATTTTTAGACTCAAATAAAACTAGAAAACTCAAAGAAGGTTGTATTAAGATTTTAGAAAGCACCGAGACTCAGGATTCCACCAAATTCCAATTTTTATGTGATTTAACCTAATCAATATTCGTGCAACTCTTTACGTTTAAAGTGATTCTAATATTTTGCAAAGGTAAATTTTTAGAATAACAATTGTATTTCGAAAGCATAGAATATCAAAAACCTAGGTCTAAGCATAGTCTATCAAGAGAAATCACAACTGCTTAGGAAAAATCATTCAATCAATTTTCAATCAAGGCAAATAATCTTAAAAGAGATTGCAAAAATTAATTAAAATAGAAATTACCACCCACATCATGGAAAATTGGCTTCCTCCGTCGCCTCGGCAATGGGGTTTAGCTCCTCATATTAATCACTTGCTCAAAATATCGGTTCATAGCTCAAAAGTTGATTAAAAGGATGAAAAACAATAAAACAGACTGTTTGCAACGCTGTAATGGCGTTACAAAGAAACTATTACAATGGACCGTTACAGAGACAGACTTATGCACTGTTGAATTGTCGTTGAATCTATGACCCAGAAAACGACTGTCCTAGATGGCCTATTGTTCTTCGTGTTCTTCCTGTTGCGCCAGAAAGATAACTTGATTCTCCGAAACTCCTCCTGTTGATCTCTGTCGTGCTCCAAACTTCCCCCAAGTCTCCGTAACCTTCAATACCCTTCCCTGGAACTCGAGCACACCTTTTATACACCTCCAAACCCTCCAAAACCCGATTAAATTTCTTCTTTTCTTTCCGTGGAAGTCACGGCAATAATCTCTCTGCCGAATCGATTTACGCGTTTCTGGACCCTCCAATTCTTTCCAAACTCTTTATTAGGTAAGTAAGTATCTTAGGGAAGATTTTGTGCGATTTAGTCTCCTTGAATCATCAAAAATAAGCTCAACATAGACCCGTAACTCTCTTCACCTTTGTTTCCTTTTTCCGGCTTATCCAGCCCAATTCATACGATCAAATCAACCATAACAGGCCTGTTTATCCATGAGAAGTCCAGCCTATAAAAATCTCGAGTTGAATCTCCCTGAAAGAGCTCCAATTATCCAACCCTAAATCTGCCGTGAAAACCAATTGTTTTCCGCTTCGATGTACTTTTATCTTCAACGAATGGCGCCAAAACTAATAATTCAAATGTAGAAGATGGTCACCCCCTATCCTCTGTTGGAGTGCGAATAGCAGGTGTCTTGGGGGTGACCTGAAGGTGCCCCTTAGTAATTGGGGTACCCCTTATCCATAGTGAGGGTCCGAATAGTAGGTGTCCTCCGGGCGCAACTTTTCGAGCCGATTTTTCCAAAAATGTTTATTGGCCAAAAATACCTACACACACATAAAACACCATAATAAGTACAAAAATGAGCACTATCAATATAAAGAATCGAGACAAATTAGACACAAAAATGTGTCTATCAAATACCCCCAAACCTATTATTTGCTAGTCCTCGAGCAAAAATAAAATAAAATCCTAACTCACCGTCGCAGGCATCGTCGATTGCATTTAGCGTATGCAACAAGCCTTTAAACCCCTAGGTGGCCCTAGTGGCCGAGTTATAGTCTCGAGAGGGTTTACAAGAGGTGTACCCACAAAACCTTTTTACTCCAAACCCTAACTATCTACGCAGAACCTTGGAAGGCACTAAAGAATCTCCTTGGTTGGCATACTTATTGATTACAGGAGGAAGTACCCTGATGCGAAATTCCAATTGTTGTACACGAGTTTGCACTCAAGCATACTAAAATTCATATATAAGTCACAAAGCTCTACTCAGATAGTCACACTATGGACATCAATACCCGGAGTCAAAACTAATCACATGGATAGATCAAGAAGATGGATAAAGAGTAAAACATAGATGATTTTGATGTTTACTAAGTGATTGGTGTTTCCCATATCTGTCTGAAGGCCTCCGCCAAAATGAACCTATCCTAATGGACTGAGATACTAGTCTGGACTAATATCAACATACTGGCATATACAAGGGAACCAGTGGTCGATAAACCTAACTCTAGGTCAACACAACTGGCATATACAAGGGTTCCAGTGGTCGACTTTATTGAATTTATTCCGGTTGGTCTAATGGTCCGGTCTTACTTTCTTTTTCTTTTTTTTTTTTTTTTTTTTTTTTTTTTTTTTTTTTTTTTTTTTTTTTTTTTTTGTTTTTTTCTTTTTCACTTTTTCACTTTTTCACCTTCTCTTCTTTTTTTTTTTTTTTTTTTTTTGGTATCTCAATCACTCTATTTCACCCTAGCATTGGTAACAACTTGAATCGTGGGACCCACCTAATCACTTAGAGAAACATAGTTTAAAAACAAAATAAAATAAAAAAAGAAGTGAAAAGGACTCAACGAGATTGGTGAAACTATCATGTTATTTCTAACACCTGAGCTCGTGCTTTTATGAATAGACTCTTTAGATGTTGCCATCTAATCAGATTGGTTCCTCAACTCCTACAACCAAAATGCTTCCATCCACTTAGATTGGTTAGTGTCATCCTTAATAAGCATAAATTTCTAGGCTCTGGAGTTCAATAATGCAACTAAAAGTTTCTCCCATACCCCCAAACTTAAATCTAACATTGTCCTCAATGTTCTAAAGATAAAATGAAAAGCATGAACAAGGAGAAACTGTTACCATTTGAAGTAAAAGAGTTAAGGAAAGATATTACCGTGTCGCATGAATATTGGGTTACCTCCCAAAAAGTGCTAAGTTTAAAGTCTTCAGCCAGACTAACAAAGGATTAGTCACCTCATAGAATCATAAAGTAATAGACGAAATTTCTGTGGGTCATCAAAACCAAATAGAGCTATCACAAATAAAAGGAATCTGCAACATGCCAAGAAAATGAACAAATAAAGCACACCCTTGTCTAGTTTCCTGTTTAAGACAACTACATCTAGCTGTGGTTCAGGTTCAGGTTCTATAACTAGGTCCAGATAAAATATTTTCACGGGTTGGAATTCCTCGAAGCTAATATCCGGTTCAGGTTGTAAAGTCTGTAAAAACTCAAATAAGAACTTAGAAGCACATAATAATAACCTGAATAATTGCGGATCCTTAAAGTCAATCAGTTTTGACTCACACAATTGACCACGATGAAACTGGCGGTCAATCATAAGAAATTGTGTCGATACTAATCTCTTAGGCTCAGTCTGACACATTTGAAACTCATACGTTCCCACAATTGATTGAAAAATATTTGGTGGGAAAACAAAGTCAATCTGGGTATCATAGCCTGGATAAACCACATCAACCAGAGGATGGGTTTCTAACAACTGACACTAGTACAAATATGGGCTTTGGTGAAGATCAATAATCATAACCGTGACTAATGAACTGTTACAAATGTAAAAGCTATGAGATATAGGCAACGGTTTCTTATTAAAACTCACACCACTAGCAAGTGAAAAATTAATCGAACTATTATACAATGGCAGTTTTATTATAAAAGTGTTACCATATAATTATAATGTTTTGGAACCGTTACTATTTTTAAGCTATAGTGACTTATCTATATAAAAACTGTTATCGAAGTGTAAAATTATAGATAACAGTTCTTGTAATTACCGCCACTTATATGATCCAAAACTGCTACTCATACAAATCTACCACAAAGGCACAAAGCATTCTCAAACTCACGATGTTGTTAGTTCAAGTGCCTAGTAGTGGTCTCTCTTTGTGGTGAGTCTCCACATCTTTGCCTCTTATTTCTCTCGGGAAATCCCAAAAGATGAAGGTTAAACACAATTTCTCAATAATCTTCGCCTCTTATTTCTCCGGGAAATCCCTCTCTTCTATTGGTTTTTTCTCTTAGCAAAATATGGGATCACATCTTTTTACTAGTCACAATATTCCTAATTTCTAGACCATCAGGTTCCTGAAAAAGGTCAATTGCTTTATCTAAGTTATAATCAGGTGGTTTATCCTCTAAATGCATTTGTTGCATACAAACTGTAGGACTTATGTCCTTCATATCCTCTATGGTCCACCCTAAAGCTTCCTTATTGTCTTGAAGCACGGTCACTGGCCTACTTTCCTGATCACTATCCAAATCGGAAGCTGTAATAACAGGGAATATCTCAGATGGGCCTAAAAATGCATAATTAGGGTCCATCTTAGGAGGCTCTTCTAAACAAGGGATTAAGGTAGACTCAAAAGCTAATAATGGTTCAAACCTAGCTTTCCATGTATCGGTATCTAACATAGGAATAGAATCCAACAGAGCATTTACTTGTTCAATGTTGCTATCATCGTCGAAATCCATGCTAAAATGGGCTAGACAACTCTCTAATGGATCTTCCGATATGATGTGTGGTAATGACTCCTGAACTAAGGTTCCTATCATGTTCACCTCTTCAATGCACGTGTCATCTAGCTCAGAATGCAACTTATTGACATTAAAAATATTCAACTCAATAGTCATATTACCAAAAGATAGATTCATAATACCAGTTCGACAGTTTATGATCGCATTAGACGTAGCTAAAAATGGGCGACCTAAAATCACAGTATCCGGTTCTCTCGGGTCGGGGACAAAGTTGGGTATCTAAGACCACGAAATCCACAGGATAAATAAACTTGTCGACCTCAATAAGAACATCTTCTATCACACCACGAGGAATTTTAACAGACCTATCAGCTAATTGCAGTGTTATCTTGGTAGGTTTCAATTCACCAAGTCCTAGCTGTAAGTACACATGGTACGGCAAAGAAGTTCACACTAGCTCCTAAGTCATGTAAAACTTTATCTACCCGATGTTTTCCTATCGTGCAAGCAATGGTAGGGGCACCTGGGTCTTTATATTTAGGAGATGTGTTGTTCTGAATGATCGAACTTACATGACTAGCTAAAAAGGCTTTTTTAGGGACACTAAGCTTTCGCTTTCGCGTACACATATCCTTAAGGAATTTGGCATAAGCCGGAAGTTGCCTAATTGCTTCTAGTAACGGAAGGTTTATGGTAACTTTCTTAAAAACCTCCATTATGTCATTAAAGTTGGATTCACTCTTTGTTGGTACTAATAGCTGTGGAAATGGGGCTCTAGGCATAAAATAGGGCCTCTCAGGAACCGAATGGACATCATCAGAGATTTTATCAGTCCCCTCAGCTATGGATGGTCCTGAGGGGTGAACTACAGTATGCTCACTATCGGGCATGGTTACCTGATTGTCTACTACTCTACCACTCCTAAGGGTTCTAACTGAATTCAACTGATGTGATGGTTTTTCGCCTACTTCATGAACTCCTCTAGGGTTTGTTTGTGTTTGACTAGGGAACCTACCTTTTTCTCTCAAGGACTCATTTATCAGACTAACCTGCGTTTTTAACTCGGCAATAACTTGACTATTTTGTTGCCCTATCCTGTTACTAGCTTCTACACTTTGCGAAAGTGATTGGTGCATCTTTTCAGTATTTCGAATAAATGAAGCAAGAGTTTCTTCTAGACTTAAAATTTTCTTATCGGACTGATTTTGAAACTGAGCTACTCCTGAAGGATTCTTAGTATAGCCAAAACCTGGGGGAACATTCGAATTACTAAACTAAACTTGGTGATGGTCCTTAGACCATGAGAGGTTCGGATGATTTCTCCAACCAGGATTATAGGTTTCTGAATATGGGTCAAACTTTTGACGGTTATCAAATCTAGTGTTATTATAAAGAGCATTGGCTTGCTCTTCAATAGTCTGGCCTTCCCAAAAAGGCTCTACTCTACCACTAGTGTGACCCAATTCTAAAGCTTCTAACCTTTTAGCTATTGCTGCAATTTTGGCATCTGATTCAAAGCCTCCTTCTACCCTATTAACGTTTCCTCTGCCTAGAAGAATTGTTTTATTGGGTTCCCTACTATTTTCCCATTGTTGGGTCTTTTCGGCGATTTCGTGCAAATATGTCATCGCCTCATCAACTGTTTGGTTTTCAAACCCACCTGTACACATAGATTCTACTGTGGTTGTAGTGGGATAATCTAAACCCTCATAAAGGATCTGAACTAACCTAACCTTTTCGAGACCATGATGAGGACATTGGGCTAATAAATCATTGAACCTTTCCAAATACCTATACAAAGATTCTCCCTCCTGTTAAGAAAACGTGCAGATTTGCGTCCTAATATACGATGTTTTGTTCCTAGGGAAAAACTTGTTCAAAAAGGCATATGTAAGTTGTTCATATGTTTCGATTGAACCAGAAGCCAAACTATATAGCCACGATTTGGCTTTATCTTTCAGGGAAAAAGGGAATAACCTGAGTTTCAAAGCATCATCATCAAGGTTTCTAATCTTTAGGGTACTACAAATTTCCTCAAAGTCCCTAACATGGAAATAGGGGTTTTCATTTTCTTTCCCTAAGAAGATTGGGAGCAGCTGTAAGGTCCCAGGTTTAAGTTCATAAGTTGCTTCTGTTTCAGCTACCTGATACACGAGGGACGAGTAGTCCTAGTCGGGTTTAAAAAAGCTTTCAAAGTTGCCATTTCTGGCACTATCGGAATATTAGGGATTGTCTCCTCTAACTGTTGTTCAAAAACGGACTCTTCAAAAATCGGACTTTCTAAATTGAGGTAATCGAGACGCTTAGAACTACTAGGTTTCTCTTTAACAAATCTACCTAGGGCGTCTCGTTTACGTTCAGGCATGCAAAAGAATAAGGAAGGGGATTCTATGCAATCACAAATCAAGGCCGACTCAATCAAAACAAACCTAGAGATTTCTAGCAAACAAAAAGCATGATGGCTCCACTTAGATTGTTTCTAGACCAGCTTCTAATCCTTCGAAAGGGAATTCGTTACCATTTAAGCAAACCCCTCTGGAATCAATCCGAGTCAAAGTAAGTTGAATAGAGACGAGGGAAGCTCGGTGGAGCTTTGATACCCAAGGCCTCACCGGAATTACAATGCGGCGCAGTCACGCATTCAACTCACAGAAACCTTCATGAACTTCGAAGTGTGCTTAAAAGAGTAACCAATATTTTTCGAATGATTTTCCTATTAAGCTCGTTACCCTATCGGTCTTGTTCTAGTCAAAATTTTAAGGCTTAGGTTCGCGTAGGTTAGGTGTTCCTAAGGCGGGCAAGAAGAGAACGGTGATGAAATCCGAACCCTTATCTTGTATGGCCAGGCCTTGCCCTTTACTAGAAAATTAAAGCAGCCGTATTCAAGTCCTCAGCATATATGCAAACGAAGGAGTCCAGTAACTCGCTGACAGGGGATTCGCGAGTGTTTAGAATCTTACCTCCCGTTCCAGACGGGGGATGTATCGGTTGAGTCGACTCGGGCCACTGACTCCTATGTCAGTGTACGAACCCAAGGTGCAGAGACAATATCGTAATTGTCCTCCTTCTCTGCAAACAGTTTATATTTAAGACTACCCTTCTGTAGGGTTTAAAAATAATGTCCAAAGTTCCAAAAATAATGTCCAAAAAGTCCAAAAATAAAAAGAAAAATTACAAAAATAATTATAAACCCTAATACAGTTTTCCAAAAAAAACTAAAAAAGTAAATAAAAATAAAATTCTTTGTCTCTTCCTCGTTTCTTTTCGTTTTGTCTTTGACTCCAAGTCTTTAGTTCATCACCAATATCTTTGGCTCAGCTTTCCTTTCGGTCCAATATCCAAACCTGTAATCAAAACACAAATACCCAAGAAAACGTAAAATAGAACAAAAGAATAAATAAAAAAAAAAATCTAAAACCCTAAAAACAAGTCCGCGTCGGCGGCGCCAAAAATTAATGTGATATTAACAAGTTGTAGTAAAGTGGTAAGAAAGATGTCGTTCCTCTCAGACTTGTGAAGGATTTTTAGACTCAAATAAAACTAGAAAACTCAAAGAAGGTTGTATTAAGATTTTAGAAAGCACCGAGACTCAGGATTCCACCAAATTCCAATTTTTATGTGATTTAACCTAATCAATATTCGTGCAACTCTTTACGTTTAAAGTGATTCTAATATTTTGCAAAGGTAAATTTTTAGAATAACAATTGTATTTCGAAAGCATAGAATATCAAAAACCTAGGTCTAAGCATAGTCTATCAAGAGAAAGAGGAAAAATCATTCAATCAATTTTCAATCAAGGCAAATAATCATTCAAAAATTAATTAAAATAGAAATTACCAAATAATCATGGAAAATTGGAGATTCGGCAATGGGGTTTAGCTCCTCAAAATCAGAAACTCAAAATATCGGTTCATAGCTCAAAAGTTGATTAAAAGGATGAAAAACAATAAAACAGACTGTTTGCAACGCTGTAATGGCATTACAAAGAAACTGTTACAATGGACCGTTACAGAGACAGACTTATGCACTGTTGAATTGTCGTTGAATCTACGACCCAGAAAACGACTGTCCTAGATGGCCTATTTTTCTTCGTGTTCTTCCCTGTTGCAGCAGCAGAACTTGATTCTCTGAAACTCCTCCTGTTGATCTCTGTCGTGCTCCAAACTTCCCCCAAGTCTCCGTAACCTTCAATACCCTTCCCTGGAACTCGAGCACACCTTTTATACACCTCCAAACCCTCCAAAACCCGATTAAATTTCTTCTTTTCTTTCCGTGGAAGTCACGGCAATAATCTCTCTGCTGAATCGATTTACGCGTTTCTGGACCCTCCGATTCTTTCCAAACTCTTTATTAGGTAAGTAAGTATCTTAGGGAAGATTTTGTGCGATTTAGTCTCCTTGAATCATCAAAAATAAGCTAAATAGAGACCCGTAACTCTCTTCACCTCTGTTTCCTTTTTCCGGCTTATCCAGCCCAATTCATACGATCAAATCAACCATAACAGGCCTGTTTATCCATGAGAAGTCCAGCCCATAAAAATCTCGAGTTGAATCTCCCTGAAAGAGCTCCAATTATCCAACCCTAAATCTGCCGTGAAAACCATTTTTTTTCCCGCCAAAACTAATAATTCAAATGTAGAAGATGGTCACCCCCTATCCTCTGTTGGGGTGCGAATAACAGGTGTCTTGGGTGACATGAAGGTGCCCCTTAGTAATTGGGGTACCTTATCCATAGTGAGGGTCCGAATAGTAGGTGTCCTCCGGGCGCAACTTTTCGAGCCGATTTTTCCAAAAATGTTTATTAGCCAAAAATACCTACACACATAAAACACCATAATAAGTACAAAAATGAGCACTATCAATATAAAGAATCGAGACAAATTAGACACAAAAATGTGTCTATCAGTATCAAAGCCATGTTCCATCCACATGGGCGTGAATGTCTTCCGCAAGATCAAAGAGGAAACAAAAAGAAGAAGAACAAGAAAGAATCACTTCCTAATAAGTGATCAAAGAGAAGTTCAAGGACATAAGAATCAAATTTGTTGAAGTACTACTGAAGATGCAAACACCACTAAGAAGATTTCAACCATTCCAACTGTCAGCAAAGAAAAATATGGAAAAAGAATATAAGGAAAAAAAAAGAAGAAGATAGAAGACAAACGAAAAGACAAAAGGCTACAGAAATCCCGAGTTCAAGTAGACTCACAGAAGCAAAAGTATCTCCGGAAGGAGAAGAAGAAAAAACAAAAAAAAAAAAGAAAAAAAAGAATCACTTCCTAATAAGTGATCAGAGATAGAGGGAAGAGAGCGACGTCAAGTTTGCCTCCTCAATTCTAGAAGGAGTTTGAGGGAAGAGACCAATACGTATTGCCTCCTCAATTATCAAAGAACGAAGACGACGAGAGAATCATGCTATCACAGAACACCAAGTTTATATTCGTCACATGAATTCCGTTTACATGCATCCAATGGGAGAAGAACGACTACAACTAAGGAAACTACCAGACAAAGTTCAGAATTTATTCTTTGTTTTACAACCTCAAAAGAAGTTATCTTAGCCTGCAGAGATTATCATCCAACAAAGATACTAAGGAGTTTCAAAGATGGTAAACAAAAAAATGTCTCCATACAAGAAAATCTAGCAACAAAAATGAAGATGGGAAGATGCAAACCGTAATAGAAGACATCAACCGTCAGAGAATAAGATGGAAAAGAATATTACAAAAAGAAGTAGAGAAAATGGTTGTTCACATTTTTCTTGCTTCATTTTATTCGTGAGTAATTATTTTGATATTCAAATAGGTTTTGGGAAACAAAATGGGTTACCTGATCTTTTTATTTTTTTACTTAAGCATGTTATTCCAATTTATTATCTGGACGGAGTAATAATGTTGTGCCAACATGAAAATAAAATAAAAAAATACAGTAAATAAAATTTTTCCCTATTTATTGTTCCATCATACCATAATTTCAAACTTCAAAAAGAATATTTCATCTAACAGTACATATACCTAAACTGCCAATCCAACTCCATGATGTTTATGAATACTTTTGTTCCGAAATTATTGATAACTAAGGCTCTAAGGAGTGAAGCAAAAACCCATAATATTTTCCCTACTATAGATAAACACTATTTATTTATTTTTTGCAAAATGTGAGAGTTATAAAAATGAAGAACTCTTGGCTATTGGAAGGCTGAGATATACACATGTGAGTTGAAAAAAATAACTTATAATAGTAAATCAAAACATGTGTAAGATTCTTTCTCAATCATATTGATAACATAATATTGAAGAAATTCGTGGATAAAAAGATTTCACACCAACTATGCTAAGTAGTGCATGAATGACGTTCTCACATCTAGTGTTACTCAAGTAATTTGGAGTTTTAAAGAGCATAGTCATATTGATATTTGTATCTACATAAATTCAACTAACCTTCCGAAGAAAAATTATTAGTTTCAAGGTAGAGCCGACACTCGCCTTCAATGTATACAACACACATTGGGTTTAATCGCCTTGAGATTAAACAAATACCCCAATATTAGTCAAATAATGTCTACAAATACGGGATCGAAACAATGTGATAACGGGAAAAATGAGAGACTAACATCGTTCTACAAAGAAAATACCCTATATGTATCAAAGTTTGTTAACCAAACATGTATTCAAATTAAAAAGTCATCAACTTAACACAAAAATATAAAAGAACCCAAGTTAAATCAATACTTGCATAAACAAAACTTATAAGAGAATTTTATAATTATTAAATACCTTTAAAATCACTATTAGAGATTTAATTGCATGCCCATAACGGTAGGAGGAAATCACCAGATTAATTTGTAGTAATTTCACTGGATATGTAGCAATTCAGAGAAGTTTACACTGGTGGTGATGCGTTCCATCTAAGTGTTTTTCGATTGATTATTTTTTTTAGAAGGTTTCGGTTTTCATTGGACAAACCGAGAGGGAGCGTTTCATTATATTCATTATCATTCAGAAATCCAAGACCAACTCGCCCTATGCTTACGGGATCTCAATACAACCTTAGATTTATCTATTGGATGGAGAAACCTTGATACTAAATATGTAGTTTTTAGTGTTATTTATTATATAACGTGACATCCAAATGTTTTTTTCTTCTTCTTAATTTTCATGTATTTTAACCGAGTTTATATTAGCATTAAGACGATCAACCACATTTCTAATTTATAGTGTTATCCTTTTGTAGCAGCACATAATTAACATAGTCAATTACTACTCATCAAAACCAGCCAGCACCACAAACCACCGTGATATTACTTCTTTCTCCACCACCACCATTTTCCATCCCTCGTAGAATATTGGGCGCACTTATAACTTTTAATCCCACACGTCATGTATAAAGTTTAGATTTAACAAACTTAGGTCGTCAATTAATTTATTCAACTATATGTTTTTTGTTAATACTTGAAAATCATGCGTATTTAACGGTTACCAAAGATAGCGGTGGCACCAAAAACAACCATTTTGTCTTATATGATTTGGTATCATCCCAAAAGTATTTTTATCCGCCTTTTTTGATCGTGTCAAAAACAACCAACTATACTTTTCACAATACAATGTTACCCATCATGTAAAAATTTTTATTATTTTTGATTCAAAAAAAAAACTAATACCACCGCCATTAAAACCATCCAAAGCCACTATTTCTTCCACCAAAACTAATGTTACCGCCTCCACCACTTTGTAACACATTCCACCGCTTCCACCACTTACTTCTTCCTCTACTACCACCACCACCACTAATATCTATTGAAATAATTTTTGTCAAAATTATTACTTATTTATGGAGATATGTATTAATATTAATTAAGGGATATTTATGATGTAAAATTAATAAATCATTTATCATGAGAAATTAATGTTTCCTAAATTAATAAAACACTTATACTAATTAATATTTAAGTTGAACAAACCATAACCATAGATTTATCTTCTCTCTAGACAAATCACTTATACTAATTAATAAAATACTTATACTAATTAATATTTAAGTTGAACAAACAACCACTGTTGATTTATCTTTTTATCAATTCCAACCAAGGTGGAACAATGGTTAGAGGCCACTCTTATGACACAATAGGTCATGAGTTCGAACCTCCATGTTATAATTTTTAAAATTCAATATCTTGACTTGAGTATTCATTTTTAATTCATAATATTGGAATGAACACCACGTGTGCGACTTGTAGGGTGAAAGAAGTAAACAAAAGCAAAAGAAGTAAAAAAAAAAAAAAAACTACTGAAGTTGAAAGGGTCTCCATGATGAAAAGTAAAGAAGAAACAAAAAATCACTTTATGATAAGTGACCAGAAGTTTGAGGGAAGAGAGCAATACATTTGCCTCCTCAACTGTTTATAAAGTTCGAAAGACTATTGTGGGAAGAGTGCACCAAGGATTGCCTCCACCGTCGGAACAGTAATAAATGGTTTAATAAACACTGCTACGTGTCATGATAAGAATTTCATCCTTCAGCTATTTATAGCTCCGTTCCAATGGCTGGGAAACGAGAAAGGTCACGAAAAAAAAATACAAAAATGTCTAGTTTCGGTACATATAGAATTTTCGGTCGTTATTATATCCGGAGGTCTCAAGAAGTACATAGAAACCGAAGAAATAATGACTAAGGCACGTACGTTCAACCACATATGGCATTGGAATTGGAGTCATCGACTTATATAGTGTTACAAACTTCTCATATCCAAAGCAATCTAACGAGAGCACTAAGTCGTTAATGTTGTTGTTTTGACACCATATTTTTATGAAGTTCTCACACATACTCTGTTTTCTTTTGGTTCAAAATTGGTATGCATTAAGCCAAGGCAGCAAATAAACGCATGACTGAGATTCGCATTTTTTTTCTCTAATTCTGGTTGTACATAATGACGATCCAATTCCGACTTTCATATGCTTTAGTTTATTTTGTATTTTATTTTATGGTTTTCGGATTGAAAGCACAAATTTATCGTAAATGAGATGTTCGAGGGAATTGAGATAAAGTATATTGGAAGTGATCATGTTACGATTATTCAATTGAAATTTGATCCCAAGATTAAGTTCTTATCAAGTTATAGTAGATGAAACAAGGAAGATCTTACAGTCTTGTGACAATTTTTTGGGTATTTTATTCACGAACAGAAGGTGTAATGGAGTAGTAGATGTTTTGGCTAAAAAAGCAAGGAAAAGAGAAATCCATGAACAACAATAAATTCAAATGCCAGTATTCCTCATTCTTTTGATTGCTATCATGAGATAACACTTTGGTCAATCCTATGTATCCATAATTTTTGTTTTAATCTAATAACAAGATAAATAAGAATTAGATTAATAGAATGAAATTCAAACAAAGTTTAGAAGAAAAAGAAGTCTTTATAAGACAACAACGAAGCCTAATAACGAAAACATTAGAGTGACAGAAGCCCTGACTTATACTCCCTCTATTTTTGGAAAGCAGATACTTTCACTTTTTCAATTAGGCCTATTTTTAGGCTTAAATGAAAAAGTAAAAGTATCTATTTCCCAGAAACGGAGGGAGTATAAGCAACAACAAATTAAAAATGTTGGGGCTGAATTACAAAGGTGGTCAAACAATAAATGTTGACCCCGTTTTTTCCAATAACATAAACTTTTTTCCTCTTTCTTATATTTTTAATTATTTTGAAGAATGTAAATCGTTTAATGGAGTTTAATGGAGCTTAATGGAGGAATCGAGGATAATAACAAGCTGGAATAGTTAGTTTTATTAGCTGGAATAGTTAGTTTTATTTGGTTTATTGACCTTACCCCTTTTCTTTTTTCTTTGCTTTTCTTGATTTCCTTTGGAAAATGTTGTAAAAGGTAAATTGGTAGTTATCTCTGTTTTCTTTCCTTTTCTTGGATTCCTTTGGAAAATGTTGTGAAGGGTAAATTGGTAGTTAGCATTAAATTAACTTGGGATGACGGTAAAATTAGTTGCGAATCCAGAAATAGACTGAATGCTTTAACACATTTGCAGTGTAGCTCTTTAGAGGTTTTTTTTTTTTTTTTTTTTTTTTCCGGAAAAGAGGCGAACCTCAGATATATTCCAAACGCCGATTTTGGAAATTGGAAACCTTACAACATATTTTCAAGATCATATTACATTCATCAACTCTATTGTATCTCCACCAGTTCTTGAACATTTCAATCCTTACAAACATTAGTACCATTTCAAAGTTCCCAGAGAGCCAAGGAACATCAACATGCACAATTGATTTTGAAACAAAATTAATATGAATCACTGAACAAAGCAGTGACTGGATCAGGTCCAACCAGATATTATCAAGAACATGTACATTCAAGTACCATGAACTAAGGTTTTTAAAATACCAATTGTTTATGGGTAAAAATCGTTCCGCCGATTTCGGTAAATTCGGTAGGTGAGTGAGAAACTGGTTCAAACCCTAAACAAATGCGCTGCACGTGAGCACTATATGGATTCGAGAGATCAATCTGTACAAGTCCGGCCTAAACCAAGAAATGGTCGTTCCAGACTTGCTTCGGTCACAAAGTGGAGGAGAAGGGTTGATTTGGGGAGGGAAGCAAAGAAAGGTGTTGAGACCTGAATAATTCTGAGAGAGTAGCGTCTCGACTTGTATCAGAAACTGAAAGCTTCGGGAGCTTGCAAGAGGTGGAAGCTTTTTGGGAGAGCTTGCAAAGTTTCCTTTCTGAGAGTATTGTATTTTTCTCCTGACCGAGACTTGTGTCTGGTGGAAATAGGTAAGACCTATTTATACAAGTCGAGATTGAAACGTACCCTGGCCTCATGAAGGAAGAGAGTAAAGGGTGAAATAATGGGAGGAGGTGGTAACCGTATAGTGTTAATGGGTGAAAACGTTTTTCACCATTATTTCCTCTTTTATTTGACCGCTTTATTCCTTTTCACGCTTTCTTAATGTGAGTGTAGTGTAAGCTGCATGCTGTGACCGCCAAACCAAAACCCTAGAAAGCATCCCCCAGTTTGTGTTGATGTCTCGAGTGTTGGTTGCATCTTGAGTGCTAGTGGTGCTGTTAGGGGCGCATGTGGCATGTGCCAATGGCATGTGCGGAATGCCTTTGTTGCGAGTTGCACCTCGAGCGCAAGTGGAAATGCTAGAGCTGCTAGTGGCGTGTGTGGCATGTGCCAATGGCGTGTGTGGAACGCCTTGGTGGTAGGTTGCATGGTTTGCAAGCTGGGCTACCAGCGTATGTGTTTGGCATGTGCCAACGGCATGTGCGGAATGCCTTGGTGGTAGGTTGCATGGTTTGCAAGTTAGGCTACCAGCGTGTGTGTTTGGCATGTGCCAACGGCATGTGCGGAATGCCTTGGTGGTAGGTTGCACGGTTTGCAAGTTAGGCTACCAGCGTGTGTGTTTGGCATGTGCCAATGGCATGTGCGGAATGCCTTGGTGGTAGGTTGCACGGTTTGCAAGTTAGGCTACCAAGCGTGTGTGTTTGGCATGTGCCAACGGCATGTGCGGAATGCCTTGGTGGTAGGTTGCACGATTTGCAAGTTAGGCTACCAGCGTATGTGTTTGGCATGTGCCAATGGCATGCGTGGCCGTTAGGCCGTGGCCTTGGTAGGAAGAGCTACCAGCGAGCATGTTGGCATGTGCCAATGGCATGCATATGCGTGGCCGACTTGGCCTAGGTTGTATGGTTTGTAAGCCTAGGGCGCTATATTTGGCATGTGCCAATGGCATAGCGGCTTGGAAATATGGCTTGTGGTACGTGTTGGCATGTGCCAACGGCACGTACGGCCATGTTGACCTAATTGCACGTTTTGCAAGCCTAGGGTGCTATATTAGGCGTGTGCCAATGGCATAGCGGCTTGGAAATATGGATTGTGGTACGTGTTGGCATGTGCCAATGGCATGTACGGCCATGTTGACCTAGTTGCAAGTCTTGCAAGCCTAGGGCGCTATATTTGGCGTGGGCCAATGGCATAGCGGCTTGGAAATATGGCTTGTGGTACGTGTTGGCATGTGCCAATAGCACGTACGGCCATGTTGACCTATTTGCAAGTCTTGCAAGCCTAGGGCGCTATATTTGGCGTGGGCCAATGGCATAGCGGCTTGGAAATATGGCTTGTGGTACGTGTTGGCATGTGCCAATGGCACGTACGGCCATGTTGACCTAGTTGCAAGTCTTGCAAGCCTAGGGCGCTATATTTGGCGTGTGCCAATGGCATAGCGGCTTGGAAATATGGCTTGTGGTACATGTTGGCATGTGCCAATGGCACGTACAGCCATGTTGACCTAGTTGCAAGTCTTGCAAGCCTAGGGCGCTATATTTGGCGTGTTCCAATGGCATAGCGGCTTGGAAATATGGCTTTTGGTACGTGTTGGCATGTGCCAATGACACGTACGGCCATGTTGACCTAGTTGCAAGTCTTGCAAGCCTAGGGACCTATATTTGGCGTGTGCCAATGGCGTAGCGGCTTGAAATATGGCTTGTTGCCATGGTGCGCAGTGTGCGGCTTGGTTTGGCATTGTTGCCATGGTGCGCAGTGTGCGGCTTGGTTTGGCATTGTTGCCATGGTGCGCAGTGTGCGGCTTGGTTTGGCATTGCTGCCATGGTGCGCAGTGTGCGGCTTAGTTTGGCATTGTTGCCATGGTGCGCAGATGTGCGGCTTGGTTTGGCATTCTTTGCCATGGTGCGCAGTGTGCGGCTTGGTTTGGCATTGCTGCCATGGTGCGCAGTATGCGGCTTGGTTTGGCATTGTTGCCATGGTGCTCAGTGTGCGGCTTGGTTTAGCATTGCTGCCATGGTGCGCAGTGTGCGGTTTTGTTTTGGAATTAGGGTTTTGTGTCGAAAACCCTAATCTGGTATTTTGAAAAAATACCCCTATTAATTATTTACACCCGAGTTAAATGCTCTTAGTTAATGTGTTGCGGGTAACACTAGGTCATGGGGTTTTACGACTTTACCCCTTGTTTAAAAACCACCATCAACATTAAGTCCCCTGCTTAGCTCGGAACAAGGGCTTTGTTGCGAGGTAAGCATAAGATGGTGACAAACTATCAACAACAAACCGTAAAGAGAATTGAAGGAGGCTTGTCTGACCTTTTATAAATAGGATTTGGAATCCTTGCCTCTGGTAGTTTTGCACAAATTGGGAGGCTGGCACAATTGGTGGGCCTGGTGCAGCTTGGGCGACATTGGGAAGTTGGCGTGAGTTGGTGTTTATGGGTAAAAATCGTTTCTGCCGAATTTCGGTAATTTCGGTAGGTGAGTGAGAAACTGGTTCAAACCCTAAACAAATGTGCTGCACGTGAGCACTTAATAGATTCGAGAGATCAATCTGTACAAGTCCGGCCTAAACCAAGAAATGGTCGTTCAGGACTTGCTTCGGGTCGAAAGTGGAGGAGAAGGGTTGATTTGGGGAGGGAAGCAAAGAAAGGTGTTGAGGAGAGTAGTATCTCGACTTGTATCGAGAAAGTGAAAGCTTATGAAGCTTGCAAGAGATGAAAGCTTTTTGGGAGAGCTTGCAAAGTTGCCTTTCTCGAGAGTGTAGTATTTTATCCGACCGAGACTTGTCGTCTGGTGGAAATAGGTAAGACCTATTTATACAAGTCGAGATTGAAACGTACGCTGGCCTCATGAAGGAAGAGAGTAAAGGGTGAAATAATGGGAGGAGGTAGTAACCGCATGGTTTAATTGGTGAAAACGTTTTTCACCATTATTTCCTCTTTTATTTTACCGCTTTATTCCTTTTCACGCTTTCTTAATGTGAGCGTAGTGTACGCATCTTTGTGACCGCCAAACCAAAACCCTAAAGAAGCATCCCCGGTTTGTGTTGATGTCTCGAGTGTTGGTTGCATCTTGAGTGCAAGTGGCGCTGCTAGTGGCGCGTGTGGCATGTGCGGGAATGCCTTGGTGGTAGGTTGCACGGTTTGCACGTGTGGGTTTGGCATGTTTGGCATGTGCGGAATTCCTTGGTTAGGTTGCACGGTTTGCAAGTTAGGCTACCCGGCGTGTGTGTTTGGCATGTGCCAATGGCATGTGCGGAATGCCTTGGTGGTAGGTTGCACGGTTTGCAAGTTAGGCTACCGGCGTGTGTGTTTGGCATGTGCCAATGGCATGTGCGGAATGCCTTGGTGGTAGGTTGCACGGTTTGCAAGTTAGGCTACCAGCGTGTGTGTTTGGCATGTGCCAATGGCATGTGCGGCCATGTTGACCTAGTTGCAAGTCTTGCAAGCCTAGGGCGCTATATTTGGTGTGGGCCAAAGGCATAGCGGCTTGGAAATATGGCCTGCGACACGTATTGACATGTGCCAATGGCACGTGCGGCCATGTTGACCTAGTTGCAAGTCTTGCAAGCCTAGGGCGCTATATTTGGCGTGGGCCAAAGGCATAGCGGCTTGGAAATATGGCATGCGACACGTATTGGCATGTGCCAATGGCACGTGCGACCATGTTGACCTAGTTGCAAGTCTTGCAAGCCTAGGGCGCTATATTTGGCGTGGGCCAAAGGCATAACGGCTTGGAAATATGGCTTGTGACACGTGTTGGCATGTGCCAATGGCACGTGCGGCCATGTTGACCTAGTTGCAAGTCTTGCAAGCCTAGGGCGCTATATTTGGCGTGGGCCAAAGGCATATCGGCTTGGAAATATGGCTTGCGACACGTGTTTGCATGTGCTAATGGCACGTGCGGCCATGTTGACCTAGTTGCAAGTCTTGCAAGCCTAGGGCGCTATATTTGGCGTGGGCCAAAGGCATAGCGGCTTGGAAATATGGCTTGCGACACGTGTTGGCATGTGCCAATGGCACGTGCGGCCATGTTGACCTAGTTGCAAGTCTTGCAAGCCTAGGATGCTATATTTGGCGTGGGCCAAAGGCATAGCGGCTTGGAAATATGGCTTGCGACACGTGTTGGCATGTGCCAATGGCACGAGCGGCCATGTTGACCTAGTTGCAAGTCTTGCAAGCCTAGGGCGCTATATTTGGCGTGGGCCAAAGGCATAGCGGCTTGGCAATATGGCTTGCGACACGTGTTGGCATGTGCCAATGGCACGTGCGGCCATGTTGACCTAGTTGCAAGTCTTGCAAGCCTAGGGCGCTATATTTGGCGTGGGCCAAAGGCATAGCGGCTTGGAAATATGGCTTGCGACATGTGTTGGCATGTGTTGGCATGTGCCAATGGCACGTGCGGCCATGTTGACCTAGTTGCAAGTCTTGCAAGCCTAGGGCGCTATATTTGGCGTGGGCCAAAGGCATAGCGGCTTGGAAATATGGCTTGCGACACGTGTTGGCATGTGCCAATGGCACGTGCGGCCATGTTGACCTAGTTGCAAGTCTTGCAAGCCTAGGGTGCTATATTTGGCGTGGGCCAAAGGCATAGCGGCTTGGAAATATGGCTTGCGACACGTGTTGGCATGTGCTAATGGCACGTGCGGCCATGTTGACCTAGTTGCAAGTTTTGCAAGCCTAGGGCGCTATATTTGGCGTGGGCCAAAGGCATAGAGGCTTGGAAATATGGCTTGCGACACGTGTTGGCATGTGCCAATGGCACGTGCGGCCATGTTGACCTAGGTGCAAGTCTTGCAAGCCTAGGGCGCTATATTTGGCGTGGGCCAAAGGCATAGCGGCTTGGAAATATGGCTTGCGACACGTGTTGGCATGTGCCAATGGCACGTGCGGCCATGTTGACCTAGTTGCAAGTCTTGCAAGCCTAGGGCGCTATATTTGGCGTGGGCCAAAGGCATAGCGGCTTGGAAATACGGCTTGCGACACGTGTTGGCATGTGCCAATGGCACGTGCGGCCATGTTGACCTAGTTGCAAGTCTTGCAAGCCTAGGGCGCTATATTTGGCGTGGGCCAAAGGCATAGCGGCTTGGAAATTTGGCATTGTTGCCATGGTGCGCAGTATGCGGCTTGGTTTGGCATTGCTGCCATGGTGCGCAATATGCGGCTTGGTTTGGCATTGCTGTCATGGTGCGCGGGTGCGGTTTGGTTTGGCATTGTTGCCATGGTCTGTGAGATGCGGCTTGGTTTGGCATTATTTGCCATGGTGCGCAGATATGCGGCTTGGTTTGGCATTGCTGCCATGGTGCGCAGGTGCGGTTTGGTTTGGCATTCTTTGCCATGGTGCGCAGTGGTGCGATTTTGTTTGGCATTGTTGCCATGGTGCGCAGATATGCAGCTTGGTTTGGCATTCTGCCATGGTGCGTGATATGCGGCTTGGTTTGGCATTCTTTGCCATGGTGCGCGAGGTGCGGTTTGGTTTGGCATTCTTTGCCATGGTGCGCAGGTGCGGTTTGGTTTGGCATTGTTGCCATGGTACTTGATATGCGGCTTGGTTTGGCATTGTTGCCATGGTGCATGATGATGCGGCTTGGTTTTGGAATTAGGGTTACGTGTTGAAAAACCCTATTCGGTATTTTGAAAAAAAAAAAAAAATACCCCTATTAATTATTTACACTGAGTTAAATGCCCTTAGTTAATGTGTTGCGGGTAACACTAGGTCATGGGGTTTTACGATTTTACCCCTTGTCTAAAAACCACCATCAACATTAAGTCCCCTCGCTAGCTCGGAGCAGGGGGCTTTGTTGCGAGGTAAGCATAAGATGGTGACAAACTATTAACAGCAAACCGTAAAGAAAATTGAAGGAGGCTTGTCTGACCTTTTATAAATAGGATTTGGAATCCTTGCCTTTGGTAGTTTTGCACAAGTCAGGAGGCTGGCACAATTGGTGGGGCCGGTGCAGCTTGGGCGACGTTGGGAAGTTGGCATGAGTTGGGAAGCTGAGTGTGCTAGCTGGTGGGACCGGCGCAAAGTGTAGAAGCCGTGCGTACTTGCAGGCGTGACTTGGGCAGCCATTGGGAGGTCGGCGCAATTGGTGGGGCCGGTGCAACCTGGAAGTCGTGCTTGCAGGCGTGACTTATGTAAATAAAGAGGGAGCAGACGTTTCTTCAGACAGCAAAGTTTACTTATTTTGCTTTCCTTCATGTGCGGCTTCCATTAGGGCATCATCCATGCCAAAAAAATATGGAAGCATTATGTCTTTCATTGCTCCCTTTCCTTTTTTAAGGTTTCGTATTCATATCCAACGCGAATGTATCGTCTCCCTTGTTTGAGAAGGGGTTCTTCCCGTTGATTCCCCTTTTCCTTTGCTTTGCCGGTGCGTTTTCTTCTTCTTTTTTGTTCACGCCATCCTATTTTTATATGCGTATAGACAGGATGGAATTTGATCATCTTTCCATTTCTTGCAGTGTATGATGGGATCTTCCAGAGACGGCCGTGCCTTTAACCTTTTGGAAAAGGACTTCAGAATCGGTGGAGATCGATCTTCTTCTCTTGAGGAGGTATTGGTTGGGGTTGAATCTCTGTTCCATGAAGCTAACGAAATTATTAAGGACCTCCCTTCCATCTATCCTCACGAAGAACAGGTGCATGTTCGGACTCTCTTGGGTTCAGTGGGCGCGAAGGAGAACGCCATGATTCTTGATTTTGATGTGAATGAATCAAAAAACTTCCTTCGAAGTGTCGATGATAAAACTTTCGAAGGAGTATATGATAGGAGCGAGACAGCCTTTGAAGTTGATGTCAAAGGTGTTATTGATGATACCGGAGGGGTCATGGTGGCGTATGCTAGAATAGTTGTCGGGGAGGACACTGCTGCTGCTGTGGCTGCTTCGGGATGGGATGTTGAGGTTGCCGCTGCTAAAACCGCTGAATGGAACCTTTGTTGCCCGAAGGATTCTTTGGGAAAAATGCTTGAAGATAGATTTGCCCGAAGGGACTTGCGCTCCATCCTTCGAGGGCTAGTTCCTCCTTTTGTTTTTCCGTTAGCCGCTTAGTTCCCGATGTTTTTCCTTCCTTTTTTTTTGTAAACACACCTTTCCCTTCTTCTTCATCAGTAAAAATTTTGTTTCATATATATATATTTTTGAAAGGGGTTGTGGTATGATGGCTCTGCAATGGTTTTCTGGGTTCTTCTGATGTATTTCTCCGATATCTGAAGGATTCGCTCGGGAAGAGATATATTTATTTTATTTTATTTTATTTTTGACAAAAGGGGAGATCTCCAGGGAAAACTACAAACGGTGTATTCATCCTGGGGAAGTATAGCTATTAAGAGGAATGATTCAAAGGAAGTACTGAAAAGGGGAGTGATTGGGAAGTACAGCATTTTAGGGATTGGATTCCTTGAGCCATCGCGAGTGAACTATCACGCCTTCAGGTGTGTCGGTATTGATGAGCTTGCAATATCCTCCCAAAAGGGTATCCGCAACAGTACATTTCGCCTTTACCTTCCTCGGGCAAATCCATCTTTACTGTCATCCTCCCAACTTGAAACGAGCTTTCCTTAACCACTACATCTCCGATTGAAAACGGGTTCAGACGTCGTGTAACCATTTGAGCCTTGGCTTCGTTGGTTTCGCTAGAAGCTTCCAAGCTTCTTGCAAAGTGTTCGAATGGTCCAGCTTCCTATTCACATTTTTGACAGCGTTCGTGCGGTTGTTGCCCGAGTCCCCATGAGAATGGGGGAAGAAAAGGCCGGTTGCAGAAGAGGTTGCTCGGTCAGACTTACTTGCATTTGAAAATCATGGGCTAGCGCCAATGGGTCCTCTCCGGACGCTTGGGTTCCTTTAATAGCTCGTTGATGTGATAACCCGTGGGACGATTTGTTGGGAATCCCTTCGGGCAGGGATGTCGGTAGAGGGTGTACGTCCAGTTTTGCTTTGTTGTCGAGCACCCATAAGCGTCCCAAAATCATGTCATGATCTAGTTTGTTGACAATGTGGAACTTGCAGTGCGTTATAGCGTCTCCCATCTCGATCTCTAGGTTGATGTAGCCATGCGCGTTCAAAGCCTCTATTCTCAAGCTCTTAATCACAGACGGGAAATAGGTAGCGTCTTGTTTTGTAAATCCTGCTGCCTTTAGTGTCTTGAAAGTTATGATGTTGTGGTCAGAGGTCGTGTCGATGAGCGTGTCGTCAAATTTATTACCTCTTAAACGGGACATGGCTAGCAGTCCCCAGTTCTCCGCTTCGCTTGTTTGGGAAGCTTGGTCCCGGCGTGGATTCCGAGGGGAGAAAAAGCCGTTTGCCGAATACAACACGATTGAGAGCTGCGAAAATATCTTGGCGCTGAACCTTGGAAAGATAGAGAATTTCGCATACATGTCGCATCATGGATTATGCTGGTCTCGTGCACGGAGTCCCCAGAGGAACCGGCAGTTTCTTATTGGGAGTGGGTCTCGATGCACTCTTTCGTCTCCTAGTTGGAGTTCTCCTGCTTCTATCCTTTCTTTGAAAATATGCTTTAGTCTGTTGCAATCACTAGTCGGGTGGTGAACGAACCTGTGGTAATGGCAGTATTTGGGGTTTGTCATCTCAGTCTCAGTTGGTGGACGTCTGAGCGGTGGCAATCTGATGACATCATCTTGAACCCAGGCTTCTAGGAGGTCAATCACCTCCTCGACGGGGAATGGGAAATCAAGGATATTTCCTTCGGCCTCACGATGCTGCATAGGAGTTTTAGTGGCGATCTTCCGTTGCGAGGGCTCCCGTTGCGACGGCGCTTCATGTTTCGGCTGGTGGCTCGTGGTTGCGGCTTTCCCTTTTCCTCTTTCGTTCACTATGTTCACGGAGGATGAGCCGGCATTAAATTGTTTGCTGATGAGGCGCCTACTCCCACGAGTTTCACGTGCGTCTTCGATTCGAGTTGGCCTAGTCCTTTCCAAAGTAATGCTTGTCTTTGTTGTTGCGAGATCATCCGCGGCCTCATGGAGTTCGGAGAATGTTTGGAAACGCAAGTTTTCTAGCAGGGCGCGGTAGATTGGGACCATACCGTTGATGCATGCGTTTACCAATTGTTTCTCGGTCACGTTTGGGTCGTGACGGTCAGTGCTTGAACCACGAACCTTTTGGCCGAAATCATTCGGATGTTCGTTATCCCACCGGTATATTCTCCCGAGGTCCGAAAAGGTAACTTGTTGGACACGAAGAAATACTTCTGTAAAACATGGTGACCATGCTACTCCGGGTTGGGAATGCTTTGTTCGGTGGGATGTTGTTGTACCATGTATACGCCCTTAGGTAAGTGATTTTGAAAATTCCCTTAAACGAAGAATGTGATTATATTCATGTTCACCCAAGGATTCGAAGCGAGAAACATGTTCGCGTGCATTCCTGTACCATCGTACGGGGTAAATTGAGGGGAAGAGTACCCCCATTGGGAGAGGGATTCTCTGTATTTCGGATGGGTAAGGGGGTTGGTGATGATGTACATCGAACTCATCATGCTTGATTCGGTCGCGAGGGGAGTTGTTCCAAATCTTCTCTCGTGACGAAGTTTGGTGGTTGATTTCTCTCCAACGGGACTCTAGTGCGAGTTTCTTCATCCGTGGAGGCGTGCCCTGCCCGAGGTGCCAGCGTCGGGGGTTGTTGGAGATGCTTCTAGGCGTCTCTGGAGGATGCGACTCACGGGGTAGTCGCTATGTCAGGGTTTTGAGAAAGGTGAGCACCTCCTTTTGCGTTGAAACCATGTCTGTCAGGGCTCTGGCGAGCATCTCCTGTCGTTCCATCAAATCGGCGATGGTGACGTAAGGGCGACTTCCTCTGGTCCCTGCGGTCTCTCGTCCTGTTGGCGGGGTAATTGGAAGCCTTAGTTGTCGGAGGCGCCATGCTGGAAGAAGCATTCGGGGTCGCGGTGGCGGCCTTAGCTCTGGTGACTGGGGGCGTGACACCTGAAGAGATATTCTCGTTGCCGTGATTAGAGGGTTGTGCAGAGACGCTAGAGGAGGGCGGCTCAGCCACAGTGACAAGCGGTGTTACACTTAAGGGAGTGCATTCGATGTTCTTGTTGTCGGTGGTGAAGTAACAACGTTATGGGGAGAGACGCCAACATCGGGGACGCGCGTGGCCGATGTTCTCGGCAGCCGCTCCAGATCTGAGTTCCACCATGTTGGGATTTGACGTTCGGAAAACGAAATCAGGAGTTGGATTTGGTATTGTAGCCTTTAGATCAATCCTCCCGCTGTGGTCGCCAATTGTTTATGGGTAAAAATCGTTTCTGTCGATTTCGGTAATTTCGGTAGGTGAGTGAGAAACTGGTTCAAACCCTAAACAAATGTGCTGCACGTGAGCACTTTATAGATTCGAGAGATCAATCTGTACAAGTCCGGCCTAAACCAAGAAATGGCCGTTCCAGACTTGCTTCGATCACAAAGTGGAGGAGAAGGGTTGATTTGGGGAGGGAAGCAAAGAAAGGTGTTAAGGAGAGTAGTATCTCGACTTGTATCAGAAAGTGAAAGCTTATGAAGCTTCCAAGACATGAAAGCTTTTTGGGAGAGCTTGCAAAGTTGCCTTTCTGAGAGTGTAGTATTTTTCTCCTGACCGAGACTTGTCGTCTGGTAGAAATAGGTAAGACCTATTTATACAAGTCGAGATTGAAAAGTACCCTTGCCTCATGAAGGAAGAGAGTAAAGGGTGAAATAATGGGAGGAGGTGGTAACCGCATGGTTTAATGGGTGAAAACGTTTTTCACCATTATTTCCTCTTTTATTTGACCGCTTTATTCCTTTTCACGCTTTCTTAATGTGAGCGTAGTGTACGCCGCATCTTTGTGACCGCCAAACCAAAACCCTAAAGAAGCATCCCCGGTTTGTGTTGATGTCTCGAGTGTTGGTTGCATCTTGAGTGCAAGTGGCGCTGCTAGTGGCGCGTGTGGCATGTGCCAATGGCATGTGCGGAATGCCTTGGTGGTAGGTTGCACGGTTTGCAAGTTAGGTTACCGGCGTGTGGGTTTGGCATGTGCCAATGGCATGTGCGGAATGCCTTGGTGGTAGGTTGCACGGTTTGCAAGTTAGGCTACCATCGTGTGTGTTTGGCATGTGCCAATGGCATGTGCGAAATGCCTTGGTGGTAGGTTGCACGGTTTGCAAGTTAGGCTACCAGCGTGTGTGTTTGGCATGTGCCAATGGCATGTGCGGAATGCCTTGGTGGTAGGTTGCACGGTTTGCAAGTTAGGCTACCAGCGTGTGTGTTTGGCATGTCCCAATGGCATGTGCGGCCATGTTGACCTAGTTGCAAGTCTTGCAAGCCTAGGGCGCTATATTTGGCGTGGGCCAAAGGCATAGCGGCTTGGAAATATGGCCTGCGACACGTATTGGCATGTGCCAATGGCACGTGCGGCCATGTTGACCTAGTTGCAAGTCTTGCAAGCCTAGGGCGCTATATTTGGCGTGGGCCAAAGGCATAGCGGTTTGGAAATATGGCTGCGACACGTATTGGCATGTGCCAATGGCACGTGAGGCCATGTTGACCTAGTTGCAAGTCTTGCAAGCCTAGGGCGCTATATTTGGCGTGGGCCAAAGGCATAGCGGCTTGGAAATATGGCTTGCGACACGTGT
>JAJJWW010016713.1:0-11873 GCA_023531295.1 Papaver armeniacum
TCCTCGGCCTAGTGGTGGTCATGAGGGGTGAGATCTTGAGGGGTGAACTACAGTCTGTTCACTATCGAGCATGGTTACCTGATTGTCTACTACTCTACCACTACTAAGGGTTCTAATATAACATTTAATTGGTTCGATGGTTTTGTACCTACATCATGAACTCCTCTAGGATTGGGATTAGTCTGACTAGGGAACCTTCCGTTATCTCTTTCACTTAAGGTCTTAGCTATTTGGCCCACTTGAAGTTCTAACTTAGCAAGGCTTTGAGAATTAGTTTGAAAGTTATGCTTGGTTTCCTGTTGAAAACTAACACTAGGCCAAATATAGGATTTGGTGACGGTTTGAAATTTTATACCATGACGGTTTTAGAAAAAAGCGTCACAATATATTATTGGTGACGGCGCTTAAAGACAACCGTCATTAATTGAATCCAATACCATGACAGTAAATATAAATGTCATTGTAACTCCATATAGTGACGGTGGTACCTCAAGAAACGTCATCATAGATCTCATATAGTGACGTTTGCTAACAGTTACGGAAACATAATATATTATGACTGTCAAGAGGGCTCCCATATGTAGTGGTTAAGCTTGACAACTGTTATCATAGCTGATCATATACAATGGCGGTTTATTATCAGAACCGTCGCCGCTTAAAAATACACAATTGCAATCAAAATTATTTGTTCTTTTATTTTTTATTTGAAAGTGGTTAAATTTGATTATTTAATTTAATTTAATTTAATTTGAAGTTTTTTGCCTAATTTTATTATAAGTGCATCTTTTTGAAGATTATGTATACATGAGTAGTTGTATTGTATCTTCCACTCGTAGACATAGAAATGCACTTTTTCGAATTTTTGATGTTGTTGTAATTACAGAATCAAACTAGTATGAAACTTTCATTTCCAAAATATAGAATCCCACTATTTGTTTTCCTCTTTTCTGTTTTCAGTATATGCGTACGCATTTTGTGGATCCAATGGTCAAGACTAATTAGGATTCTTTAATCCAAAGGCTTAAATATAAACCCTAGAATACCATCCCACTAATCATAACTGTCTCCCTTTTATATTTCTTTCTTCTCCTCTCTCGGTCTTTTCCACTACTTGGCGGCGCATCTACCATGGCTCTATGTTTAATTAGCCTTTCCTCCGTTATTTCTTTTCATCTTTGAGAAGTTTGTTTATTCTATGCACAGGGATGTCATAGAAAACCCAATTAGATAATTCAGATTATTATCCTAAGCAGATGAAAAGAAACAATTGAAAACCCCAAATCAGGTTGATTTTTCCCCCGACCCAAAAGATAAATAAAGGGTTTGTTTTTAACTCGGATTTATTTCATCATCTGAAAGTGAACAGAGCGGAGTCGATCAATCTAATAAGAATTTATTTTTGTGCAGATTCGCATGGATCGGTGTAAGGTGCGCTAAAATCCATTGGAAACCAGGTAATGTATCTATCAAAATTTGAAAGATCTGTAATAGATTGGTTTGTTGTTAATAATCAAATTACGTGAATTGATTTTTATTCAGGTGTGAATATTTGGGCAGGTACTCCGTTTGATTGATGGATTGGAGTAGGTGATATACGTGAACACAGAGCACTGTGGGAATTCTCATTATCATGATGGGTTTACTGAAGTACATCTTGGTTAATGAATTACGGGTTTTAGATTATTTTCGTAAAATAATTGTAATTACATTTTAGTTTCGAATAAGTGAATTGTAAATTATGTTTGTGAATCGATAAAGTTCATGTATAGAAAGTGAATTTTATGATGCGTAGATTCTTTGAGATCACTTGATTCTATGTTTTTACTTTATACATACAATTCGTTGCATGATTTTAAAGCGTTGGACAAAATCTGATCTAAACTAAATCCTGTAAAAAAAACAATTCACCTCAAAATCTGTCACCGTACAGGTCCAAAATCATGGCAGTTTTTTGGAAAAACTGTTAGCATACCCCCTTTTAGATGACATTTTCTCAAGTGAAGTGTCAGCCTAAACAAAGAACTTGACGGTTTTGATCCAATAGTGTCGTTGAAGATGGTTATGGTGACAGTTTTGGATATTCAATAGGACACTTTATGAATATCCTATGACGGTTATGTGACAGTTTAGAAGCGTCAGCTAAAGAGGACTACTTACCATGACACTGGCTTTGGTGACGCTTAAAAATTTCCCTTGAACCGTTATGGTAGATATATGCTGACAGTTTTCAACTGTCACCTATGTGCGTTTTTGTACTAGTGTAACATGGCTCTGTGTTAACATTTCCTGAGTTTTTGCTAACATCTTAATAGATTCCTCTAAGCTAGTCGTTTTATTTTCTGGGCCTGAAGAATTCTTAGTGTAACCAAAACCTGGGGGAGCATTAGAATTACTAAGCTGACCTTGACTTTAGCCCTTAGACCACGAAAAGTTCGGATGGTTTCTCCAACCAGGATTATAGGTTTCTGAATATGGGTCAAACTTTTGACGGTTATCAAATCTAGTGTTATTATAGAGAGCATTGGCTTGCTCTTCATTATTCTGGCCTTCCCAAAAAGGCTCCAATCTACCACTAGTGTGACCCACTTCTAAAGCTTCTAACCTTTTCGCTATTGCAGCAATTTTGGCATCTGATTCATAGCCTCCTTCTACCCTATTAACGTTTCCTCTTCCTAGAAGAATTGTTTTCTGGGGTTCCCTATTACTTTCCCATTGTTGGGTCTTTTCGGCGATTTCATGCAAATATGTCATCGCCTCATCAACTGTTTGGTTTTCAAACACACCTGTACACATAGATTCTACTTTGGTTGTAGTGGAATAATCCAAACCCTCATAAAGGATCTGAACTAACCTAACCTTTTCTACACCATGATGAGTACATTGGGATAATAGATCATTGAACCTTTCCAAATACCTATACAAAGATTCTCCCTCCTGTTGAGAAAACGTGCAGATTTGCGTCCTAATAGACGATGTTTTGTGCCTAGGGAAAAACTTGTTCAAAAAGGCAGATGTAAGTTGTTCATATGTTTCAATTGAACCAGAAGCCAAACTATATAGCCACGATTTGGCTTTATATTTTAAGGAAAAAGGGAATAACCTGAGTTTCAAAGCATCATCATCAAGGTTTCTAATCTTTAGGGTACTACAAATTTCCTCAAAGTCCCTAACATGAAAATAGGGGTTTTCATTTTCTTTCCCTAAAAAGATTGGGAGTACCTGTAAAGTCCCAGGTTTAAGTTCATAATTTTCTTATGTTTCATCTAACCTGATACACGAGGGACGAGTAGCCCTAGTCGGGTTCAACAAGGCTTTCAAAGTTGCCATTTCTGGCACTATCATAATATTAGGGATTGTATCCCCAAATGGACGTTCAAAAATGGACTCTTCAAAAATCGGGCTTTCTAAATTGAGGTAATCGAAACACTTAGAACTACTAGGTTTCTATTTAACAAATCTACCTAGGGCATCTCTTTTACGTTCCGGCATGCAAACGAATAAGGAAGGGGATTCTATGCAATCACAAAACAAGGCTGACTCAACCAAATCAAACCTATTGATTTCTAGCAAACAAAAAGCATGATGGCTCCACTTAGATTGTTTCTAGACCGGCTTCTAATCATTCGAAAGGGAATTCGTTACAATTTAAGCAAACATCTCTGGAATCAATCCGAGTCAAAGTAAGTTGAATAGAGGCGAGGGAAGCTCGGTAGAGCTTTGATACCCAAGGCCTCACCGGAATTACAAGGCGGCGCAGTCACACATTCAACTCACAGAAACCTTCATGAACTTCTAAGTGTGCTTAAAAGAGTAACCAATATTTTTCGAATGACTTTCCTATTAAGCTCGTTACCCTATCGGTCTTGTTCTAGTCAAAATTTTAAGGCTTAGGTTCGCGTAGGTTACGTGTTCCTAAGGCGGGCAAGAAGAGAACGGTGATGAAATCCGAACCCTTATCTTGTATGGACAGGCCTTTCCCTTTACTAGAAAAATAAATGTTCGTATTCAGTCCTCAACATATAAGCATACGAAGGAGTCCAGTAACTCGCCGACAGGAGATTCGCGAGTGTTTAGAGTCTTACCTCCCATTCCAGACGGGGGATGAATCAGTTGTAGTCGACTTGGGCCACTGACTCCTATGTCAGTCTACGAACCCAAGGTGCAGAGACAATATCGTAATTGTCCTCATTCTCTGCAAACAGCTTATATTTAAAGTACCCTTCCGTAAGGTAAAAATAAAAAGTAATGTGCAAAGAAAAAAAAATTGTATTAGGGTTTAAAGGTGCAGAGACAATATCGTAATTGTCCAAAAGTCCAAAAGTCCAAAATTACAAAAATAATAAACCCTAATACAACTTTTTTTTCTTTTTCTTTTTTTTCTAAAAAAATAAACAAACCCTAAAAAAATAACTAACATAGAATTGTCTTCTTTTCCGTTCTTTTCGCTTTAATCTTTAGCTCCAAGTCTTTACGAAATCACCAAACTCCTTGGATCAATTCTCTTTATGATCCAGAACCTGTAGACAAAAGATAAATACCCAAAAACGTAAAAAAGAACAAAAATAATAAAAAAACTAAAAAAATTAAATCTAAAACCCTAAAAACAAGTCCGCGTCGGCGGCGCCAAAACTTGATGTGATTTTTATGTTGTTGTAGAAAGTGGTAGTAAAGATGTTGTCTCTCAGACTTGTGAAGGATTTTTTTTAGATTCAAATAAAACTAGAAAACTCTCTAAAAATTATAGCAAACTCTGACAAAGATCTTATCAATATTAAAAGAACATTGAGGCTAAGATTCCACTATTTTCCAATTTCAAAGCGATTTAACCCAATATTTATATTCATGCAATTTTCTCGTTCAATTTGATTCTAAACTATTGCAACAAGTAGATTCTCAAAATAACAAGTGTAAATCCGAAGTATAGAACATCAAAACCCTTGGTCCAAGTATGCTCTATCAAAAGAAATCACAATTGTTTAACAAAAATCATTCAAACAATTATCAATCAAGGCAAAATAATCATAAAATAATTGCAATAAATAGATAAATAAGAATATACCACTTCTTGTCGGAAAAGTAGCTTCCTCTATCGCCTCAGCAATGGGGTTTAGCTCCTCATATTAATCATGATCTCAAAATATTATTTTATGGTTCAAAAGTTGATTAAAAGGATGAGAAACAATAAAACAGACTTCTTGCAACGGTGTAATGGTGTTACAAAGAAGCTGTTACAATGGAACTGTTACAGAAACTGTTGTAAACACTGTTGTTTTGTCGCTGATTTTAAGACCCAAAAAAACGACTGTCTTGAATGGCCTTTGTTCTTCGTGTTCTTCCTTGTGAACCAGCAGAAACAATTTCCTGCAACTCTTGATTTTGTTCTCTGTTGTGTTCTAAAGTTCCCCCAAAGTATCCGTAAACCTTCTTATGACTTCCAGCCACCTATTTATAGCCAACAACTCTCAAAAACTCGATCGAATTCCTTGTTTATCTCCATTTTTCTTCAACAGAAAGTTACGGGATTTCTTTCCCTGCCAAGCCTCTCTACACGTCTATGTACTTTCAAACCTTCCAAAAGTCGATAGACAAGAATCCTAGAGGAATATATCTCCTTTCTTATGCACGTAACTCCCAAAAATATAGCCAAGAAAGTTCCGAGAATAACCATTGCCCTGTTTTGCTTCTACACGATTATTGAGCCCAATTTGTTCGATTCAAACGTACATACCAACCCTGTTTTACTCTAAGAAGTCCAGCCCAACAAGTTCCGGCGATTGAATCTCTCCAAAAAGCCTCCAAAATTCCAACCCTAAAATGTGCCGTGAAAACCAAATTTTCCCGCCATTTTTGATATTTGAATTTGGGAAGAAAGGTGATCTCCCCGTATCCAGAATGGGGGTGCGAATAGCAACTGCCTTGGGTGTCCTGAGGGTGCCCCTTAGTAATTTGGGTACCCCTTATTCATAGCGAGAGTCCGAATAGCAAGTGTCCTCCGGGCGCAACTTTTCGAGCCGATTTTTCCAAAAATGTTTATTGGCCAAAAACACCTACACACATAAAACACCATAATAAATACAAAAATGAGCACTATCAATATAAAGAATCGAGACAAATTAGACACAAAAATGTGTCTATCAGTACCCTGGTCCCTGGCCCCTATTTCGCATAACACAACCCTCGCTTTTCTGAAACTAGCTAGAAAGGTAAAATTTTTGATCCGGTCTAAAAAGACATCAAATTGCCCTCCTTTGAACAGGAGTTTGACAGCTGCCAACAAACACAGCTACGAGCGCTCCACAAAGGCATAAACTCTTACACGTGGGGGATTTCTGGGTCCCACACTACAGTACCGTAACATCCAAGTAATCCACAGCCTAGTTAGCAATTCGGGGTACGGAGGGGAGTTCGGGACGGCATACGTACGGGAATTATACGGATTCGGAGAGATTGGATTCGGTCAAAAATCCGGTCAACGGTTCGTTGTTCGTTAGTAGTTCGGAACGGCATACGTACGTGTATAATTCGTTTTTGAGATATGAGTTCGGCTATGAAAATTCGGCATACATCAAATTAATAGAGAGTAGATTTTCAAGATTATATTGGAATAAAAGTATGATTTAAATCAAGTTTTGTGTGTTATATAGATAATACATTGAAAATATACAACAAGCAGCAACATAGCTCAATGGTTGGAGCCTTATATAGCAACCCAAGGGGTCATGAGTTCAACTCCCACTAACGATATTTTTTTAATTAGTCTTAAAAAGTTCTTGGATCCCAACTCAATGACCCAACACAGTTCGAATCGCCGAGTCATGGCGAGTCAGTACCTAGTCACCTGTCCGAACTATGCAGACGAACTATACGCGATTCCGAATTATTCGCTGATAATTCGAAATACCCATATAATGCGCGAACCATGTGCGGTATTTCAATAATTCGTACGTATGATTCGAACTATGCAGACGAACTATACGCGATTCCGAATTATTCGCTGATAATTCGAAATACCCATATAATGCGCGAACCATGTGCGGTATTTCAAGACGAACTATACGCGATTCCGAATTATTCGCTGATAATTCGAAATACCCATATAATGCGCGAACCATGTGCGGTATTTCAATAATTCGTACGTATGATTCGAATTCGGTTGATTCGGAACGGTTCGCGAATCATTCGCCGAATTACTAACTAGGATCCACAGTAATTATGGCATCTTCCATATTTTGTGGTATTTTTATTGGATTGCTTTTTTTTTTTTCTTTATAAAGTCTAGGGGCTGGGTGTTGTTGCTGAGTTTGGAAAATGGTGAATCCTAGAGTTGGGGTTCAGGGGAATGAGTTTAAAATTGGTCGTCAGATTGGCAGTGGGGCTTTTGGACAAATCTATTTAGGTATGCATCTCTTAATTTCTTCTTTTGTTTTTGGATTTTTAGGTTTTTTTTAGGTGTTGATAAGGATTGTAATGTTTGTTTTTTGTGTGTAGGTACTGATCTTCAAACTAATGAAGAGGTTGCTATTAAGCTAGTAAGAGTTTTCTTTGATCTCTTTACATTACTATTCATGGGTCTAGAGTTCAAAATTTGATGTTAATTAGTTAAATTTTCTGTTTACAGTTTATATTACTAAGTGTCAAGAGTTCAAAATTTGTTGTTAATTAGTTGAATTTTGATAAGTATGTCTACGATTTATGCAATACAACAAGTAGATTCATCTCTATTAGAAGCAGGATTGAAAATCTAGGTGGGATAAAACAGTAGGACGGGGGAAGCTTTGAATTTCTAGGGGGCTATCGTAAAAATCCAATTATGGTAGGAATTTCTAGGGGGCTATTGTAAAAATCCAATTATGGACGGGGGAAGCTTTGAATTTCTACCATAATTGGTAGGAATTGTTACTTTTACCACCCGATTATGGGAAACCCTAAATCGGTAGTTTACACATGTTTTTATTCGTCCGATTATATAGGAGCCCCAAATTTCACCATTGCAAAATTCAAAAGATTTCTTATTTCTATACTTTAACAATCGGTAGTCTCGTGAGGTTCTTTTTCCTACCGATTGTTATAGAAGCAAGATACGCGCTTGGCACAAAATCGATATTAATCGGTAGTATAATATAGTTACTAAGCTTCCGATTGCTTTATAATAATCGGGCAGATTATAACTTCCGATTGTGTAAGGGCATTAACGTATTCTCCGCATTTTTGGACATCCCTTAACGGTATATATGGGTTGGGAATAAAAAAGTCGCCCCTAATTCTTTTGGGGTCGCCCCTAAAAATGCCAGGTTTATATGGGCTGATAACAACTTTAGCAGGGGTTGATATCATTCTATATAGGACAAAAAGATTCAGACAATCCTAACCGTTGGATCAAGTACCAGCCCCTAGCAGAGCTGCTATTAGCCCATATAAGTCATGTTTTTATGGGCTACAAATGAAATATAGTACCTGATATTATACTTTGGTTGCAAATAGAAAGTAGCAAATGTTATATAGTACTCTTATGAAGATTAGGCTCAGCTGCAGTACAAAATACGTTTTAAGCCAAAAAGAAATTCTTGAGGCAATTATACAATCCCTTTGCTATTTTTGTCTTGAACAAAAATTTTATTTGCAAAACAATAATGTTACCATTCAAGCACAAGTGATACCACCAGGTCCCCCGTAGTGAAGGACGGTATGTTCATTATCCCAAATTGAATTATAAGACTCTTTACAATCAACTGTAAATTGAACCCTACCATCAGGTATCCCAATGTCATCGTTCTGACTTTTATATCGAAGTTCTCTATAATAACCGGTGTGGTCAGAAATCTATTTGGTAGATTACCACTACCCATTTCTGGTATCCCACCTTCTCCCGACTTTACACGACCACCCCAAAGATATATACTCGGCGCTGAAGCAAATAGCGGAAACAGTTCTTGTGGCCAATAACCAATATTAATTTTTCCTTCGAGTATCAACCACCATTTCCCTGTTTCACGTTCCTGGAATGTACCACACATTATACTGGACAATCAATAATTTGGCTTTTTTTTTTTTTTTTTTTTTTTTTTTTTTTGAAAAGAAAATAATTTGGCTTTTGGTACAAAGACAAGTAAAGGTTATATAATATTGTCTAGTTACGCACTGAGTAATATTCGAGTTAAGTCCAAACTGTTGGCCTCCAACAACTGATATATTCGACAAGATCATAGCAGGAGTATATTTCTGGTCAACTTGCACAAATCCTGGGCACATAGTATTATAGCAACCGGTGGTGTGACCACCATCACTCTGATATACATATAATAAACAAAAAAACATATATCATAAATCTTCCAAATACAAACATGATTACAAACACGAATATAAAATTCTATCAAAAACTTACAGTCCAGTATGCGTAAGTTGAACTTAGATCATCTCCGTATAATTGTGGGTTTGCCTGATGAATGTAAGTAAAGTAAATTACAAGTCAAATCATATTAAGGACCGTAATATGAATTAATGAGCCGTTTAAGTAACAACATTTCGTCATTTATCTAATGTGTGGACTGTGGAGGTGGAACCAAGGGACGGGGCCAGGTTGGAGTATTTAAATCTACCTATTGCCACACTATATATTACCACACCTTTAATATAGGTGTTGCAAAAGCAAAGTTCTAGTCACAATACTTTTTCTCACTGCAAACTAAAATCTATAATTTATCGCAACAAAAATGAAACTTTTACCTCACAACTGTAGCAAAAACATGAAAAGAGTGTGGCAAAAAGTATAATCTTCTTAGCAAAGAATAAAGATTAGGTGCTGCAATAGACTTCATGCTACATAGGTTATTGCGGAACTAGTAGGGATTTATGCCATAGCCATTGAGTATTGCAATAGGTTAAGTTTCTTGTAGTGTTTCTCTGGGGTCTGTATACTTTGTATTAACTATAACTATTCTTTGTTATAAAAATCTTCTTTACCTATAAAAGAAAAAAGGAAAAAAGAATCCAGCCTAGCTAACTTCCGAGCCAATATTTTTTATCATTTTAAAAAGAAAATTGGGCTTTTATGCCCATGATGCTTAATTGCACCCCATAACAAGACTCTGAAACCTATAATAAGTTTTCTAGTTCCGGCTCTGGTAGAGTTTACTGAATTATTCCCCCTTAGAGGGAATATTCAACCGTTTGCATCCACCAAAAATAATATACTATTTTCATACATGCTAGTATCTGCCAAAGTTTAATTTAATTGTTCGACTGAGGAAAATTAAAAAAATAATACTCACTGTCCAACCAAATCTGATTTCATTAGTTTGTCCTGCCGGGCCTGCTAAAAGTGTAACTTCAGCTCCACTAGATTGGTCGGGGTTTACTTTGGGGTGCCATACATTTGCAATTCCACTAGCTCCAACGAAATTTTTACCTTCTGACTGAAGAGTAACCCCTGCCCTCTACAGTTTGACAATTTTCACAAACCAGACAAGTCATTTAAAAGATTTATCACCGAATATTGAAATGAATTATAGAGACAGCTAAAGGTAGATTACATACATATTCATAACCTGGGGCGCCATTGGATGGGGAAGACAAATATTTGGCTCTAATCAAATCTTCTTTAGTTGTCCTTCGAATAGGAACCGTTCCTGTTGGGCACTCCTCGATTTGACTCATCAACAATGTTTTATGTGGGGTTCTAGGTGCAACTTCATGTTTATCCTAAAAGTGAAACTCGACCATTAGAACATATAGGGTCATGCATCAAGACCCTATATTCGGCTTAAATAAACATCCATGAAAAATATCGATATCAATGGAGGGATGAAATTATTACCAAGATCGAACGGTTTTTCAGCAAAGGATGATCAAATGCAGGTTGCTTATGGAATTCAACGCAATCATAGATATCGCCCCGACGAGTCTATTACCATAATAAACAAAACATAGCACAACATTAACCTCATTTTATTGTTTAGTGGATTCAATATAATATAAATCGATTTACATCCAACGTGAAAATCCTAAGTTCTCCCATAGAACCCTTACAGGATATGGATTGATCTAGACTGTCATGGATTATTGGGCATCACATTCAAGATTTGTCCACAAAATTTTCCACGGAAATATCTCGGCTGATTAAAAATTATTGCTACGTATAATACACACATTACAATTGTGGACAAAAGGAGCATATTGATCTAGAAATTAGTCGATCCATTGCAGACCTAATACTTACGTGCATTGTTTTGATAGGTGGTTTGTTTAGAATGTTGAGTTGTCTTTCCAGCTCCAAATCCTCTTCCTTTGATAATCTACTAGCAATACTCCTTCCTCCTTCCACGAGCATAACTACATGACATGCGAGAACCAATCCCACTACAATTGGTAGGAAGCTACCAATCTTTAGACCAGAGAATAAAGCCATGGATATTACTAAATAATTTTGATCAGAAGAGCAGATTCATTACACAATGAAATTGTAGTTGGATGATGACTGATTTATACAAAAGTTATTTGGTTTATACTTGGAAATACAAAATGGCATTTATGACTGAAATCCTATGACATTCATTGCCTGGTATTCAGACTTTGATACTCTTCCATATTCAAGCATGGCATTATGGGTACATTCCATGTATAATTAGAATTGAAGTCCTAATTTTAATATGAAAAAAGTGCAAATACACACACAACACAACTCATCACCAACTGCCCGGGATTTTTCTTCTTCCTTTTTTGGTTGTCTCTTGATTCAGCCACTACTCTAGAAAGTAATATTTTTTAGGTTTTTCCCTCTTAAAGAAGATTGATTTTTTCATTCCATTTTAGATTAGGTTCTAGAATTAATTTTTTTTTCTAATGAATAATTTTCATATTTTCCCACAACCCTAACA